>ML677392.1:8651598-8770471 GCA_007922305.1 Dermatemys mawii | reverse complement strand
TGGGTTCCCTACATCCAAGCTAGCAGTGGGAGCTGACTGGGGCAGGCGGCGGGACCCAGGCTGGCAGAAGCCTGCAGGGGAAGCCCCAAAGCCGACTCCTGTTTTAGACATCCGGTTAATCCGCAGCCCGGTTAACCCAAGCCCAGATAATTGAGAGTCTACTGTATAGTAAAGAACAGACTTATCAGACACATAGATGAACATGATATATTGAGGAAGAGTCAACGTTTTGTAAAGGGAAACCATGTGTCACCAGTCTATTAGAATTCTTTGAGGGTGTCACCAAGCATGTGGACCAGGGTGATCTAGTTGATATGGTGTACCTGGACTTTCAGAAAGCCTTTGGTAAGTTCCCACTCCAAAGGCTCTTAAGCAAAGTGAGCAGTCATGGATTAAAAGCAAAGGTCCTCTCATGGATCAGTAATGATTAAATGACAGGAAACAAAGGGTAGGAATAAATGGTCAGTTTTCACAGTGGAGAGTGGTAAATAATGGGTTTCCCCAAGGATCTGTACTGGGACCAGTGTTGGTCACCATATTCATAAAGGATCTAGAAAAGAGGGTAAACAGTGAGATGTCAAAATTTGCAGATGATACAAAATTACTCAAGATCGTTAAGTCCACAGCTGACTGCAAAGCATTATTAAGGGATCTCATAAAATTGGGTGACTAGGCAACAAAATGGCAGATGAAATTCAATGTTGATCAGTGCAAAATAATGCACATTGGAAAATGTAATCCCAACTGTACATACAAAGTGGTGAGGTCTAAATTAACTGTTACCACTCAAGAAAGAGATCTTGGAATCATTATGGATAGTACTCTGAAATCATCTGCTCAGTGTACAGCAGCAGTAAAAAAACCAAACAGAATGTTAGGGACCATCAGGAAAGAGACAGATAAGAAGACAGAAAATATGATAATGCCAATATAAATCCACGGTATGCCCATACCTTGACTACTGCATGTGGTTCTGGTCACCCCATCTCAACAAAGATATATTAGAATTGGAAAAGGTACAGAGAAGGGCAACAACAATGATTAGGAGTGTGGAACAGCTTCCATATGAGAAGAGATTTAAAAAGACTGGGACTATTCATCTTAGAAAAGAGACAATTAAGGAGGGATATGGCTGAGGTCTACAGAATCATGAAGGATGTGGAGAAAGTGAATAAGGACTTTTTCAGACAACATACAGTCAACCTGTGGAACTCACTGCCAGGGGATGTTGTGAAGGCCAAAAGTATAACTGGATTCAAAAAAGAATGAGGAAAGTTCATGGAGGATAGGCCCATCAATAGCTATTAGCCAAGATGGTCAGGGACGCAACTCCATGCCCTGGGTCTCCCTAAGCCTCTGACTGCCAAATGCTGGAACTGGATGACAGGGGATGGGTCACTCAACAATTGCCTCTGAAGCATCTGGCACCAGCCACTGTCAGAAGACAGGATACTGAGCTAGATGTACCATTGGTATGACCCAATATGGCCGTTCTTATGTTCTTAAGTTGGGAACTAAGGATGAGAAATGCTGGATAAGAGTTCTGGGTTCCTGTGATGATAGTACAAAAATAAAAGCAAAATGTTTAGTAAACACCTTCTGAAAGAAGAACAGTTTATATGAGCCAAGGCTTTTACAGCTGTGATAACGCTGCTGGATGCCAGATAGGTAAAAGATTTAGCTAATTGTGAAGGAAGCTGCAAAGCTGGGAGTTGTTTTGTCCTTCACAGAAATTGTAAGAAGCTCTCGCACAATTTCAATATGGAGCAACATTGGTCTCACCTTTTGTTTTCATTCCGTTGCACAGCAGATAAATATGTATAATTATTCTTTATGGCCGTCTTTCTGCAGTCTGACAGTAATGGATTGCCAAGGAAACCACAGGAGACTGCGGTGGAAAGGCACTGCTTCTTTTTGATGGCATCCAAAGTTCACCACGTGTCATGGAGGGCTTCCAAGAAACCATTGTTGAGAGAGAGCAAAGAATGACATGGAGCCGTGCTAACAAATGCTTCTGCAGCCTGATCGGAATGCTGAAAGCCCGATGAAATCCAGGGGGATATTCTGGGGAGACTGTCTGTATGCACCGAAGGTCCTAAAGCCAGAAACAAAGTAATGGAATGGTTGTGCTTTAGTATTTGAAGCTGTTTCTATTGCTGTCCCCAGGCAATGATACCACGAAACCCTGCAGATGAGTCACACAGTCACGTTTTCAAGGTTCTTCCTACAAGTTCATTTCCTGCTTCAATCCATCAGGTTAGGAATGCCAGGTCATCAAAATAAACAGTTCTATTAGCTCCCTGAATAGGAATCTGTGACATATTCCTTCTATATATCAACTCCTCCTCCCTCTTTTTAATCAGGAGCGTGTCCTTCATCTTATGTAATGCTAACAAATTTGATGCTGGTGCTACTTCTGGCACGTTTCTGTCCCTGTGGTTCATTTTGACATTCTGCTTCAGCACCCCTGTTGCAATTAAGCCGGAGAACTGGGGGATTCACAGCATTTCTATGGTTCTGTCCCCTGTCCGGTACTGTCTATGGCCGTGTAAGATCAAGTCCAGCAGAAGTAGAAATACATAAAAGTTCCAAACAAATAGAAGACACCAAAAGGAATTTGTCATTAGCAATCAGTGATGCAGCAGGTAGGTAAAGTTGTGGGAAAGTTCTTTATGGAGCATGCTCAGAGACCAGTGTTACACTTTGAGAGGCCTGTGTTTGTTAAGTAGCAGTTGGAGCCATGTTGCATTCCTGAGCTCCAAGTATCATCCCAAACTAGCTCCCTCTGGAAACCCGATCCTCTTTGCCTAGTCCCCCTCAACATGCATCTTCCCTATTGTATACACAAACAATAATTAGTCGTTTAAAACAGGCAGCATTTCTGTCTGTGTTGCCTATTTAGATTGTCTTGGGGTAGAGAACGTCCCTTACTATGTGTTTGTATAGCACATAGCACTGGCAGGCTGGCCATTCATCTGGTTTTAAGCCGGACCGTTCTCTTTGTTAGCTATCCACCAGTCATCTGGTACTGAAAGGGCTGGCCTTATCATGAGGTGAACTGAGGAGGCTGCCTCAGGTACCAGACTGTGGGGTGGGGAGCACCACTAGGACCCAGTGTGTAGAAAATTGTGTCTGCTGCTGGTGCATATGTATTCTCTCTGCTCTACATGCCCAGAGACAGTGGAGTGCTGGGCTGGAGAAAGGAGGGCACCAGAGACCTTTCAAAGTTTTGATCCAAGTGAGGGGGCATGGGGACGTCATTTGAACTCCCTGCCTCAGGTGCCTGTGGGCCGGACTGTCCTCTTTTCTATGGTTCTGTCCCCTGTCTGGTATTGAGACAAATCTGTGGTTTTGGCTGGTCTCCCAGACAGGGGATGCCATTTTGAAGAGTATACTGCTTTGCCCCAACCAGCACGACCTTGCACACCCAGCGTGTGTGAGGTCATGCTGGCAGGGGCCTGAGATTGCCAGTTTTGATTGGACATATTCCTGGAGGTGTCATCACATGACAAAATCTTTAATTAAAGATTAATCTCGGAGACTCCGTGACAATCCTGGAGGGTTGGCAACCTGAGGTGGGGAGCTCTTCAAAATGGCATCCTCCGTGCACTGTAACCTCATGATTCTCATCCCATGTGTAGTGGGAAGTTTGAGTATTCTGTGGCTGGGATAGCGGCCATGCGAAGCTCCAAGGATCCCTGATCATAGTGGAGGCCTCTTGTCTAATAACAGCAATGGTTTATTCCATGGGAGTCTTATTTTTAAACTACAAAGAATAAAGATTGTGCCGTATGCATCTGTGGCAGAGTTTTTGAAAGCTCCTAAACCCAGCGACTTTCAATGGAAATGGGGCAGCTAACTCAGATGCATTTGAAAATTCCCCTTCCCCCCATATTGGCATTGGCCCTGAAGTGGGCAAGTGAAAGGGCAAACCAGGCCTGTTTTCCAGTGGCAAAACACTTTGGGAGCAATGCCGGCCTCATCCCGCTATGAAAAGCTGTGAAAACAGAGCCATTTTTTTCAGATAAGGTAGCAAAAGAACACAACTATCCCTGTGCTGGCAATCACACCTCTGCCCAATGCCATGAGGAAAGCGTGGTGCCAGGGCTGCTAGTTGTATCAGAACAAACCCCTCCCTTCACCCCACCAGACGCACAAGACTTGAGAGCAGCTGTGCCCGGTGTCTTCCCAGCACCAGGAACGTGTCACGCCTCACCGGGTGCTGCGTAACCCGCACAGCCTGAACGTGTGGCTAGCAGCCAGAGCCTCCTGAAAGCAAGGGGAGAAACCCATACATCATAGTGATTAATGAGGGGAGCTTGCAGGCCAATCCAGGGCTAACCGAGGCAGCGGAGTCAGCGGGAGAAAGCTCATTGTGCCAGATGGACCTCGGCGGCACAGAGCTGCCCGGTGTCCGAGAACCATCTGAAAATACAATTCCATTTTTTTTCCTGCACAGCCAGTTTGTTTTTAATAATTCCATTCACAGGGCAATGCCTCTTTCCTCCAGCCATTCACAGGAGGGCTGTCCACTATCTGCCATGTTAAAACACTATTTGCAGAGGGTTATTTAAACTCACCTATAAACATTTGTCTTAGAATCAAAATATCCTAGGATGGGGTCATCAGGGAGGGGCGCTCACTGTGGAACAGGGTAGTGACAGTAATTTTATTTTATGCTTAGACATTCCTTATCTAATTGATTTCAGTCCCCATTCCCTCCCTCCCCAGTTCCCACACTGTTGTAATTATAATTTAGTAGGTGTATTCTGGTAATGCCAAGAGAGCCCACATACAAGGGAGTGTAGAAAATGCATAGGGCTAGCCTAGCTTTGCTGAGCATTTACTCACACAGTGAAGTCAACACAGCGACTGCGGTGAATACGGGCTGATCTATAGCCAACAGGCCCCTATCCCAAAGCACTTGCCCTCGGAATAGACCAGATCAAGGACGAGCAAGAGAAAGGAAGAGTCACGAGCTCTCATTTCATTATACAGATAGGCAGCTGAGACAGTGAGATCCAGGGCCAGATTCTCATTGACGCAAAGGCCCGTGGACGCTATACCCACTTTCAGGCCTCTCGCCCTGTAAAATGGGCCTTAGTGTAAATGAGAATCAGGGGCAAAATGACTGTGCCAAGATCACGCAGGAGGTCAGTGACAGAGCCCAGATCTCCTGGGTCCAAAGCCAGGAGTGTGTTCAGTGAGACCTGTCTGAACTACATGGAAAAGCACCCGGGCGCTTCTTGACAAACTCTTAAAGAGACAACGCATGCGCATCAGACACACTGAGGACCCTTCCCTGCCAGCTGCACAGACTTCACACCTCATCCCCAGAAATGGAGCATGAACACCTTTCCCCCCACCAATTTAAAACATTCCTCTAAAACTCCTCTGAGGACACGTTGACACACCGTACGGATGGATGGTAACCCTAGCGCAGAAGTCAGGAGGGCCTGGTATGGGATCGCTACCCTTACTTCTGTGCTGCTGACTGCAAAGCTGGGCCCTCAGTCAGCAGCCGCCACCTGCAGGCCACCCAGCTTTGAAGGCAGCAGCGCAGAAGTAAGGATGGTGCAGAAGGGTGGCATGGTATGGTATTGCCACCCTTACTTCTGTGCTGCTCCCAGAGGGTGCCGCCTTCATAGCTGGGTGCCTGGACAACAGCTGCCGCTCTCCAGCTGCCCAGGTGTGAAGGCCGCAGTGCAGAAGTAAGGGTGGCAATACTGCAACCCCCCTAAAATAACCTTGTGACCCCTTCGCAACTCCTTTCTGTATCAGGACCCCCAATTTGAGAAACGCTGGTCTCCCCCATGAAAATCTGTAGAGTATAGGGTAAATGCACACAACAGCCCAGATTTCACGAGGGGAGACCAGATTTCACGGTCTGTGACGTGGTTTTCTTGGACATGAATTTGGTAATTTACCAATAACGTATGGGAGAGCTGAAAAAATACTGGAAAGTCATAGCTGGTCTCTGATCTCTATATAATAGGAAAGACAGTGTGTCTGTTCAAGAGATGCAGGTTTTCTTCTATGTATCACTTCCTTCAAGCTGTCAAAGCTGAGGGAAAATAGCTCAGTAGGTAGATATGTGAACTGTTTTGAACTGTCAAAAGAAAAATGTCAATCAAAATTTCAAATGAAGAAAAAAATTGTGGGCCATTTTTCAACCAATTCCGGAGAGAGTTGAAAAGTTTCAACTTAAACCACCCCCCCAAAAAAAAAGTTGAAGTTTTTCAACCTCCTCTAGTGGAAATTTCCTGTTAGGTGGAAGTGTCTCTAGACCTTAATAGAGACTCCTTGAAATAAATGAAATTGGCTGCTATACAAATTATTGAAAAGCTCAGACATTTATAAACTGCATTAAAGACAGCTAATGTCTTTGTAGAGAGAGGGAGAAAATATTGTTTAAATGACAATCCAAAAGCTGACAAATTTAATTAAACTCACAGTGTGGCAGAGGAGAAGCCAGGAAGTCTCTCTTTGTTAAACAGAATTTTTTTTTTGAATATATAAACTTCCAGATGTGATAGGACACTGAAAAAAAAATTCTTCACAGTCTCTAATTAAATCCAGCAAAATAGAACCGGAGTAGTAAGTCTACTGTAGTTCTGTCAAGTGGAAATAGTTTTACGGCTTAATTAGATCTTTGGCAAGACAGTGTTTCAACAAAGGGAAAGGATAATAGAAGAACATCAGAGATGTCTTGCCCTTTGGAGAAATAAGTAGTGAGAGCACAAAACACTCCAGAGGAATAATGGGATCTTAACGTTTCTCTTAGAGTAACAATGGAGAAGACAAACTGCAGACTCAGCTTCGAAGAGGTGGGGTTTGTGTTCAGGCCCAACAATCTAAATGAGAACTCCTGTCTCACCCTTCTGTAGATCACCACAGATGCTGGATTGGATCACATGGCTAGATGATTCCAGAAGCAGCAACGCAGAAGTAAGGTGGCAATACCATACCATGCCACTCTTACTCCTGCGCTGTGGCCTTCAGACCTAGGTGGTTGGAGAGTGGCAGCTGCTGATTGAGGGCCCAGCTCTGCAGGCAGCAGTACAGAAGAAAGGGTGGCAATACCATCCTTACTTCTGCACCTTCCTTACTTGTGCGCTGCTGCTGGTGGCGGCGTTGCCTTTAGAGCTGGGCTCCTGGCCTGCAGCTGCCGCTTTCCAGCTGCCCAGGTCTGAAGGCAGCACCATCACCAGCAGCAGCACAGACTTAAGGTTAGCAGTACCACAATCTCCCCCCTACAATAACCTTGGGACCCTCCCAAACTCCTTTGTGGGTCAGAACCCTTACAGTTACAACACTGTGAAATTTCCCATTTAAATAGCTGAAATCATGACATTTACAATTTTTAAAATCCCATGAAGGAAGGTTTAGGTTGGATATTAGGAAAAACTTTTCCACTAGGAGGGTGGTGAAGCACTGGAATGGGTTCCCTAGGGAGGGGGTGGAATCTCCTTCCTAAGAGGTTTTTAAGGTCAGGCTTGACAAATCCCTGGCTGGGATGATTTAGTTGGGGATTGGTCCTGCTTTGAGCAGGGGATTGGACTAGATACCTCCTGAGGTCCCTTCCAACCCTCATCTTCTATGGTTCTACGACCATGACATTGACCAGAATGGACCGTGAATTTAGTAGGGCCCTACTCATAATTAAACATGGGCTTTGTTCCCTCTGCACCAAGAGAGTCTGATACCGCTGATCTCATCCACCTCCCTGCATTACAGTTATCCTTGCTCCTAAGGCAACCTCAGATTGCTGCCTTTCTAGTTAAGGCCTTGAATGCTTCCAGAGAGGGCAATTCCGTAGCATCTGACACAGCCCCATAACTGTCCTCATCTGCTTGATTTTCATCAGACAGCTTGACACACATGGGCCAGTGTGTTCCTTTTTGCATGTGTATTACTGGATGCTAACGTTGATTTGGACACGCACCAGCCTGGGCATGCACATACACAAAACGGGGATCACCGCATGTACCCCTACTAGTGTGCTGGCAAACATGCACCCATCTGCTGTTGAAAATCAGGTCCAGCTCATAGAATCATAGAACGGTTCTCATGTATTATTTCACATTTCTAGGGTGGTAGCACCTAACGGCCAACTGCCTGGAGCGCTATTGGGGTAGGTGATGTATAAACATATATATTATTGCAGTCCCTGTCCCAAAGCTGATTTATAGATCTCATTAGGATCATCTAGGCTGACCTTCTGCGAGGAAGCTTGCTGTGTTCTCCTCTTGGAGCTAAAATTTCTCTGCTATAGCTTTAAGGCCATTGTTATTTTTTGTTCTGTCGCAATTGGCTCCGAAGAATAATCACTCTCTTCAAGTTGGAACATCCTTATATGTATTTAATGGCAGGCTCGTGTTTCAATTCACATGTCTTTTCTCTGGTTTGCTGCTCTATAACCCCTGCTCAGAGGTCAAGCCACTTAAACCTTTGATCACTTTCTTTGCTGACCTACTTCAGATTCTTCCAGCTCTTTGGAAGTCCTCGTCACTGTCCTTTTCTTTCCCCAGCATAGTGCCCCAAGCTGAACGCAGCTCTCAGCCTCCTAAGGGCATGACACTGCTCCCACTGACGTCAGTGGGAGCTTTGCTATCCACTTCAGTGGCAGCAGGACCAAACCTTGATACTGCAGTAGTATCTTTGTTTTACATGGGAAATCTTCTCTGATAGTCCCAACAGAGCACTCATCCGCGACAGATCACACCGCAGACTCATTTAATCTCTCTTCCCTACATCTCCCTTAGCTGCCTGGATTCTCCCATGCTGTACTTACAGCTTGCATTGCCCTATTTCTCCCCCACTGCACAAGCCACTTTGCTCTTCTGCTTATTAAACCTCCTTCCCCTCCACTTCTCTCCGTTTTAAAGATCACGATGAGTTTTCACTATCGTAGATCCATTGATTTTATGCCCAGAAGGGACCTTTGTGACCCCCTAGTCTGACCTCCTGCACAGCACAGGCTGTAGAAACTAAGAAATGAAGAACATATGAATTGCCATAGTGGGCCCATCCAGCCCAGTATCCTGTCTACTGACAGTAGCCAATGCCAGGTGCCCCAGCGGGAGTGAACCTAACAGGTAAAGATCAAGTGATCTCTCTCTTGCCGTCCATCATCCTTCTCTGACAAACAGAGGCTAGGAACACCATTCCTTACCCACCCTGGCTAATAAATTCCTTGTGCTCAACAACATGCGATTGAACGGCAGTGGGCTTGAAAGACATTCAGATCTGATGGGAAGATTCTGACGACCATCAAGATTTTAAAAGCTGTGAAAGAAGCACGGCCACCCAGTTTTCATTCATTTCAATGGGACCCGGGTGCTCAAATCCCTGGGTACGTTCTCAGCCAGCTCGCTCGTGCGACGCTGCTAGTTTGCTGCACTAGTTTGAGTGAAGCAAGCATGGGAAGCAAACCCAGCTACAGTGTAGACATACCCTTAATCTCAGTGTGTCTTGCTTCCCCGTCTGTAAAAGGGGAAGCGCACAGCCCTACCTCACAGCTATATTGAGAGGATGAATATATTGTCAATGATTCTGAGGTGTTTGGATGCTGCAGTGATAGAGCCAGATAAGTCTTTTTAGATAGATCGATAGATAGATAGATAGATAGATAGATAGATAGAGGGGGTGAGTGGGGATAGATAGATAGATAGATATCGCCTTCTCAGATAGGTGTTTATAGATCATAACCACGTCACTGTCTAAACTTCGCTTCAAGAAGATAAACAGGCTGAACTGCTCAGAGCTGTCACTGTAAAGCATGTTTTTCACTTCCAAAGTATTGACTTTCTCTCCTATCTTGATATTGCTAAGGGTTTTTCCACCTTTCTCCCCCTTGGGGGTTGTTTACAAACAGCTTAATAGTAGACTGAGCAATGATCCTTTAGGAAATAAAATCAGTCCCTCCTATCAGAGGGACACCGTATCCTAACCTGCTGCTTTTGTTTTTTATAATAATTGCATAATCTGTCTTATAGATCCGTCCCAAGAAAACACACCGTAAAGAGCAGTGCTGGGCACATCATACTGATATCAAGATACAATGGACTGGCTTCTCCAGTCTGGCCAAGATGTACTAAGCATAGGACTGGGGGGAAAAGGATAGAATTGGGGAAAATAACATGTGATCATGTAATCAAAGATTTCATTTTAATGTATATAAATGTACCGGGGGGCAGAGTTAACGTGACAAGGACATCTGTATTCTGGCATTTCCTAACTTTCGAGTATTTGACTTTGCAGCCTTAACAAGGTTATTTTGCATTTAGTTTCCCCCCCCCCAGTAATTTTTTATTTCATCTAGTTTTGTCTGCCTGTAGTGCATCTGTGAGACACAATTTCTCTGCATATTCCACTAAACCTTGACAAAGCCCTGGCTGGGATGACTTAGTTGGGGATGGATCCTGCTTTGAGCAGGGGGTTGGACTAGCTACCTCCTGAGGTCTCTTCCAACCCTGATATTCTATGATTCTAAATAGCCACATGAGGGGCTTGCCTTCACTGCTAAAAATACCCTGTCTTTCCCCCTCATGGTAATTAATGCACTTGAGCTATCCTGAGATAAAAACACAGGGAAGATGAGGCACTTCAGTTCGATCACAGGGTAAAACTGCCAAGGTCAATCATGGATTCGGCATAGCGCTGACCTCGCCTCCTTTACCTCACCGAAAGTGCCTGGTCTTCTCTGTGGTTTACCTCAGGGGAGCTCACAAGCGTTAGCTGCACTTCTTACCTCAGGGTAACTTTCTTAGCAGCATAGGCCAGGCCTGGGAGTGCTGCTCCAGCAGTAAAGTCAATCACTCTATTAATTGCACTACACTGGAGGCAGAGCAGAAGGTATGATGTCAAAGTGCACCATTCAGGGTATTCCATCGGCTGCATTCTACCTTGGGGTGTCAGCATTTGGAAAAAGTACCTGATGCTAGCAAGCCCTTTCTGTCAAAGAAAATGGGTAAAACCTTGCCATTCCCCTCAGGGTCTGTTCTCACACCTCCCAAGGCAAACTTTCCCAGGGTGACCGCTTGCCTTTGAGCAACGTACCATTTAGAACGTAGCCAACTGGGCTCACTCAGCCCTGCTGAAAGATCGATGGTGCTGCATGCTATTTGGAAAAAGAAAAAATAAAGAGGATAGCTTTAAATTTAACTCGCCAGTGGTGTCCTTAAAGATAAGACCATTGCTTTCCCATTGCAACTTCTCTGAGCCTGCTGGATTTCTTCAGGAACAAGATACAGCAAAGAAACAGTTTTGGGGCGGGGTTAAACTGGTATGTTGCCAAAGGTACCCGCCGCGACAGGTCAGGGATTGATGTTGTGCCACTTACTATCAAAATGGGATGGGTTTTCTGCTCTTTCACTCTCCCCTTGTTTCCAAAGGTGAATTTTACAGACAAGTGTCACTCCACCTTAACGTCTGACTATTAACAGTGTGGACAGAAGCTGCTTTAAAACTGTTGTACTGTTCTGCCATCAAAAGCACAGCCCCAGTGACATGAGCTACAGCGAGTGTCAGCCATCTTGTGATCGCTCACAGGCTCAGGCCAAACACATTGATTTTAAAAAAGCACCGTCGTTGGAATCTGTAAACAGACAGTTCCCCTGACTTGGGGGTGGATCTTTATTTTAATCCTTCCCAAACCACAGTGAAATGTCGCCATGATCTCAGATTGTGCTAAACCCCTGAGGTGTCTGCCTCAAAGTCCTGGCTAAGCAAAATAAAGATACAGAAATCATGTTTATTTATCTGCACCTGGCAGGAGAGACCATCAGACTAGCCAAACTACCTCTGGACTTCTCCCCAATCTGAGGAAAAGGTACTGTTTATATACACTCCTTATTTCCTATCAAGCCTTGCCAGAAACTTGGACTACAAATATGGTTGCCACGCTAGATTACATTTCCCAGCCTACCGTGCTTTCCTAAAAAGAATGAGATAAGTTAATGGAGGATAAATTAAAGTCATGGAGGATAGGTCCATCAATGGCTACTATCCAGGATGTGTAGGGATGGTGTCCCTAGCCTCTGTTTGCCAAAAGCTGGGAATGGGCAACAGGGGATGGGTCATTTGATGATTACCTGTCCTGTTCGTTCCCTCTGGGGCACCTGGCATTGGCCACTGTTGGAAGACAGGATATTGGGCTAGATGGACCTTTGGTCTGACCCAATATTCTTATGTTCGTATGTTCTGTTCCTAGTTCTGTGAGAAATCGGCTGGAACTACTACAACAGTGGATCTCAAACTTTGATATTGGTAACACCTTTCACACAGCACTCTGAATGCAACTCCCCTTGTAAATTAAAAACATTTTTTAAACATTTAACATTATTATAAATGCTGGTGGCAAAGGGCAGCTCAGGGATGGAGGCTGACAGCTTAGAACCCCCATGTAATAACCTTGCGACCCCCAGTTTGAGAGCCCTGCACTCAGATCTGGTTTAAGTCTCCATGACTGAGGAGCGAGTGGTGTTACAATCCACCAGTTTAGAGGATGTTTGCATGGGGACACAGCAGAGATTTATCATAATTTCCCTGAGCTGTTTATATTCCCGAGCCTGCAGGCTCCAAGCCAGTTCCTGTCTTCCATGCATGTAATTTAAATACAAGTGTCTATTTCCTCTTGTAGTAACATATTGTTAAAACTGTACTTAATGCATCCATGTCTTTCCTTGTTTATCAGCTAGTTTTGTTCTATCCCGTGACTCCATTAAGTTAAAGCTTGTGTGAAGGAAGCTCAGGAATCATTTCTGAAGCAAATTCCTTTCCTGAGCTGGTTGGGAATTTTTATACCAAATGTTTTAAGCTAGAGCATATCTTTTCCAAAGATATCCCATCTTGAATGAAAGACTTCAAGGGATGTAGGCCATGCTTACACAATGGGGGACTCTGTCTGGAGAAGCCGTGACTCTGAAAAAGGTTTTGGAGGTCGTGGTGGATAGTCAGGTGAACGAGAGCTCCTAGTGTGATGCTGTGGCCAAAAGAGCTAATGCAATCCTGAGATACATAAACAGGGGAATCTCAAGTAGGAGCAGAGAGGTTATTTTAGCTCTGTATCTGGCACTGGTGTGACCACTGCTGGAATCCTATGTCCAGGTCTGGTGCCCACAATTCAAGAAGGATGTTGCTAAATTGGAGAGGTTCAGAGAAGAGCTACGAGAATGATTAAAAGATTAGAAAACCTGCCTTATAGTGGGAGACTCAAGGAGCTCAATCTATTTAGCTTAACAAAGAGAAGGATAAAGGGCGATTTGATCATAGTCTAGAAGTACCCACACGGGGAACAAACATCTTCAACCAAGAAGAGAAAGGTGTGACACAATTCAATACTGGAAGCTGAGGCTAGACAAATTCAGACTGGAAATAAAGCACAGATATTTAACAGTCAGAGTAATTAACCACTGGAATAATTTACCATGGGTCGTGGTGGATCCTCCATCATGGACAATTTTTAAATAAAAATTGGATGTTTTTCTAAAAGATCTGCTCTAGGAATTATTTTGGGGGAAAATCTATGACACTGTTAAACAGGAGGTCAAGCTGCATGATCACAATTGTGCCTCTGACTTTGGAATCTACAAAGCATCATATTCTTTTGTAAATTGTGACAACGCTTAATTACCGGCAAAATTTTGAATCATATTTTTAGTCTGAATTTATCTAGCTTTAGCTTCCAGCCAGAGGATCTTGTCAAACTTTAGTTGATAGATTAAGGGCTCTCTGCTCTCAGAAATCTTCCCGTGCAGATAATTATAGACTGTGATCAAGATACCTCTTGAGTTCGAGATCATAGGTGATGTCTGAATTCTCAGCACAGGAGGTATGGCATTTAATTATGGGCAGAGTCACTCACAACTCTCCTGCAATTTGCACTATGTCTTGCAGTCTGGTAAGCCTGGAGGTACTCAAGATGAGGGTGTTATCTTCATGACAATCTCAGTATGCTTTGCCACTCGGGCCCCAAGCAGCTGGAAAAATAGCTCTATAGAACAGGGTGCCTCTCACACATAAACTAGGGTAACTAGAGCCTTAAATGAGGGGCCCTGCGGAGGGTAGGGCCTTGTCTATTCCCCTTCATATGAAGTCCAGCCATAGATGCTGACTCTGATATCGCCCGAGTAGAGCTGGCTGGGAATGGGGGTTTTCCACAGAAAATTTTGAGAGAAACCAAAGGAAAATTCCCTTTTTGGCTCCGTGGAAAATTTCCATTTTTCATTGACAACAAAACAAAACAAAAATCTTGGCCAAAGCCCAGAAGCTTTCAGTTTCTGGCCAAAAACTTTAGTTTTTTGAGTTTTCAGGCTCTCAACAAAAACCTCAGTCTTTCCTGGGGAAAGTAGCCACTTCAGAAGAAAACTGTCACATGAAAACCCCAATTTTCCATCCAAAACGGCCAGCGGGAATTTTTTAGGCCCCCCTATTCCTGAGCCTCTTCAGAAGGGTGTCCAGGGACTTTGGCTCAACCCCGAGGACAAACCTTAAGGACAAGAACAAAACAAGGAATGGCTTTATGGCAAATACAAAACTATTCCTCCCAGCCCTGAGTGTAATTCTCTGATGTCTACCGAAGGAACAGCATCCCAAGCCAAATCTGGTAACACACAAGCATAGGTGCTGACTTGTGGGTGCTCCAGGGCTGGAGCACCCACAGGGAAAAATTGGTGGGTGCAGAGCACCCACAGGCAGCTCTCCATCCCACCCCCGCCACAGCTCACTCTGTCTCCTCCCCTGAGCGCGCCGCCAGATCCTGTTTCTCCCCCCTCCCTCCCAGCGCCTGCCATGTGAAACAGCTATTTTGCATAGCTGGGAGGGAGGGAGGGGGAAAAGGGAGAATATGGCATGCTTGAGGCGAGGAGGCGGGGCTGGGGCGAGGATCTGGGGAAGGGGTCCAATAGGGGCAGGGAGGGGGTGGCGTTGGGGCGGGGACTTTTGGAAAGGGGTTGAAATGAAGACGGGGAAGGAGTGGAGTTGGGGCGGGGCCAGAGGCACGAGCACCCATCGGCGCTGGGGGAAGTTGGCGCTTATGGACACAGGTCCATGTCAATTTTCTATAGGTACCGATGTGTTCTTTATTATAAGCCACCGGGCATCATATTATTTTCTGGAAATAACTTAAGCATGAAATCCAATGTCACATTTGGCCTTGGAGCTGTCTGGACAGGACTATACAGATTTCAAATAGAAATCCCTTGTAATATTGAGCTAGGAGCCCATCTCTGTGCCAGATGGGAGATTTCGAACCCTGCTGTTTCATCAGATGTAATGTATGGGCCTCATATGTTGGCCTGTTTCATTTTAGAATAGGAAAAAAATGCTAGACGTGTTTGGTTTCATTAAAGCTTTAGTTTTGGGTACCGTTCCCTATTCCAAATGTCCCATAAAATACATTGGAATTTTATTTTTTCAATGTAAAATCGTCAGAATTCAGTAAAAATAAAAGAAACATTTTCTATTTTCTATTTTATTTTTAGCCAAGAAAGATTCTTTTTGTGGCATACAAAAGAGCAGCAATATATCAGGTTTAAACGCTTCTTGGCTAGCATCAGATTATGGAGCGAGCTCTCTGTTATGTTCAGAGCACATACAGAAAGAAGTCAGATAAAAGCATAGATATTATTGCTGGAAGGTTACAATGTAACACAACTTTATTTCTTAGAATTCTGAATAGTAACACATCAGAACCCAAAAACAGAGAGAGAGAAAACAGGCTGCTCCCCCGAGCAGAGAAGCACAACTCATCATACCTTCCTTTAAGCTGGCTTTTTCCAGATTGACTCTGATCACATGATTTCCTACAGAGCCCTCACCTGCCATGAAAAGCTGCCTCCCTCCATCTCCCCACCCAACTCTTAAAGTGATAGCTTGCAATTCTCACACAGTCCTCCACACACTACACTCTCCACAGATTTAGTTCAGTCTTTGTCTCCAGCCCTGTCCTGAGATGTGTGCTGGCAAAGCCCTGCACCCCGGTGCAGCTGTGATTATGTCAATGAAGGACTGGGGTATCAGGCTGACAGTTTGCAAAGTGACTAGGAATTTTGGGGGCCAACTGGAGACACCTAAAAAAGGGCCTGATTTTCACAGGGTGGGTGCTGACCATCCTTTAGGCACCACAGTTTGCAGTCCTCAAATTTCTGTCTGAGTCACTTTGGCCTTTTAATTTCCAGTGCCCCCTTTTTTAGACTCACTTCCCCATTTCTTTTCCTCTGCTTCTGTGAACCCCTCCCTGATTCACTCTGCACTATTTGCTTCCTCAGTATCTCTCATGGCGCTCGCTCTCTCCTCTCACTCTAGAGACCTCTTCCAGCCTTAGGCTACAGCGGGGCTGTAACTGTGAAACCCCTTACCCAGACCCAAGTCTTCATCTCTTCTCCAAGGGGCTGAGACTGTCCTCCAAGACCCCAGAGCTCCCTCTAGGGAGCTCCTTCGCCTCTGATCCAAGCTTTCTGCCTCTGCCTTCACTTTATTCTCCACCCTGCATGGTCTGCTGGGACAGGGTCCAATGCTGGGACTGCACCACAGGCTGTGGCTGTCCGGGAATCTCCTTTTTAGATTCACGCACTCAGCTTCCAAAGCCAGAAGGGACCACTGTGATCAGATGGTCACTGTGATCAGATGGTCACTGTGCTGCATGACACGGCTGTCTGAGACGTCCAGCTGACAGCACGGACAGAACTCAGATCTGTCCCCCAAAGCTGCCACTTCAACACAAGACCCTCCCTGGTCATGAGTGGCTATCTGTGTTCAGCTTCTGACATCCACGCTGGCAGTTCCGATCCAATCCAGCAGGGGGCAGTGATCCACATGCACAGTCCAGCCTGTTAGTTATGGTGTTTTATGATTAGCTAATCTATATCCTCTGATTTATTTGTCTGGAAACTGATAATGACTCAGCCAGCTTTCTCTCGCCTCGTAGTGATGTTAATGATACTTATTCGTCCTGCTGAAGTTATGGCAGGGCTTTTTTTTCCCCCTTATGTGCACCCCTCTCATCTCATTCCACCCTCCAGCTCTTCAGCCATGAATTCCTTACACATCTTCCTTCCACTCCCTGCTAGTCTCCCCCTTAGAGTCGGGGAAGAACCAGGGACTTTTTGGTTTAGTGGGACACTCCATGATTTTGATTTTACTCCCCATTCCCAAACAGAACAAAACCAAAAAAAATTCAAACTGTCTCACCCAATTCATTTCTGAAAAAAAGCAGTTTTGTGCTCATCAAAATGAAACAGTTGGAGAACATTCAAATGGTTAGCTCTGTTTTTGACCCTTTAAAACTTTTATATCTTTATTTTATTCGTTGTATGTTAATATCAAATGAAAAACATGGAAACAAAAACATTTCAAACCAGAATATTGACTCATTCTGTTCTGAAAAAGTCACGTTGACCTTCTCAAAGTACAGGCTTTTCTTTTAAAATGCCATGGCCATCAAAACTGATCCATTTCCACAAAATGGTCTGTTTTTGACTATTTGGTGTTTTCCAACAGAAAACCGTTCCTCTGGAAATGTTCCAAACAGCTCCATTTCCCCTTCCCCTCCCATGTTTTCTCTTTCCCATTTTACTGTGTTCGCCACCCACTGCATTGCAGCGCTGTTCCCTCCTTGGGTCTGACTGCTGAGTTCCTAAGCACCGTTCTTTACTGCAGGGAGAGATGACTGGCTAGCAGCATGCAACTGTATTTTGCGGACTGATTTAGTCTGGGGGTTGCCTCATGCCTTGGTGACATACCATATTACCAAGCCCCAGGAAACCAGCTTTGCTCCCAGTTTTAAGGCTGCAGCTATTTCTCACTAAAGCATCAAAAGAATTTATTGTCAAAACTAAAGGAAGTCCAACAGAGTGTTTGAAAAGCTGGAAATTTCCCCTGCCCGTTGTGCAAGCATTTACACCAGTGCAGAGACGGGGCGCAATGCATTCTGATTTGGTAACACACTCGGTATTGGTGTTAATGACCACGCAAGGAGCAGGGCAACTTCACCCCTCGCCAGCAGGAAACCATCACATGGGACCCAGCTGGGAGAAGACACAAGGTAACGCTGAGGGAATAATCCTGGACACGGAGAGAGGAAAAGGGGAGCTGAGACACTGAGATGGGCCTGGAGGTGACAGTAGACAGCAGATCAGACATGGTGGCCACGCCGCTTGGTTGCAAACCCAGCCAGCCCAATTTTCAGCTCCATATTGCAAAGGTCCCTCCCTATGGACCTGGTCCAAAGTTGGAGGCTTTCTAGTCACTTCAACAGGCTTTGGACCAGGTCCTGGGAGATCAGTCCTTGACATCCTGGTGGATTGAGGAACGTGACATGAGAGCGCAGGCGCACCTTTTCAAAAGGAAGCGGCCATGTTTGATGCCTCCATTTTTGGTTGCCTGAAACAGGGTCAGCACTTCCAGGGCACCTCCACACGAACAACCCTGCAGGCTCCCTGCCTCACTTTCCCTCTGAGTGGTTCCCATAAATAATCCACTCATAGCAAAGTGTCCAGAACAAGGCCCCTCAGCCCTCTGTGGCCTAATTTATTTAACAGAGCCCAGCTCTCAAAGCCAGGGCAGGGTGTCCACAACCCTCCATCCAGGGACCGCGGGCTGAGTTCTTCCTCTTCTGGCTCAGCCTCTGCTTCCCCACCAAGTCTCTCCCTTACCACACCAGAGGCCTGACTGGGTCACATGAGTTGAGCTGGGACCCGTCTCCCCTTAAAGGGCCAGCCACCTTGTGACAGTGGCCCAACCTTTCTGATTTTCAGAAAGTCCTGAGAACCCAACTCTCTAAAAATCAGGCCCTTTAAAGTGTCTCAGATCGGGCACCCAGATCACTCATCACTTTTGAAAATTTAGGCCATGAGTCCCCAGTGACTTTCAATGGCACTCGTGCTCCTAAGTCATGTAAGGCTTTGGATCATTCCACTTTGTATCACCAGGACCTGCGCCCACCAAGAATCCCCCCTCCAAAAAACATGACTCGAGGCTGTAACACTGGAATGATTCAAATCCCTTTCCATGCCCGCTAGGCTGCCAAGAAACCAGACGCCTTCCCAAGATCTGTGCTTCTCCTCGTGAGTGTAAACAATCGATGAACCCTCCTAGACCTCAACATGGCTTTGGAAACCTCTGTCATTCTTCACGATCCTTGTAGTGATGCTCTGACCAGAACTGCCCCAGACTAATTAGGAAGGTGATGCTACTTTTCCTTTAACCCGGACTGATGGATTTATCAGGCTATTGCTGTGAACTTCCTTCACTAAATACTAATCACTGATTTTAATTAAGGCACCAGGGAGGATTCAAAGGGGAGCCACACTTTCCTCTCCTGGCATGGCTTCATTCTGGCTCAGAACCCGAGACAAACCTGAAGAGGAGAGACAGAGTACTTGGCTGTGAGTAGACACTGCCCTTTGGTGATGCTTCTGGACTGCAATGAGTTTTCAATAGCTTGCCCGTGGTCTCTTTGGGTGGACTACCACTCCCCACAGCTAAGGTGCTGACCATTTCTCCCCTCCTCCAACTAGTCAGCTAGCTGATTTTCATAAATTCTAGCCCCAAAACAACTTAAGAACCTGATTCAAAGCTCACAGTCAGGTGTGACATTTCACTCCATATTCTTTATGAAAATATGCTTATGACATGAATATGTCATAATGGAGATGTACTTTATGCAAGATGGGTCTTGTAACATATCATTAGAAAGGTTGTAATATACTGAATGTGATTATCTAATGTGTATTCCTGTATCATTTCTGTACGTGAATTTAGGAATATGGATTACGTATCTATATTTCAGCTATGCTACTTTGGGTGACGCCCACTGCTAACCCTTCAGGTACAACAGTGGAAAAGCTAGACAGGGCTGATGACCCATCAGTGAGGACAGCGGACTGTGAAAAGGCTAGGCCTTCCTGCGGACACTCCATACTGACACTGACTGTGGCCTTGTCACCTGATACTAAACATGACATGGGACTTCCTGTAACTTTCCACTGGAAGGGAATGGCGGGGGTCAAATTTGGGCAACAAAGGATTCCCGCCTTATGTAAATCCTATTTAAGGGCAGGGAGGAAGGCAAATGGAGCTCCTCCTCTCCATGCCCTGTCTGCCGAAGAAGCTAGAGCCACCGTAAGGGAAGGTGGAGGGATCCAGACTGAGACAGGGGTCTAGTCTGAAAAGAAATATAACTGGAACTCGGAACCACAGAAACTTTGCCACCTGTCTAAAATAACATTTAGGATAAGAAATTACATTTTGTAACCTATTTCTTGAGTATATTGAGCTTAGCTTGCGTACTTTGGTTTATTTGCTCAGTAATCTGCTTTGTTTTGTCTGCTAGCTCTTATAATCACTTAAAATTCACCTTTTATAGTTAATAAACTTAGTTTCTGTTTATAATAAAACCCAGTTTATGCAATTGCTAACTGGGGGTGGGTGGGAAGAAGTGTGCATGTCTCCCTCTACATTGAGGAAGGGGGCGAATTTCATAAAGCCTCTGGGTTTGTGCCCCTTAAAGGGAGTGGGCACCAGACTGTTGGGGCAAGCCCCTAAGGCTGAATCTTTCCAGAGCGGATCTTTGTCTCTCTATCCAGCTGGGCGTGGCCCTGCCTGTGTGCTTGGCTGGAAGAAGCTTGTGAGACTAGCCCAGCAAAGCCAGGTATAGGTGACCCACACTGGCTGACTCAGTGGCACCCCAGCACATCAGGTGACACCCCAAAGGGCCCAAACCTCTCACAGGAGGTTCCTGGAGACTCAAAGCCCAAGAGAGAAGGGAAGGAAGGTTATAGAGGGTTCAGCCTCAGGCAGTAAATACAAATGGAGGTTCCTGCAGTGTCAAGACAATAATATGTTAAAAATAGCTGGAACTGTCCCCAGATTTCACTAACCAGGTCAAAACCCAAGTGCCCATGCTCTGAAATGCCACATACTGGAGCAAGGAGTTTTATTATAGTCACTAGATATATTAGAAATGACATCAGCCAAAGCAAATAGTTGCTGGTGATTTGCAGGCCCATCCACGAGGTGAGCAAGAGAGTGAACGATACATTTATTTATGGCCAGATACTCATCTGGTGTCTTCAACAGAGCTACAGTGATCTACACCAGCTAGAGGTCTGACCCGATGGGCCTGTTTTCATTTACACTAAGGCCCCTTTATACCACTGCAAATACCCAGAGGGTGGGTGTGAATTACAATGCCATTTTACACTGGCATGGGACAGAGTGTCCTTGGCCATAGCTGGAGCTTCCCTAGAGTTACAATACAAATATTAACGATAATATGACAAATGTGACAGACCCTTTTGTAAATTGCAATCGGCTCTAATGCCCCACAGGTTCTGGGATGCAGAGCATTATCTGAAAGCATCTTCGTCAGAGACGTTGGCGCGTCACTCATTTCATAACAATGCGACTCCGAATCCAGATCTTCGGAAAGAGAAACACGGCTATTCTCAGCCTCCTCTGCTAAGACAGCCAACAGCAAGCAAAGGCATTCTTGTGCTCCGTCTTGCATGACCTGCTAATTGTTACCGCAAGGTCATTTCAAGCAGTTTGAAAGCAGCTGTGCTTCTCTCAGCTAAATCGCAAAGACACCCTAAATAGAAAGCATGCTGTTACAAAAAAGCCTTGGCAACAAAAGGCCCTGATGACAAGAGAATAAGACAAGTAGTTAGATCAGTTTGGGGATTCCATATTGACCTTGAGGAGTCTGACTTGCTCATGGTTAATTGAATAAATGCTGCAAATGTACTCTGACCATATGATACATCAAAACTGCACACATTATTATAAAGAGAAGGCATGAGAAAAATATACACTACTGGAGAGTCTATTCTAGATACTGGATCTGCCTACGAAACAACGCTGCTGAGTTACAGCACTGTCTTTTGCACAGTATTACCTAGCTCTGCAGAGAAAAACAACAGAGTTATTCCTGTCCGAACAGAAGATGGCTCTGCTACCTTCTTCTGAGTATTGTATGCAGTACACTGGATACAGGTCATGTAATTTATCTGAATGATACAGTGGAAGGGCTTTTCTACTAGTATGTCTCGTGTAAGTCAACAAGCTGAAATCACAAATGGGAATTTAGTTTGCACTCAGTTGTTTGTTAAAAGCTATCAACACCCCTTTCCCTGATTGTGAATGGTGGACGTGTTTAACACCCCAGCTGTGAAAACACTGACGTACGCGAGTGTCTTTATGAACATGAGCAGAGCTCAATGGGACTATGTTAAGTCACTCATAGGTGTAAATGTCTGCAGGAGCAGGAATAAAGTGTGCAAATATCCTATGTATATTTTCTAATACTCTGACGTTAACCATACCTACCAATCCACACCTTTGTTGAAGGCCCTTGTGACAAGATGCATACCCCACACTAGGCAGGAAAGAAGATCCCTAGACCCAGACTGGAGACCAGTTGCCTACAGCTGACTGGCTGGAGTCGGAGTCCCAGGGAGTTACATACACCGTGGAGCTCAGTGACCCCCATGTCATCAGGACTGAAGCTTCAGGAAGCCCGGTAGGAAGTGACCCAGGGACTTGAGATGAGTGGTATCTCCCACGCATGTGAGATCATGTTCCGGTTTGATTCCCCACTGACAGACCACTTCACCACTGTTAGGGCCCTGGGTTGGGACACAGTGGAGTTGGGTGGGCTTGGGTCCCCCTACCCTGGCTGCCACCCCCTTTGGTGATGACCCCAGGTTTGGCCATTAGACCACGCTGCCCTGCTCTTCAGGGCCTCTGTACTGACTCTGGCACTAGGTCATGCTGCCCTGTGTTTGTAGGTGGCCATTGTCTCAGGCCATTAGGCCACACAGCCCAGAACCCACGCGCTGCTGCTTTGACTCTGGCCATTGGGCTGCACTGTTGTGAGGTCCAGGAAGTCTGGTAGACAGTAACTGTGGCATCCGCACAACCACAATCCACCCCAGAGGGGGACAGGGGTGCATGCCCCGCCACAGCTCTGTTGATCTGTTGATGTGCCACCTTCCAAAGCTAATACTTACAGACATGACTTTGAAGAAAAGATTTCAAAGTGAGAGTTTAAGTTGGGCTCCTAGAGCTATATCTAGATACCTCAGTGAGTGTCTGGATTTACAAATGTACCGAGCAGCTTCCATTGACCTCAGTGGGAGGCAATGAATCCTCAGGATATTGCTGTAGTGACTAAGTGCAGTTTTAGGGGTTTTTTGACCAACAGTTTCAGAAAATCAGCTTTAGTCTCTATCACCTGGTGCTCTCAAAAAGCGTCCTTCAGAGACAGCGCTTCAAAAAGATACACAGGTTTACACATCCATAGATTATAAAGCCAGAAGAGACCACTGAGAACATCTATTCTCACCTCCTATGTGAGGAAGGCCAGAGACCTTCATTGGATTAAGTCTTGTCTGAATCACAGCATATCTTTTAGAAAAACATCTAATCTCTCCAGTGATGGAGAATGCACCACAACCCTCGGTAAATGTTCCAATGGTTGATTACTCTTGATGTTAAAAATAGATACCGTTTTTTCTAGTCAGCATTTGTCTAGCTTCAACTTCCAGGCACTGGATCTTGTTAGACCTTTGTTTGTTACATGCAAGAGCCCTCTCTTGTCCAATTTCTCTTCCCCATGTAGGTACTTACAGATTGTGATCAAGTTACCCCTTAGCCATCTCTCTGTTAAACTAAAGACATTGAACTCCTGGAGTCTATCACGACAAGGCAGGTTTTCTAATACTTTAATCATTCTCATGGCTCTTCTCTGAACCCTCTTCAATTTATCTGCTTGACACCAGAACTGGACACAGTATTCCAATAGCGGTTGCACCAGGGTCAAACACAGAGGTAATATAACCTCTCTACTCTTGCTCAACAAACATTACCCTGTTTATGCATCCAAAGGGTACTGCAAATGAAGGCATCGTCAATGCATTGAAACAGCCAGTGTTTTCATTGTTCCTCCGCACTTGCCTGGTGATCTCAAAGCTTTTCCACTTGTCATAAGCATGCTCCTATTATTTCCATGGCTTAAGAAACAAGAAGCTCAGGTTACAGATATAAGATCTTCAGGCTGCCTGGGTGTGTTTATAATAAATACACTCAGGATGTGTTTTCTGCATTACAAAGTGAAATCAATGAAGAAAAAAAATGAGCTGCTTCCACCTACTTGGGTTATTATCTCCATTCCTGTCCATTCGCACAACGTCAGGACACTGACAAGCACAGGACACAGTCACCCTCAATATAGTCAGCTCAGCTCTGTCATCTGTTGATGGGACGTAAGACAGGGCATGTGGGCTGGGAGGTAGGACCTTGAAATGGGCCGATACCAAGGCTGGTTTCCTCACAGACTCACGGTGTTCACTGAGAGAGGAATCCAATCTGTGTTCCCCATGCTGCCGAAATCCAATTCTACTGGGTGCAGTGGGCCACCTGCCAGATTTGTGCCGGAGGTATTTAAAAGATTAGAGCTAAGTCGCATCATGGATGTGTTTGAGCGGAGGGCCATCGACAGAGGGGGCAAGACGGGTGGGTTCTCTATGATGTACAGAAAGATCTCTCCGCATGGACGGACCAGAAGCAGGTTGGTCTCGGCAGCAATAATCAGGACAAATTTAGAAAATAAGTCACTGTCTGAGAAACTAATCAGGGACTGTACTACTCACATGGCTTGAGCTTGGTGGTAAAGAGCAGCTCTAAACTTCAGGAAATGCTGGTTCATTGCCTGGGGCACAAACCTAGGACTCAGAAGACCCACGTTCAATTTCCTGCTCCACCCCAAGCCTCCTGCCCAGTCTTGGTTAAGTCAATTTGTCTCTCTGTGACACAGTTTCCCATCTGTAAAACAGGGACCATAGCAGTCACCTACCTCACAGGGTGTTGTGAGGGCAAGTGCATTAAGGATTTCGAAGGGCTCAGATACTGTGGTGATGGAGGCCATAATAGGACCATAGTGAGAGAGCAAATAGTCACGCAGCTGTATTTTTTTCCTTTGAAGTTTACTGATACTAATTTTGCTGGTCCTGTTTATTCCAAAAGGAGACAGAATCCCCTCTTGCAGGGCAATTTACTGCACCAATTAACAGTCCCTCAGTGCAGGTAAGGGTCACGTGATCAGAAAGAAGCCTCCCCTTTCTTCAGCATGAAGGTTAGAACGCTGCAGGAAATTCAGCTCCCAGAATAAAACTGAGAAACCCTGCAGGAAACAGAGCCAGGAAACTGTCAGCTCCTAAGCAATCTAAGGTTATTCTGCTCCAATCCTGCAAAGCGATGGATAGGTTAAAGCAAGGAGGAAAGAAAACAAAATCCCGAATCTTAATCAAAGCTGAAAATCTGGAAACACCAAGCCAGCTGGTGCGAACCCCACAATAGCTGCTTTTGAAGCACTCAGAACAATGTATCAAAATATAAAGGCTAAAGACTTATAAACGATGCTGAAAAGGTACAGCTCACAGAGTGAGAAAATACAGCCATTTGATATCTGACTGACACTTTCAAAGCTCTTCGAACCGCACGGTCTTAGCAATAGCAATGTTTGTAACCCCACCGCGATGACACTCATTGAAAACCAATGTAAAAGGACAAGCTACTTGCAGAGCGACTGTAGAGGCAGCCCGATTATTACATCTTTTACTATACCAATTTGATTCGAAAGAATATTACAGTGATGTCTGCTAGCATCGTTAGAGTTACGGCTCTATCAGCATTTCCGCTCTAAAGCCCCGTTTTCAGGAGTTTATAACTCAGTCATAAATACTTATAGTGGACAGATTCCTGGTAGGTAGGAGTCTTGAAGGCTGAGCAACACGAACAGAAATAATGTGCTTCCTCAGACCTACTGATGAGTTACTCTGTGTCTGGCTGCCTGGTGTATTAATAAAGTCACCGCGACCTGACATCCGATGATACCTCAGGAGCCCATATAGGCACATAGTAGGGTTAGGTTTACAATAGAACTCAGCACAGCAGTGCCCCTGGTGATGCTGGTGCCCACTTTTACAAATCCTATATGCACCCAACGTGCCGAGCCCTCCTCTGCTTGATGATCGCAGGTCCTGGGCAGAGCGGGCCCGAAGACGAGAATTGCATTTGGGAGACAGAAATGCCTCAGACCAGCCAACAGCCTAGTGGTCAGGGCCCTGCTGAGGAAAACCCAGGTTCAAAGCCTTGCTTTGAAGCAGTGACTTGAGCCTGGATCCCTAAGTGGTCTAACCACTGGGCAATAGCGCAAGTGTCTGATTTAATTATCCACACAAAGCAGAAGAACTCCAATGGGAGAGATGAAGGGCCTGGCTGCCCAGCTGCTCAGAGGGTGGGTCCCACATTGGGTAGACCCGCACATGCTAGCTGGAGCAGAACTAATCGATAAATATAATCACAGGCTAGCTGCCAGAATACAGCCCTGTCCCACTTGAGTATGTGCTTGGGCAGCTAGCTGAGCCGCTGTGGCCACACTGCTATTTTTAGTGCGCTGGCATGCATACGGCTACCTAAGCTGGGAATCCCCTTGCCAGCTGCTGTACAGCCCTCTAGGAGACTGGCTCTGTACCAAGCGGTTAGGGCACTCATCCGGGATTTAGGAAACCTAGGGGCAAAAATCCTACTGCGAATTAGGCACAGGAGGTATGTGAACCTGTGGTTTCCCCCAGCCCAGTTGTGTGTCCTAACCCCATAGCTGTTGGCTTTCCCATTAGAACCAGAAATTCCATCCTGGACCTGAGAAAGTTTTGTCAAAACGGTAACATTTCCACGAAAAGTTTTAACAACTCAGCATTTCCCAGCAAAAGCCATTTCAGCAAAAAATTCCCATCCAGCTCCGGACCTGAACGTCCCCCATTGAGGTGTCTCTCTGGACTCCAGCCCCACAACTCTAATCTCGGCATTACCCAGCTCTTGTTAGGGCTTGGACGTGGTGCAGCCTTTTCCGAGGTGAACCGCGCAGCGGGGTCAGAAAGACCACCACGTGGACACCTTCGCCATGCCCAGGTCTCAAAGGCGGCGACCATCGCCCACTGATGCTGGTGTGGTCCCGGTTGTACATGGCGAGATGTGCTAAGATCATGCATGTTGAGTTCTGGATGTGGAAACCCTCAATATGAAACTCTCAGCGCACCAGACAGTTGTTAAGGGGACGGTGGTGGGTAAAACAGTCTTTGTTGCGACAGCCAAACCTGGACCAAGGTTCCTTGGTACTTCAAAGAAACTGCGCTTTTTGAGGCCCTTGTGATGGAGATGTGGAAACTTGGACTAAGGAGTTTCCCAGTTATGGAGACCAGGGCCTGAGAAGGAGCATGGAAGTGTTTTGAACCCAAGTGCAGAGTCAGATTATCACGATTTGACACAAATCTTGCATCATGGCAGGGGGTTAGACTAGATGACCCTTGAAGTCCCTTCTAACTCTGCAGTTCTATGGTCATGACAACTTGCCCTTAAAATGAGCAGCAGAGAGAGGGCCATAACTGGGAAGGTTGCTAGCAAACTCCCAAAGATGCTTTTGGAGCCTCATTTCCAAGGCAGTCACAACTTGGTGAAATATTAAACAAGAATCAAACAACAATAAACACTAAATTACTTCGAGGATCCCTAAGGCAACAGCTTGCAATTCAATTGTTCTTACCTCCCAGCCTTTTCTATCGACTGTGATCACTGACAAAAGGATTAAGACTCATTCCATGTTCTCCTCATTATCGTCCTTCGTGTTGTTCCCAGGGGTCTCCACCAGAGCACAGCTTGGGACACAAAAGGCAAGGGTTCATTTTTATGGATTTTTTTATTATTTGCATGACTGAGCAGGGCCCCAGCGTGCCGGGCATCCACATCAGGAACGATAGCCCCTGAGCAGATGAGTTTGCAATCGAAACAGACCAGACGGACACAGGCTAGAAGAAGAAACAGGCACAGCTGTTTTTTTTTGCACAGCGTGGGACAGTGGCTTTCCCGGATCACCCAGCTAGTCAGTAACACAGCTAGGAGAAGATGGAAAATTTCCTGACACTCACGCCAGAGTCTTTATCCAAACTTTATCCAAAGTTTCCAGATTTTGAGATGGGAAAATTCTGCTGGTTTCAAGAATAAAAGCAACCTTCAGGCTGTGCCGCAAGCTGAATTTGGATCCTTTCCCCAGGGTCTCATGTTTCCACAACAGATTCTTTTTTTGTGCTGGACAAAACCATGATTATAATGGGGCTTTCTGTAAGACCGAGGAGAAGGTAGAATTAGCCAGATTCTGTTTCTGTATAATTCCCACACGTCTCTTGTTTTTCTTCCGTGACTCACAAGCCGCATCTGCTTGAACAAAAAAAAAAGGACTGATCTGCTGTAGTGTGTTCCTTTGCTGTGAACAGTTAAGATATGGCTTTTCTAATGGCATTCTGGAAAGCTAATATTAAGTAGGGGTCACCAAATGAAGTTAATAGGCAGCAGGTTTTAAACAAATGAAAGGAAGTATTTTTCCACACAATGCACAGTCAGCCTGTGGAATTCCTTGCCAGAGGATGTTGTGAAGGCCAAGACTATAATAGGGTTCAAAAAAGAACTAGGTAAGTTCATAGAGGATTGGTCCTTCAATTGCTATTAGCCAAGATGGGCAGGGATGGTGTCCCTAGCCTCTGTTTGCCAGAAGCTGGGAACGGGCAACAGGGGATGGATCACTTGATGATTACCTGTCCTGTTCATTCCCTTTGGGGCATTGGACCCTGTCCAGAGACAGGATACTGGGCTAGATGGATCTTTGGTCTGACCCATTATGACCATTTGTTCTTATGTAAAAGATCAAAGATAATTTCAGCTATAAATGTTGAAAAGTATTTGGATTGGCTCAACAGAGATCAGGCTTTCGCCACACGAGGTGCTAAGTGAGACAGCTAAGTGAGACAGTCCCTACCTTACCCTGAACAACTTACAATCCAGCATGGATCTGTCTATCTAAGGGTATACATCCACTGCAGCTGGGAGATGGAATTCCCAGCTAAAGGAGACAGACACATGCTAGCTCTGCTCAAGGTGGCATGCTGAAAATAGCCTGTGGAACGGCTTGGGCTACCTGGCTGAGTACATATCTAGGATCTCGGACGAGCTCACATTCCGGTGTTTAGCCCAAGCCACTGTGATCACACTAGCGTTTTCAGTGCACCAGTTCAATCAGAGATAGCATGAGCTGGGAACCACACCTCCCCACTGCCATGGAGATGCATCCTTAGAGGAGTGAGTATCTGCCCATCGCTCGAATCTGAGCACAGATGAGACGTGGGAGGGGAAACAGAACTGAATTGACTTGTATGATGTCACACAACAGGTAGAGCAGGGACTAGAGTCTGGAGAGCTGACCACCCTTCTGACATTAGTAGGACTCCGTGCTGCTACGCGAGAAGCCACAAGGCCCGCAGATGACATATATGGATTTACTTTTCTCAGGCGCACATTAGGGTGGAGGTCCTCTCCCCACTCCAGCCCCTTTACACCAAGAACCGAAGAGGCCTTAAAAGCCCCATAGCTGGCTGGGGAAGCCTCCCCTGGGCATAGGCGCTGCAGAGCACAGCTGTAAGGCTGCCTACCCTGGCATACTGGAGGCAGAAGGAGAGCTTTGGAGCACGCGGCACGGCACAGAGGGCAACCTGGCAACCTCTGGTAACTTAAAGAGGCCCCTAGTATTTTGGGCTCACCCAGAGCTCTAGTTTTCAGGATTGGTCCTCAGCCTCCAGATAGTGCTCAATAAATCTACTACCTAGGAGAATATACAATTGACTACCTCAGTGCTAACCACCGCCAGAATTTATCCATTACCTTGTGCATTTGACAGCACTTTGTGTACAGTCAATTTCACTCTCTCCCTCTGGAACCAGATAGGCCCTGGGGCTGCAAACACCGACACGAGCACTCCAAATGGCTCACCTTTACCCAGGCTGCTCCTCCTCTCACCGTGGCTGCGTTCACACTGGTGTCCACGGAGCGGCTCCTGCTTCTTAGGAGAATCAGGCCCATAGTTTGACTACAGCAGGACTGCCCCCGGGAGCAAAGTGGAGCACATGGGCAAGATGCTGCTGGGCCAGTTTCCCCATTTGTTCGCATGGATCTTGTGTGCACAGAAAGGGGAGGAAAAAATGTTGCTGGAGCAATATTAAGATGTGATTATTGAACCATAAAAACTGACAGAGTGACTCAAGGACAGATGGAGCAACTGTAGGACTCCTGGTCATTTAAAGTCGACTAGATTGCATGCTATTGGGATCTCTTTAAGTCCAAATTCTTCCTTTAAACATGTATGGGCTGCTGCCTTTGAAGTCAGCTGGAAAGCTCATGTACTTCCAATGCCAGAAGTTGGCCTTTGGAACAGAGTTCGTCTGACCTTTAGTTTCTGCTGGTAGTCTATTATCTTCATTTTTTATGTGCGATACCTCCAGGGCAAGCCAGCCAGAAGAAACCACACTAGATATAAAAACTATTGATCACACATAGTACGTGCAGTACTTAGAAGGCACTCTAAGATAATGGAAACTCACTCTTGCTTCAGTGGGTTCACATAATGACAAGGCAAGGTCTTCCTAGCGTTAGATTGCCAATTTCTGATGGCTATGCCCCTTTTAATGAAATAGATGGAGACACTGGATTAACGCAGTGCTGAGGATGTGAATTTAAGTGCTCAAAGAAAAGTCTAAATTTAAGATTCAGTCCCACAACAAGGTTAATTTTGACACATTGAACATATAACACAGAGAGTATTTTGCATAGAGCTGGCTGGAAGACAGAATTTCAAGCTGTGAAAATGGTTGAAATCTCAACATTTGTTTTTGTTCGGATTCTGGATGAAAAGTAGAAACCTTGAAATTTTTCATGAAACCCCAATTTTGTTTTGCAAAAATCTTAACAACTTTTCCGTAGCATTTTGCTTTGATAAAGTTGAAACATTTCCTTTTGATTATATTCTATTCTATAGAAATTTGGACTATAATACAAACACTGAAATGAGAAAGTTGAAATGACATGATGAAATCAACACAAAACATTTTGACCATATCAAAATGATACGTTTCAATCATTTTTTGTTGTTGAACTGAATATGTTCCCACAAAACATGTTGATTCTGACAAAACAGCATTTTCCAATTGTGATGGGGTTTGCTCACCTCTTGTGAGGACCTTCTGCCGGTGGGTAAGAACCTGCGCTCTTTAGTTTGCCTGATTCCCTCATCAGGTGGGTCTTCAGTGGCTTACCCTAAAATGGAGGAATGAACCCCTTTGGGGGTTAAAGGTCCAACAGAGTCTGTCTCCCGGCCCTTAGTAATGTCTTTAACTCTGTCTCTGAGCTCAGTCCTCAGCCCCTTCTGGGCTAGCTTTAAGAGCACATCTGCCCTAGTATAGCACAGTGCCCAAAGGGCTTCTTCCCTGGAGATTCTTCAAGCCCTGCCCTTCACTTGGTCTTCTAAATAAACCTTGTCCCCTCTCCTCAGGCTTAGGCCACCCTGCCAGTGGCTGGTGTAGAGACCCAGGCCCACCCACTACTCTGGGTCCCGATCCATGGACTCAACACATAGCAGCCCTGTGCTGCTTCCTGTAATAGTTGGTGCTGTATTCCCTGGGCCAGTTCTCACATAGGCCCTTCGTCTTTATCCTTCCCTCAGGGCTGAAGTTCTTCTTCATGGAATGCCACTGTTACCCACACCCACCTTCTTGCACTCCCTTAAACTCCAGCAAAGAGCACGTTCCTTGCTCTTCTGCTCCCCTCCAAAAACTGCTCTGCTCAGGCCCCGCAGCTCCTTTTAACTGGGCCTGCTGGGCTCTGATTGGCTGCTTCCCTGCAGCCTCTCTGGGCAGCCCAGGAGGACTCACCTTTACTGCTCCTTTTTTGGGTTCACGGTGTGGTAGGTCCATGAGGCTGAGAGGGCCCAGTACACCCTGTCACATGGATGGAAAATTGTTCCATCCAAACATTTTCAAGAAGCTCTGATTTTGCAAAACTGTGCACATTGCTAAATATGCACTTAGAATGTGGCCAAGTTAACGTTGCTTAACTGTTGGATTTCTTCAGTGGAAAGACTTCCTCTGGTATCAGCGGGCTTTGGATTAGGTCTTCGCTTATGAAACTAATGTGCTGGAGATGCTTATTTATGGGATTTTTACATGCAGAAATGTTTGTTCTTTGAAAGCAGGTTTTCCCCCAAGAAAATTATTTTCACAACCCAGAAAACATTCATATCAAATACACTTTTAAACACCACTTTATACTGAGCTGGGCACAAAACACAATTGGAAAACAATGAGCAAAAAAGATATTTCTTCTTCTTTTTTAAAAAAGGCTTTTTCATTGCTTTTAGGAAAGTAGAGCCACAAAGAAACAAGCCATCAGTAAACAACAGGAGGAAGTATACCAGTCACAACACTTGCAATTCTTCTAACAGGCAATTTGAACAGCGCTGTTTTGACGACTGTCATACGAGTGACATATTCAAGGCAGCTCTGGTTCTTCTGTTCATTGAACGTCTAAATGCCTGTCAACTGTCTCAGAAATTTTGGGTGCCCAAGGAATGCAAGACAGACAAAAGGCAAGCCATCATTTGTGCGTGACGCCGAGAAATGTTAGAGAGCTGTACAAAAGTGCTGATGCTTTGGTTCTGGGATGGAGAATTTTTATATTAAGTTTCCTTTTTGTAATAAATGTGACCCTGAGCTATGTGGCAGGGAAGGAGTGTACTACCCCGTTAAGGGCAGCTGCGCCCCCCCAACCCAGATAGCATGGTTGCAATCAAGGAGTCTCCTTCCTCTGCCCCGGAGCTGGCATACTGAAACTGGAGGAGGAAACCGATATTAGAAATATAATTAGAAAAATAATTTTCTGGGTCAGGGCCAATGCTCCAGGAACAGCACCGGGTGCTATTGTACAGAGGCTCCGTGTTCTGCAGTTCCACCTCACAATCGGACGACAGCGCACCCTGATTCTGGGAACACCTGATATTGGTTCCTCCCTGGAGGAGCTGTGGTGAGAAATTCTGGAGGGAACCGCAGGTCCATGTGGAACACATGCTTACACAGCTCGGCTCTCCTCCCCCCTCTGGTATGAAACCCATGAAAAATATTGCATGAAAAACAGGCGTGCTGCCCTTTAAGATGCCCATAATAATCTGTTACATTGAATTGGGCTTTGTAATCAGGCCCGACTCTGAAGCAGGGAGGTGAGTGCATTCTCTGGGAAGGGAGACAGGCTGACAGCTAGCAAACAAGGCCTGGAACATGCTAATCTTGCAGCCTCTGCCATATGGTTGTGTCCAAGGTGGCTTTGATAATTCTGCTCTGATACACTGAACGTCTTGCAGTAATTATGCAGCGTGTGTAAACAAACAGGGCCAGATTCATACCACCTGCAACACCACTGAAGTCAATAGGGTTACAGCAAGGATTCATTTGACTCAGAGCCTTCTTTATATTCTAAAACCTTTCTCATATATGGGGAAGGATGGTCTTGGGATAAAGTCACCTGCCTGGGATTCAGGACACCTGGATTCATTTCTTGCTGCTGCTGCAGACTTCCGGTGAGATCAGGGGCAAGTCACACTGGGGCAAGTTTGAATATCCGTACATGTGGGGAACAGCACCTTCTTCAAAGAGGAGCCCCATTAACTCCAATAGGACCACTGCAACAGGGCTGGAATTTTAGGTCGATATGTGTTAGGCGATCAAAGTCTGGCTTTTAATGTTCCCATTCCGTCTGTAAAAGGGGACAGTAGTACTGCCCCACCTCAGAATGGGATTTAAAGATGAAGAATCCACTACAAGCCTTGGTGAATTGTTCCAAGAGTTAATTTCCCTCACTATTTAAAAATGTACACCTTATTTCCAGTCTGAATTTGTCTAGCTTCAACTTTCAGCCACTGGATCTTGTTAGACCTTTGTCTGCTAGATGGAAGAGCCCTATATTATCAAATCTCTCTTCCCCCTAGAGGTACTTACAGGCTGTGATCAACTCACCCCTTAACTTTATCTTTGTTAAACTAAAGAGGTTGAGCTCCTGGAGTCTCTCACTACAAGGTTTGTTTTCTAATCCGCTATTCATTCTCACAGCTCTTCTCTGAACCTCTCCAATGCATCAACATCCTTCTTGAATTGTTGACTCCAGAACTGGACACAGGATTCCAGAAGCTGTCACACCAGTGCCTGATACAGAGGTAAAACAACCTCTGCTCCTATTCAAGATTCCCCTGTTTATGACTCCGAGAATCACACTAGCCCTTTTGGCCACAGCATTGCATTGGACCCTCATGTTCAGCGGATTATCCACCAGGATCCCAAAATCTTTGTCAGAGCCACTCTCTCAGGACGGAGGTGACCAATCCCAGTCCTTTCATTCTCTCTCCATATGAAAGTCTGGAGGATAAAGTAATTAGTGTTTGTGAAGAGCTCAGCTACTCTCACTATGGGAGCCACAAAACTACCTTGATAGACAGGTTGGATTTCCTCTGCCTTGTCTCGATTAAATACATCTTGAACTGGCTCACAAGTGACTGACTCTGACTTTTTTATTGGGAGAGATACTGACTGTTATTTTTTCCTGCAGAATGTGACATACCTGTCTCCAAAAGGGGATCGCTGCTCTGACAGAGCTGCGCTGGAGTTGGGTGGTCACCTAGGAACTGCCAGAGTGGATCAGAGCCAAGGGATATTTAGTCCAGTATCTTGTCTCTGACAATGGCCAACACCTGATGCATCTGAGAAAAGTGCAAGAAACCCCACAGTAGGCACATGTAGGATAATCTGTCCTCATATGAAGGTCTCATCCTAAACCTTGCTAGTTAGAGATAAATTCAAGCCCTGGAACGTGAGATTTTAGCTCCTTTCCAATAGTATGTTTAACATTAACTATTATAACTCTGGATAGTCTTGTTACCCATATAAGTATCCACTCCCACTTTGAACCTTGCTAATGTATTTGCCTCAACACCATCTTGCGGCAGTGTGTTCTATAGTCTAATCACACATTGTGTGAAAAAGGATTTCCTTTGTCGGTTTGGAAATTGCAACTTTTTGTTTTCATTGAACTTCCCCCTGTTGCTATGACATGAGACAGGCAGAACAGAAGTTCCCTATCTTCCATCTCAAGACCATTCATTAGTTCATGTACTTTTATCATGTTCCCTTTTATAAGCCTCCAGTAAGAATCTCAGCCTTTTCATTCTCTCTTAATATGAAAGTTTCCCAGGTCCCCTAATCAATCCCTTTGCCTTTACCTGACTTTCTGCTATTTCTGATAGCTATGGGGCACAGACCTTTAGCTAAAACTCTAAAAGCTCGTGGATTGCCTGTAAAGGTCCCTGGTTTAATCTCCAACAGAGCTGAGTGAAATTTTTGGTTGCAACTTTCCCCAGCACCAAAACCAAAACATGCGAATTCACGTCAAATTTCTGAATTGTTTCAGCTGAAGAACTTTTAAAAAAATATTTAAAACTGAAACATTTTATTTTGACATTTTAAAACTTTTTTGGGACTTTTCATTTTGAAATTGACTTCAATTTTATTAAAAATTAAAATCATATAAAAAAGCTCAAACCAAGTGAAACATTTCCTGTCGTGTCAATTGATTTTGTGGTTTGCCAAAAAATAAAAATAAAAAAATGTTAGTTTCAGTTCAGCCGGAACAAAATTTTTCTTTTTGCTTTTTCAGACTGGCCAGGGATCCCAACGTCAGTTCTTCCCCCAACTCTAATCCCTGACCTCAGCCAAGATGGCGGCCTTCCCAGCTGGCTATTGAAAAGTCACTACCCTATGTCTCCCTTGGAAAGTGAAGCTCTTGGAATAATGGAAACCTGAAATCCAGGACTATTTGGGAAGTTTTCCTTGAGTTAGCCTGGCATGCTGGGGAAAATAGATGGAAGCAGCAAAAAATCCCTTTATCTGGGACAGAGGGGAAGGCGAATTTACTGTGATAGAGCAGGAGGGAAAGTCGATAGAGAACTTAGCGATGGGCATCCAGGAACAGGTCACTTTTATTGTGAAATGAAAACCTATATAATGGGGCCATCACCAGGCGAGATGCCAAAGACTGTCAGCCCCAAGATGATACAGAAAGTGAGAGCTAAAAGGCAGCATCACGAGCTGATACTTAGCCCCAGGCCAGAGAAATACCGCTGGGGGACCGCATTTATACCGAGGTGAGCTGGGTCAGGTTGTTGATTGTACATAGAAACTGTCACCATTTATTCTCGTAGACCTGTTTCAAAAGGGTACCCAGGTTACAAAGAATTGATTCTGAATGCAGTCAGTGCATTGCATTGCAGAGTACAGTCGTCTTGTGTATTTGTACAAAAGAAGTTCATTGTTTTAAGTTTATTTTAATGTAGTGTAGAAGCTTATGTCACAGGGTGGCTGGTCCCTTTTAAGGGGAGTCAGGGCCCAGTTTACCCCGATGGGCTTTAATTTCAGCCCAACTGTAATCAGAGCTGCACAGGGGTTTTTTGGGGAGGTGGGAGGGGAACAATCTGAAACTGAGGTCCCCTCAATCTTCCTACAAGATGACCACTGAGAGGGGTGGGGTGGGTAGGTTGGAGAGGGAGCCCATGGTGTATTTGCCCAGAGGGGTGATTTGACTCCTGGAACTGCCTCCCAAGGGGGGGGGTTGTGGGACCAAAAAACCTACCTGGTGTTAAGACTGAGCTTGATAAGTTTATGGAGGGGATGGTGTGCTGAGGTTGCCTACAGTGGCATATGGCCCATCCAGGACTGCCATTGGCAAATATCCCCGATGGCCAGATATGGGATACCAGATGGGGAGGGCTCTGAGTTACTACCCAGAATTCTTTCCTGGGTGTCTGGCTGGTGGGTCTCCCTGACATGCTCTGGATCTAACTGATTGCCATATTTCCCCCCAGTTCCGATTGGCAGAGACCTTGGGAGGTCAGGGATCTGTTACAGGAGTTGGTAGGGGAGGTTCTGTGGCCTGCAATGTGCAGGAGGTCAGACTAGATGATCATGATGGTCCCATCTGGCCTTAAAAGCTATGAGTCCCATGGGGCAGGGCCTGGCTTCCTGCTGTGGGCACTGTGACCTGGCGCCCGGGGTCACGGCACCACTCAGGTTTGGCCCGGCCCTCTCAAATGGGAGCCAGGGGAAAATCACCCCTTTTCCCCGCCCCGCCTGGGCAGTCCTGACTGTAAATAATTAACTGTCTAGACGGCTGATTCATGGTTAATGGGCTAACGAGCACCTGGGTCTGAGAAAAGGCTACCAGAGCTAAGTTGGTGGGATGTGCTCCTAGAGACAGCAGAGTCCCAAGGAGATGAACTCCCAGGAACATTGGGGGAAGATTGGAATTGCTGAGCGTCTGGCCATTTTGGGTCATTTTGCAGGTGAGACATTCACTATCAATTGCATGCTCTGTTAGGACCTTGATACTTCCACCCTCACCCATCCTGAGTAGTGTCTTCCCCAGAGGAAAACAGTCCCTCTGAAAGGAACAGAAGGAAGATGGTCTTGCATTTAAGGCACTGAATCAGGACACACGTGATTTGGATTCAATTCCTAGCTTTGCCACAGAGTCACACTAGGACCTTGGCCTGGTCTCTCTCACCATTGGGAGTTAGGTGCATAAATATCTTTGAACTTCTGAGCCTTAATCTCGGTTGGCCTCAGAAGCTCATCTGTGAAATGCAATGACACTTCCTTTCTCCCCGCCCCCCATGTCTAGCTTATTTAGATTGGAAGCTCTTTGTTTTCTGTGTATGTTTAGCATCTGCACAAAGGGGTCTCTGGGTGATACCCGCAGTACCAATAAATACTGAGAAGAAGGTACTACTCACTGTGAGTAATGCTGTCACAACCCGGACTTCATTGCTGAGATGAAAGCAGAGCCAAGATGGGAAAGTTAAAGCCCCACATAGCAATGGGGGTGGCTGGGCATAGTTAGTCGGCTTGGAAGACTTTTTATTCCCACCCTAACTTGTACCATGTGAGCAACTAGCAAAGGCAAAGCACGGAAAGAAGGACAAAACAGAGAGAGACAGAGTATTTGAATGGTGGCCCAATCACTTATCACTGATACCATGGTACAGTTCGAGCATCCACTGAAAGCTCTTTGGGAAATTGAATTTATATCCTTCCGTTTGCAGAACGGAGCACACGGCCAGTGCTTCAGAGCCAATCAATAAACGACACGCAGCTCGCACCTGGGTCGTTTTGCAGCTTTGGCCCAGGAAACCACAAAACTCAAACATTAATTACAGCAATTTTCCTTTTTGATCCTTCCACAGCGAGAGGAGAACGGCCCTGGTGGGAGTTATTCCAGTAATCCCCACCCGTCCCCTGCGCATAGCTTTACCATAGCTCCAATCGCAGAGGTACCATCTGGCTACTTGTAAGTGCCCGGGAAGAGACCCATTACATTCACCAGGCATATGATGGAACTAATGCTAGTGCCAGTATACGCCTGAGACAATCTCTCACAGATACATACACAAAACCAGATGGGAATAGCAGGACTCGGAGAGGAAGCAGAGGAAGTGGGGAGGGAGAAAGGAAAGCACCAAGCTGCTCCTGTTTTTGTCCCCTGATCATGACTCAGGCTGGAAGGATCTTTGAGACCCAGGGCTGCATGTAGGCACAGGCACTGTAGGCCTATGTCTTGGAGTCCTGCTCCTAGAGTCCTGGGGTTCCATCAGAACCTTGTCTTTCGTTTAAATAAAAGTTCTAGCCCTGGTTGAGAAGAAAAGACTGAAATTCTGACCCAAGTGCACCCAAAGCAGCAACCTCTGCCGGAGTCTGCAGACAGCCTGAAACAATCACTCAGAGAGGGAACCGCTCTATGTATCTCAATGGGGTGTTAACTCCCAGCTGCACTCACTGTCCTGCTGCCAGACCCTCCCCAGCAGGAGACTCTGAGAAGCAAGAGGATTAGAGGACTCCCAGCCTGGCCCTGCCATCCAAGCAGAGACATCCCAGCTACCAGGGAAACAGTGGGGGCGCCCCGACGCTACTGCGCCCAAGAGAGTGGGGGCGCTGCTGACACGCCCAGGACTGAGAAGAGGGTCCCGGGCTGCTGTCCCTGGCTCTCTGGGAGGGGCGGCCCCGCCACCACCAATCCCACTTCAGGGGCCAAGGTGGGTCTGGAGGGGTAGAGGTGTCATGGTGTGCAGGAGACTCTTTCCTGCTGATATGGCTCCCTCCTCTTGCGGAGGGAGCGTAATGGCGGTGATGGAAGAGCACGCAGCACACCTACCCTGAGTGTGGAATATGAGTTCTCCAGAGAGGGCTGCTCTGGGCTTGTGCCCCTGGGGCAGGGAGTCAGCATGTTGTTTCCAAACAGAGGCAGGGAGATTGAGATAAGAAAGGGCTGGTCATTAAATGAAAGGATCTGGAAGGCCTTAGATGAGCATGTAAAACTGGAATCCCTCTGAGGGGGAGGGTTTGAAGAGAGAATGCAGGGGACTCAGCAGAAATATGACCAAGCCCTCTGAGCCAAGGTTACATTCAGACAAGAGGGAGATGTGAGGCGGTAGGTGAAAAGAAGGGGCCAAAACCAAGGGGAGGGATAGCAATGGGAGTTCCCACTCTATCTGGGGTGCTTACGTGGCTCCATCACTGTCGTATCTGAGTGCCTCACAATCTCTCACCTATTTCTCCTCATAGCCCCTCTGACACCCGTGCTTTATCCCCATTGTACAGAAGGGGCACCGAGGCATGTGCAGACTAAAGGCCCAATTTCCCAAGGTGTTTAAGCACCTAGTGGGATTTTCAAAAGCACCTAGAACAGGGGTGGGCAAACTTTTTGGCCCGAGGGCCACATCACCTCCTATCTAAGCTCCCCTGCCGCTTGTCCCCTGACCACCTCCTCCCAAGACCCCCCATTCTATCTCCCACCCCAACCCAACCCCCCCGCTCCCTGTCCCCTGACTGCCCCGACCCCTATCCACCCCCGCCCCGCCCCCTGACAAACCCCTGGGACTCCCATGCCCATCCAACCCCACCCCCCCATTCCCTGTCCCCTGACTGCCCCCCCAGAATCTCCACCCCATCCAACCACCCCCTGATTGCCCCCCCAGAACCTCTGCCCCATCCAATTGTCCCCTGCTCCCTGACTGCTCCCCAGGACTCCCTGCCCCTTATGAAACTCCCTGGCCCCAGCCCCGTTACCATGCTGCTCACAGCAGCATGTCTGGCAGCTGTGTGGAGCCAGACACGCCTCCCAGAGCACTGCCCATGCCATGGCATGGCTCTGGGGGAGGGAGGAAGTGTGGGAGGGGCTGAGGGTAGCTTCCCTGGCTGGGAGCTCAGGGGCCGAGCTGGACGGTCCCGTGGACCATAGTTTGCCCACCCCTGGCCTAGAAGGCTAGGTGCTTCGTAAACCCCACTGGATGCCTAGCTGCATGTTTGGGTGCCTGAAAGGTTTTGAAGCTAAGACACTGGCTTGAGGTCATACAGGAATTCCATGTGGGGAGTCGAACTCCGATCTCTGAGGGCTTCCTCCCTATGGACTGGGCCAGCCTTTCTCTCTGCCGTATGCTGCAAAAAAAGAGGTCACTGAGAGATGGGAGCAAAACCAGGTGGCCAGTCCTCTGACCCTCCAGCAATCGGTCCCAGGCGATTGGGAAGGATGTAATGGCTGACAGCATGAGAAGCAGCACAGAGGTCAGGCAGGATGAAGAGAGAGAATCAGAGGCAAGGCAATCGCTGAACTCCCACACGAGATGGCAGGTCCCGCCCCAGGCGGGGCTGTAGAACAATGTGAAATTTTAGGTTTTAACCGAAAACCGTCTGGTTTTATCATTTTTTTGCTCTGAGTTTGAGAAAAGGAAGGAAGGAGAAAGTGTCGTACAAGCATCAAATGTTTTTACGCCTCAAATTCGTAGAGTTTCTGTTGCATCCAGGCCAATTCCAGAACAAAGAGCCGACACTGCATCCCCAGAACCCACAAAGTAGATGATTATTGTCATGATTTGCGTTATTCACTGGGCACCATCTGTGTACTCAGCACTGTGACAATATGCCAGCAAATTGTAGTTCCTAAGCCAACGCGGGGAAGATCTGTAAGTCTGGATAAGATGGCTCAGATATTTAAGTATGAAGGGTATAGTTATTGAGCACATGTTAATGTCTAGGCATGGAGGAGCTGACGGCAATAATTTTACCTGATTAAAGGCTGGAAGATTTGACCCTCTGACTGATTTTCAAGAGGAAGAGCTGCTCAGAGCTCCTGTGCCTGTTTTATTTTCCTGCTTGCAGTGGCCCTGAGATAACTCCAAAGACTTAATTTTTCCTCAACTTTAAAACCAACCACAAAGAAAAGTCCACATTTTCAGTATTCTCCTGTGAGAACTGCCACTCAGTCACTGTAGCGTTGTGTTTTAGAGCCATCTGGAAAGTAACTAGCCTTTGAACAGAAGTGGGACTTGAGAGTGTCGGTTTCACTCCTGTTTCAAGTCAGTTTCTAGTCTATTATTTGTAGTAGGCTAACAACCCCTAGGTATAGTATAAACCCAGAGGGCCTTGCCCTAGTAGGATGTTTCCAAAAGTTAGATGATCTATTTCAAGCTTGGTGAACTGCAAAAGTAAGTAGCTTAAATGAGGAGAATTACGAGGAGAGACTGAGGGAACTGGGATTGTTTAGTCTGCAGAAGAGAAGAGTGAGGGGGGATTTGATAGCAGCCTTCAACTATCTGAAAGGAGGTCCCAAAGAGGATGGATCTAGACTGTTCTCGTGGTGGCAGATGACAGAACAAGGAATAATGGTCTCAAGTTGCAGTGGGGGAGGTCTAGGCTGGATATTGGGAAACACTATTTCCCTAGAAGGGTGGTGAAGCACCGGAATGGGTTTCCTAGGGAGGTGGTGGAATTGCCATCCTTAGAGGTTTTTAAGGTCAGGCTTGACAAAGCCCTGGCTGGGATGATTTAGTTGAGGTTGGTCCTCCTTTGAGCAGGGGGTTGGACTAGATACCTCCTGAGGTCCCTTCCAGCCCCGATACTCTATGATTGTAAGACTCTAAACCAGGGATTCTCAAACTTCACTGCACCACTATCCCGTTCTGACAGCAAAAATTACTTCATGACCCCTGGAGGGGGACTGCGGTTGCCGGAGCCCTATTGCCCCAGGTGTGGGGGCCAAAGCCCGAGCCCCACTGCCTCAGGCTAGGGGTGGGAGGGTACCCAAAACCCAAGGGCTTCATCCCCAGGCAGGGGGCCTGTAACCTGAACCCCGCTGCCCAGGGTTGACGCTGTCAGCCTTTGGCATTGGCCCTGGGCTCCGGCAAGACTAAGCCAGCAATTTCAAGATGCCAATTTCATTTTAAACACAAAAAATAGTATAAAAAACTTGACATCGCAAACGTTTAATTTGAGCTGAAGTAATTTCCCTTCCCCCAACATTTTGGTTTTGCCAAAAATTTAGAAAAAGCTCGCTTTTGGTTTAATCTGAAGTGAATTTTCTCCCCAACTTTTCAGAATTGACAGCAACTGGAAACACATTATTTGCACAGCTCAACTTTTGGCCTCCTGTGAATCTCTTCTGATCCAGTCCTGGTTTCTGAAAATGGAAGCATTATTTGGTGGGTAGTTTAGAATAATAATTTTCACTCCACAGATTGTTCCTGAATTAGAATTTTTCAAGCCATAAAAAAGTGTGTCCAAAAATGGCCTTTAAAAAAAAGAGTTTTGGTGTTTTAAATGTTCTGGGTTATTTTTACAAAACCAGAAACATTTGGTTTGCAAGTTATTTTTTTCTTCAATTTTTCCTCTTCCCCCCCCTTTCTCAGTGTCAAAATGGAAAAAGGAGGACAAAAAGGAAAACTCAGATGTTAAAAAACAAAGATATTTTATGGATTTCTTTCTAAATGGGATCTTTTGAAAATTGCTAAGACAGACTGTAGCGTTTCTTTTTTTCATTTAGTTGTATTTTGCAGAGTTCGGCAGAGAAACTCCATGGGCGGGGGGTGTGGGGGGGTGGGAGAGAAAAAGAAACTGCTACGCACATAAATCGGTGGACGCCACAGAGGAAAGTGGATTTCATTCTGAATTCCTGTGTTGGTCCATTTGCCTGTTCACCAGATATTATGCTTGAGTGGTCCGAAAAGTCACATGGGACCCTCTCTGCCTGGATCACTGAGGGTTTTAAACTAGGTGTGTAACTAAGTCTACAAGGGCGCAGGCTCACCCGCCATGATTGGTATTTTTTTGGTTGCTATGCTACGCACATCAGAACTGAAGGCAGAGGGACTGAGACCAGCAGAACAACCACCACAGGAGGTTAAGAAGAGGACCAGCTAAGACAGGGGTGGGCAAATGTTTTGGCCCGAGGGCCGCATAAGGGTTGCAAAATTGTATGGAGGGCTGCGTAGGGAAGGCTGTGCCTCCCTAAACAGCCTGGCTGCGCCCCCTCTCCGACCCCCTCCCACTTTCCACCCCCCCAGAACCCCCAATCCATCCAATGCCCTTGCTCCTTGTCCCCTGACCACGCCCTCCTGAGACCCCCCCCAACCACCCCCCAGGGACTTCCCCAACCTCCCATGCTCCATGTCCCCTGACTGCCCAGACCCCTACCCACCCCCTTCCCGCCCTCTGACAGACCCCTCAGACTCCCACGCCCCATCCAACCCTCCCTGCTCCCTGACTGCTCCCTGGGACTCCCTGCCCCTTATCCAACCCTCCCGCCCAAGCTCTGGCTCCAGCCCCTTTACCATGCCACGCAGCAGCGTGTCTAGCTGGCATGTGGAGCCAGACAAGCTGCCCCTCAGGACCTCACATCCCCTCCCCCCAAGAGCACTGCCCGTGTGGCGGCATGGGTCCAGGGGAGGGGGGAAGGTGGGGGCGGGGCTGGGGGAAGCCTCCCTGGTCAGGAGCTCAGGGGTTGGGCAGGATGGTCCTGTGGGCCGGATGTCGCCTGTGGGCCGTAGTTTGCCCACCCCTGAGCTAAGACAAGGGAGGCTCTGGGCCAAATCGTCATCTCAGCTACCACTGACAGCAAATGCTAATTCAGAGCAGACGTCAGCCTAACTCCTTTCCCTGGGCTGGGATAAAGGATGTCTTCGGGATCTCTAATGCACAATGTATTTTATTTAGCCGATGTGTTCAGAATAAAATCCATTTTCCATTGGAGCTTAAACTGATTTATGCGTGGCGTGCCCGCTCGCTCTCCCTTCTCCGTGGAGCTTCTCTGCTGAACTCTGCAAAATACTAATAAATGACATTAATGGCGGAGGATATGCTTGTAATGAGATAATTGCACCAGAAGGCAGACACAAGGAGCAGCCAAAGCCCTTCCAATCTTCCAGAGGTTATGGACATGTCTTACTAATCATGCTCGCTGGGGCTGACTAATTGATGTTATTGAAACTGCAGACAGGGGGACAAATTGTATTTCTGACGTGCTGAAGAAAGATGAAATTAGGAGCTTGAGACACTGAAAAAAACCAGTTTCAGATCACACACGATCAGTGCAATCTTCCACTTCAGAATATCCCCCAGCTAATCGTAATACCCTCTTCGTCTCTGGCGGTTGGATCGGGTCAATGAGCACATCCCAGAGTCCTCATTCTTAGCATTCACCAAAATGCCTCTGTCATAAGTGTGAAGTAGCCTAGAATTATTGTTTACCTGTAAGGGGTTAAGCTAAAGGTAACCTGAGAGGTGGACAACTGACCAATGAGAAATTCCTCAGGAGACAAAGGATTTTAAGTTTCAGTTTCTCTCTGGGTCTCTCTCTGTTCACCTCGGCTATGGGATGAACACAGCTATGTCTTTCACTGTAACTATAAGATTCTATCAAGTATTGTAGTCAGTAAGTTTACCTTCTTTTTATCACTTGGAGGGTTCTCAGTGGTGAGTGTTGGCTGGGTGCTTCTTGATATTGTAAGCTTCAGCAGAGATATCAACAGTGGGAGAAAGTTGCCTCAGGGGAGAGGTTTGGTTTCTGAATCCTTTTGTTGACTATGGTAGATGCTGTTCTATTGATGGTTATAAGGGATTTATTCCTTTCTTTTTTTCTTTTATTAAAATCTTTCTTTTAAGAAGCTGACTGCTTGTTTTTCATTGTGTAAGATCCTGGTTTTGGATCGGGCACATCTCGCAGGAGCAGGCGAGGTTTATTTTTTTTTTCTCTCAAACTTCCCAGGGAAGGAAGAAGTTTGAGGGGTTAGTGGAAAGGGAAAGAAGGGTCTCAAACTACCCAAGACCTAGTTTGGTGGTGGCAGCGTACCAGGTCCAGATACAGAAGAAGTTGTGTTCTGGGGAAAAACATTTTAACCCAAGCTGGTAAAATAAGCTTGGGGGGGGGGGGTTATCTTTTTTTTTCATGCAGCTCCCCACATCTGTACCCTAGAGTTCAGAGTGGGGAGGCAATCCTGACAGCCTCCACTTGGGAGAGGCAGCAGCTGATGATGGCAGGTTTTTGTGGTTCCATCTAGCAAGTCGATGGTTATAAGCTCCCTCTGTCCACTGGCACCGAGATGAATAACCACACTGTACAAACAACGTCCCCGCCCTACCACACATGTTGCAGTCTTACAACAGGATGCAGTGAGCGATGGGAACATTTCCCTTCTGTGCTGCATTTTCATACTGGAAGAAAAACGACACTCTCTCTTAGATACTTATGTGGGCCCTCAGCACTGTTGTGCTGCCTTTCATGGCTTCACCCTGACCGCACCCTCCTGAGGCAGGGCTGCGTTCCTATCCCCCATCTGTCCCAGGGCTCGGTGAGTGATGAAGACCCAGCTCCTTACACCCGACACCCCTTGAAATAAAGCAACTTGCCCAAGGTCACCCAGGAAGTCTGTGGCAGGAAAGGGAACTCAACCCATGGCTCCAAAGTGCCAGGAACCTCTGGCACGGCCTTCCTTTTCAGATGACCTGTGCAAGATCCAAGCTTAGTCCTACCTAACAGGGACATGTGCTAGGATGGATGCAGTGCTGTTGTAGCTGTGTTGGTCCCAGGATGACAAGCCAAAGAAGAGATCTGTGTGGCTTGGAAGCTTGTCTCTCTTGCCAAGAGAAGCTGGGGCAATGAAAGACATTTCCTCCCCCACCTGGTCTGTCTAGTACGTTAATATGGACAGATACTACCTAACAGGCATTAAACTGCCCAGCATTAAATTTATAGAGGGCACAGAATAATATTGGCCCTTATGAAAATCAGGCTGCGATTTTCAGAACCACTGAAAAGTTTGAGCTGCCGTGCTGTTTAGAGTTACTACATGTTGATTTTTTTCCCCTAAGAGACCTTACTTTTCCATGGTACCTTTATGTCAGGAAAACGTCTCAAGGGCCAGTGGTCTCTTTAGGGTTGGCTGCAGTAGCCTTTTAGCATGGCCGAGGGCGTATTTTTGTTAAGCGGGAGATTCATATCCGTCAAGTAGTGCTTCAGGGGCAATCAAGAACGGTGCCTCATGGTGCTCGGCCCTGTACAAACACACAGTAGTAGATAGTCCCTGCCCCATCAAGCTTACAATCGAAAGAGACCAGACAGACCCACATTGTGGGGGCAGGGAAAGGGCTACAACACACAAGCAGCGTGAGCAAGGAGCCAGCAGCAAATGGTACGTTAGCCATGTTTTTTGGAGGGTGGGTTTAGTCAGGAGGGGAGCGGCCAAATGGGAAGACAAGGAAAGGGAGAGGGAGGGAGGGGAGGGAAAGGGCCTATGGGGAACATGTGTGGAGTGGAGCTGAGAGGAGGGGCAAACAGCCAGTCAGCGCAGGGCTGAGAGAGTCCCATCAGACCTGTGGGAAGTTCTCAGAATGGCCAAAGGTCCCTGCTTTGGCTGTGTCTGCAACTGTTCCTGCGACTAGAGTCTCTGGCCGGCCCCTCCCCGCAGGTTTTCTCCAAGGCCACGAGGCAGTGGGGGGAAGGAGAGGGGGAGGAGGGAGAAACCACCTAGCTCCTAGCACCCCCTGAGTGCATGGGAGGTCTCCCCTGCACCGTTCTAGGTTTCAGGGAAAGAGGGGACCCCAGGCAGAGCTCAATGTAGAGCGAGGTGTGTGTATTTTACTGACTTGGGACCAGCAATATAGACGCCTGTGTATTCTGTCAAGCTGAGCTCCCGGCTAGCTAACCATCCCAAGCACTCTTTCCCCCAAAGTAGCTATTTGTCAGTTAGCTGCTGCACTACATGGGAGGGGAGGCTGGTAATTCAGATTAGATTAAAAACCCCGTGTCCTGGGGGAACCGGAACATAGCCTTTCTCTTTCCTTGGGCTGAGACAGGTGGCAGGAACCATAGCTCTCTGCATAGTGGTCTGGCAGCCCAAGATCTCATCTTGCATTTCCTGCATGTGCAAAACTTCCAGATGGGTGTGCAGAAATGTAGGATCAAATTCCCTTGTAACATGGCAAATGCTTGGAAACCGCACATATGTGTTGTATGATAGAGCCCCAGCAAGTTCTTGGGGAACTCTGGCTGTTTGCAGCGTATTCATATCCCTGTCCTAGTTCTTCAGCTGCTAGACATTGCTTTTGTATTGGGGATATCAACAGCTGTTCATCTGTAGCTTGCTTTACTCACTATTACTCACGAGAACAAGTAACAGAGTGTGCCGGAATGCAGAGCTCTTCTGCTGTCTCCCAGTGTGGTCAGGTGTAAGACACAAAGAAGCGAGTTATTTCTGCCCACTCACTCTGCATAGCAGATAGACCAGGGAGAAGTTATCAGCTCCAACCCACGGGCACAGGAGAATTGTGTTTCTCTCTGCTGGATGGGAACAAAGGGCAGAGACAAAAGGGGTCTTGCACGAAAGACTTTAAGAACATCCAAGCTAATGAAAAAGCTCATGCTGAGGTCTACGTTGTCTTTTGTTCTGTAAAAGTTAACAATAAGGGCAAAGCCCAGCAAGGCGTAGATTTGGACAGACACGTAGCACGTTAGGAGTAGGGTGAGAATGCTACCTGCTTATAGGTACTTGGTAATATATTATCTATCTAGGGTATTTAGGTGGTCCCCATCACCAGGGGATCTGAGCACTCCACAACATTTTAAACATTCCTTACAACATCCCTGTGAGGTGGGGAAATGTTAAAGAGCTAGGTATTATTATTCCCATTTTCCAGATGGAGAATCAAGGCACTGAGAATCACAGAATTGCAGGTCTGGAACAGACCTTGAGAAGTCATCAAGTTCAGCCCCATGTGCTGAGGCAGGACCAAGTCAACCTAGCACATCCTTGACAGGGGTTTGTCCAGCCTGTTCTTAAACCCCTCCAGCGACGGGGATTCCACAACCTCCTGTTCCAGACTTCCACATGTATCGTTAGAAAGTTTTTCTTCATATCTAACCCAAGTCTCCCTCCCTGCAGTCTAATCCCTGATCACTGCCCTCTTTGCTCTTTGTTATCAAGTTCCTCCCTCAGTCTTCTTTTCTCAAGACTAAACGTGCCCAGTTTTTTTAACCTTCAGGATTTCTAACCCTTTTATCATTTCTGTTTACCATTTCCATCTCCACTGGATTCTCTCCAATTTCTCCACATCTGCCCAGCACTGGACACACTGCTCCAGCTGAGGCCTCACCACTGCTGAGAAGAGCAATTATCTCCCATGTCTTCCATACAACACTCCGGTGAATATATCCCAGATAGTAACTGCCTCGTACTGTTGGCTTATATTGAATTTGTGATCTAATATAACCCCCCAGATCCTTTTTAGTAGTATTACTGCCTAACCAGATATCCCCCTGTTTTGTAACTGCGCATTTCATTTTTCCTTCCAAACTGCATTTATGTTTATTTAATTTCATCTTGTTGAATTCAGACCAATTTCTCCTAACCCTATCCTGCAAAGTGCTTGCAACCCCTCCCAGTTTGGAGAGGCTACATGACCTGCCCAACATCACACAGGAAGCCAATGGTAGAGCAGGGAGTTAGGTTGTGACCCCTAACCCTAGTCGTTGCATCATCCTTCCTCTCCAAGTCCCCCTCGGGACAGGTAGAGCCCTCCAGGCCATGCTCCTGTGCTGCCTCAGAGGGAAGCTAATCTTGCCTTCCTCTACTGGAAAACTTACGGGCAAAGCGTGTTTTTAAGGTTGCAAAGTCATGCACTCAGAAATTCGGAAATGCAAACAACCTGAACTCTGCCCTATACTGACACTATCCAATGACCATTTGCTTATGAGGAAGCATTTGAGCGTGTGTTCTCAGAGTGGCCGACAATGAGTTTTAAAGACACATTAGATGTTTTCTTCCTTCATTACAGGGAAGAGTTACATGGGTGCACTAACCATGCATTTCCTTACACCATGCCTGTAACATAATTTACCGTAAAAGGGTGCACCTCCCTTGTAGCATCCTCGGCTGGCCAGGGATGGCTCTGTGGTACCCTGCCTCAGTTTCCCCTTCTGCTCAAGGTGGCTTAAAATGTCAATGCCACTTAGATATGTGTTCAGAACTTTTACTCCATCTTAACATAGCTTGTGTCTGGGAATTTACATTGGTTATGCACCCTAGCATAACAAGCCAGATGATTTTTGTTAGTTTGGGTATTTTTAATTCTCTGTTTTGTAACACAGGAAAACTCATACATTATTTAACAACCTATATCAGGGTTGAATTTCCTCCAAGTTTATCCATCTGACTGTATAAGACAATCTTTATTTTCTATACTTTGCTAAAACAACAGGATAGTTACGGAATTCTTTTGCACTTGCGACAACAGATCACTTAGTCACTTGCCAGCACTGTAGAATGAAATACCAAGAACTTTAAACAATTTCAGTACAGTGTTCGATGATGTATAGCAATTGGGTCCGCTCGGATCTCTGTAACATCTGCGCAATGCTGCTGAACTGAAAAGGGTCACATGAAGTTACTGAGGGCAGAATTTGACCTACAGTTTTCTTGATATAGCGTTTCCAAGTCTAAAACTCAGAACCTCAGGACAGGAACTATCAGTACATGTAGGATGGTGTGTAATAGCTGGAGTGGTGTAGCAGCTGTAGTTAAGACTGGAAAATGCTTTCCATGATCAAGCCTTTTTTCAGATGATTAGCACTTTAAGAAACGTTCATCCCTTGAGCTTGTCAAGATTTCAGCCCAGTTTCTGCCCAATGGTGAAGTGTTTGGGAAAACTGGAGGAAAAGCCACCATCCCGCCATTTTGGATTCAGAGGACAGTGAATAAATGCATCCCCCCTTTACTAATGATTATTAATTATTAGTATTTATTATTAAATCTCTCTGCCTTTTTTTAACAGCCCCACAACCCACATGGCTGAGGGCTGAACTTTGCAATTCATCAGGGGATTACGCCTCACCGAGGAGCCGGGAGCAGCATTCTCCTTGAGCAGATTGGATAGGATTGGAGTGAGTTACCAGTGCTCGTGAATAGAACACGGAGCATGCGCGGTGACCTGGCTGGAGCAGGCATTTAATTAGAGTCTGGGGTTTCCCTCCTAAAAACATGAGCTTCTGCCACCTGAGTGAAAGAAGTAACTCTGTGAACTGGGAGATGTGCTTATCCTCTTTGGTGGACAGCCCACTACAGGGCGACAAAGTATGGGTTACAGATGCACAGCGAAGTGTAGGCCAAGCGTTGTTAGTGCTCCCCCATGGAACAATGGGCTTTGTGTGATTGTGCATCTAAATGAAGATGCCCAGTAAACTGCCTTATCTGTAGCCGATCTCCAGGTGGGCCCCACCAGTAGTCCAAGAGCTTAGCAACACCCGGTGATGTTCCACTCTCTGACATCTCTGGAGTTCCACTGATCCCACACGGGTAATATAACAAGAGGAGGAGCTGAGTTCCAGTCCAACCCCTTCCCCTGGCTCTCCATAGTAACGCCCTGCACTTGCCAAACCGGATTCAGTGAGGTCCGAGCAGGGCTGCAGCCAAAGGGACTCGGGTTTGAAAGCCGCAACTCAACAAGGAAACAGACCTCACGGAGGGGCATGGCACGGCACCGCCTTAATCTGGAGGAAACTGGTTTTCAGACTGGACTGGGTGATGCGTCTTGGAAAGACCCACGCTCAGCATGTGCGGTAGAGGTGTTTTTTGTTGTTGGGCTAAGCTCCAATCACTTCTGTTGGCAGACTGTTCTCTGGCCTAACTCGCGGCACGTTTGTTGACACTCCCAGTCTGAGGGTGGGGTTTTCACAGCCACCTGAGGAGCTAGAAGGTCCAATTCTCTGCAAAAATTAATTTGAATTGGACGTCCAGCTTCCTAAGGCAACCTTGGAAATCCCAGCTTAAATTTTCCTTTTCTTAATTTGATTTTATGCCAACTACCTCTGCTCCCTTATGCTGCTCAAGCCCGTGCTTGTGCCCTTCTAATGCTCGGAGATCTAAACGTATCAGTCACCTGCCCTTCATCGTCCTTGGGCTAAATGACCCCTTGTAAAAGGGTGCACCTGCCTTGTAGCACCCACTGATGGCCAGGGGTGGCTCTGCGGCACTCTGCCTCAGTTTCCCCTTCTGCTCAAGGGGGCTTAAAAATGTCAATGCAGTCTGGATATTCAAAACACATTCCCTTTCCGGGGTGCAGTTTATTAAGCTCCGCACAGAGTCTTTCCAAATGGCTCTCAAAACTGCAAAGCCTTCAACCCAGTTTCAGCTGGGTCCAGACACTTCCTGAAGGTCCTGCCCTCCCTGTAAAGTCGCTGTCTCTTGCCCCAGTCCCACTCCCCTAAGGGTCTGTCATCCTGTTCTCCCAGCACTTCTTGCCAGGAGTTTGGATTTTGCCACTGGCCTTCCCACCTTACCAGCCAACAATTTCAAACGAACCACTTCAGTGAGATTTATAGTGGCACTTTGCTAATGAAGCCTATCTGAATCGACACACACTATATTACTTTGCTAAATAACAACATAACGCATGTACTTACTGCATGGATGATCTGGCTGAAGCACACAGACCGTAGCCCTCTTTACCTTTAGCGTCTCCTTGCCTGGAGTGAGCTGGTACCAGGCCCGTTTGCACGTAACTCATTACTCCCAGGACTCTGGCGAGCCTCAGTTAAAGCTTGGCTCTCAGGGAGAGAGAGGTGATTTTCCCCAAACAGGACCTGGTACTGGGGCCTATGGAAACCCCACAGTTGCAGCCCTCGTTAGGGCAATCCTGAGGGCTGCAGACAGAGGGCTGGAGCTAGGTGGCACCAGGGCCTTGGCAACCTTGCAGGAAGAGTGAGCATGTGTAAATTGGCAGTTTCTGTGGCAACCCCAAAACGCTGCTGATCAGCTGCACGAGCCTTTGTGGGCAAGTTGCTTAGAGATAGTTCGGACCCGCCGTGTAGCCCAGTCCCTCATCTCAGTGCCACGCCTCCTGCGCACACACACAGGGTAGTGGGAAACCCACCGCATCTTCCATGAGGACCTTCAAGAGGCCCCCACCAGGCCCTGCAGCAGGGGGTGGGTGGCTTCATTTGCCCCCGAGCGAGCAAGAAAGTCACACTAGACGCTTGGAGTCTCTATTCCCCAGGGGAGGCGTCTGCAGCCAAGTCAACTCACGCCAAAGCCATTCTACCTGCAGAAGCATACGGCTCCCAACTCCCCTGGGCCCAGCACGCTGCTTGTCCTCCTGCGTAGCGAGCGCTCTGCTCGGCTCCTCCATCACAGCCAGGTGTGAGCGAGCGGTGCCGTGACCTGCAGCCCGCGGTGGCAGTGCCGCTCACGGTTGACCGGGCTGCTCCTCCTGCAGGAGGTGACGTTATGAAGCCAGGAGTTTTTTGGTTGTAAACCAGAGTCCCCCTGACATAACAGGAGACTTGGCCAGGGTGCTCCCCACGGCTGTCTTCCCCATGGCTGATTCAGGGCCTACAGGCCACCTGCAGCCTCTTCTCAGGCCAGGCCTCTTCCTTATTTCCTGCAGGCCTGCTTGGGTCACCTGACCCACCGGTCACATGACTTCCATTCTCCCCACCTGGGGAGGTGAGTCGTGCATGAGAGCCATTTCTCCTTCAGAGGCCAGCCCCCGGGGATGCCCCTATCTTAGTTCTTTAAATCTTTTCCTGCCTGGCAGCCCTTCCCATCCCTGTATACTTTCTCCCTTCCATTGATTTTCAGAGCTGCCCGTCACTGCCTCTCCCTCCCCCATTTTCCCTGCCTAGCCTTGTCTAGCTGGAGATGGCAGATTGAGAAACTCCTGTTCCCCAGTGCCAACGGTTTGCTTCCCCCCGTTCCCACACTGTGCTCCGCGGCTCACCCACATATGTACACACACATCAGCCCACTCAGACGATTCCTGCCTCTTTCTCTCTCGCACACGTACATTTTCTCAGCCACCTACACACAGAAAATATTCATCGCAAGAGGCACTTGATCCTTTGAAAGCTGTTACCTGCGGGAATATTGAAAGAGGGGAAGGCTTGTATTTATAAATACATTTTAAAGCCCACAGAAGTTCAGCCACCATTTTAGTTTCTTCTGTGGAATCTGCGTCCCTGGTGCCAGTTTGGGCCAATGTTCGGAGGCAGTTTCCACCACTGCCTCCCCACCCACTGGGATACACCCCGAACCCCCTTCCCCCATCACTGCCAGTGTAACTGGAACAATTTGCCGAAGGATGTGGTGGATTGTCCATCAATGAAAGCCTCAACATTTAAACTGGGCTCGTCTTTCTAAAAGAGGGGATTGGGTTGGAATCCTGGAACACTGGTGAAATGTGCTGGCCTGTGTTACATAGGGAAATCAGACTAAATGATCACAGGGGTGTCTTCTGGCCTTAAAAAGCTAAGATTAAGACATCAGTGAGGATTGAACTGCTAGGTCTAAAAGCAGGAGTCTGACGCAGTAGATTAGAAGGAAAGCAGAAGTCCCTGAGATACGATTACAAACAGCAGAGGAGGTGGTGAGAAGGTACTCGGGAGCATTTGTTACTTGTCCATGCCTCCATCGCCCCTTTCTGGAGAAACAGATGGAGTAGGGGCAGGGAAGATTAGTGAGGTTTTTGCTCAGAGAGATTCCTCTGACACGGCCCCTCGAGAGAGAAGGGCTTGGGAGGGGGATGTCAGTGGAGTCTTGAGGTTGATGGATCTCTGAGATCTGCAGAAGCCTTGCAGGTCCCCTACTCATAGCTCTGCTGTCTCCTACTCATAGCTCTGCTGTCTGCCTGATATGCATGGTTGGGTTTCCTTGGGAGCACATTTTATACGGACAATTCTGCATCTCCTGTATTTAAAGGTGATTTGATGGAATCATTCAGCTCTTTTCCCTTCCTTCAGGAAATCAGCCTGTAACTCTCTAACAAACATGCAATCAGATCTCACTGATCAGCATTTAGAGCCCAGCTCCGCAATCTGGGCAAAGAGCTCGCCTTGAGAAGAGAATGAGAAAACAATTGAGTTTGATTACAAGAGTTTGTAACTGACCTGAGATGAAAACCGCTGACCACGTAATGCATTTCCATGGCCACTGCAGGCTTGGGTCAGCCTGGTGCAGGAGAGTTCTTCTGCAATGATAAAGGATGTTTTCCCCAGACACAGCATCTTAATATCCAACTGCTTTCAAATACCGCATCACTGACATAGACTAACAGACTACCAGGCCAGAAGGGACCACTGTGATCATCTAGCCTGATCTCCTGTATAACACTGGCCAGAGAACTGCCCTGAATTAATTCCCTGCATGGGGGAGTTAATAGTTTTAGAGGTAGGCAAGATGGCTTTGCTGTGCCATCCCACCAAGCTTGAGTGTGTTGAAACTTCAAGGCCGGTCGCCACCCCAGTCTACCTCTGAGCTCTGCCCTCATTGCTTGACAGACAACACTGGGTAGAAGAATAAAGGCAGGAATTTCAAAGGGCACCTAAGGAAAATAGAATCCCAGGGGTGGTGAGACCTTACATCTCTTTGTGCCTTTGAAAACCCAATCTACATTCACTACCGGATGCTCTACTTGTGATTATTAATTGTTAGAATTCTGGTAATGCCTAAGGGTGCGATCCTGATTGTAGCCCCACTGTGTTAGCCGGTGCACAAATACAGTCCCCTCCCAAAGAGCCTCCGTATAACTTTCGACAGTACTTTCAAGATAGACCAAAGCATATAACAATCCTGACCCTCTGTAATTATTCAGAGCTGCTACTCAGTATAGGCAGTGGGGGGAAAACGAATCAAGTTAGATGTGTTAGTTTCAGATCACGAGCAATGAGAGAGAGAGAGAGTGTGTGTGTTTGTGTCTGTGTGCATGCGCACACATATATGTACTAACCCAAGATGTAGGAGACCTGCGTTCAAATCCCTGCTCCGCCACAGACTTCCTGTGTGACTTTGGGCAAGTCACTTAGCTTCCCTGTGCCGCAGTTCCCACCTGTAAAATGGGCCTAGACTTGAGATGGCTGACAGTCTAGGTACTTACCTAAGCCACAAAACTGGTAATAGGCCCCACACAACCTCGGTGTTGGGCATAGAGGATGGGGTGTGTGTGTATAAATATATATATATATTCCCATTGAAAGAAGAAATTGGGTTTTGGGGGTACTTATCATTCTAGAGTGTAGCTATATTTGGAAGTTATATTTGATCATGGAAAATATGATAAATTCACAGATAAAACTTAGGTGACTCCTTATTAGCACAAGCACATTCTCGCCATCTTATCCTGTCTCACCACCTGGCAGTTGCTCTAGGGAATACATGCATCACTAGAGCCTTTAGGATGTGGTAGATATTAGGAGCAGCTGATTTCCTTCCGCTGTGCCTAGATGACGACCGTTGACGTTGTACTACCCAATGCTGCAGGGCCCTCTGAAGCTTATTCTGCAGGCAGAGAGCTTTGGTTGGGTGTCATGGTTCTAGATGCAGCTTTGCTATTGGGTTGCATTTCTGGAGCCTTGACCTACAGTACAGAACTGAAATACTGAGCTTCCAGGTTCAGTGGGGGCTCGCCCAGACCATGTCTCTGCTCCAATGGCAGGTGCACAATCTACCCGCCGCTCCACTCCCACCGCCCTATGGCCGAGGAGGGATTCCATGGCCTTCAAAAGGATGTGACATCACCGCTGAGGGCGGAACTCAGGTTGCTTGACCTCACCTTAGGACATCAGGTGCAGGGAAACATTGCTACTTCTGCTGACTTAGCGCAGGGGCACAGACATCCCATAACCCTTATCTAGGTTCCCTGCCCCCTTTGGAAAGGGTTATGAAGCATGTGTCCCCCCACGGTCCATGCAGAAGTCACTGGCAGCTAAAGCTCCCCCAGCCCTATGAAAGGTCTTGCTCTATTGGCTGCCCCTCCTTCCAGAAGAGCCCCATGGACTGACCTGGGCAGGAGCCCAGACCACCCAGAGCAGCCAGGTGCAGGATGGGATGAACCTGAACGGATGCACCGAGGGCGGGGTGCCAGAGAAGGCCAAAGTGTGGGGCAACAGGAGATGAAGAATCAAAGTTATGGGCAGAGACAGAGACTCCTGGGAGTCTCGCTGGGGAAGTAAAGGCCGGGGTGATAGAGGCTTTTCCAACATCTGAAAGGAATCTATGGAGGTAATGGAAATACAAGGCTTTCTCCTGGGGGCTTAAACAACAAGGACACTTGGAATAAACAAGAACCCTTGCTGAACCCCTCCCCACACAGAGTAACAGACCTATGGACTAAGGTCTCGGCTGGGTTGACGACCTGGCCTGATTCCAGGAGCTGATGGCTAGCCACTGCCCAGAGATGCCCGCCATGCTGACAAGGCAAGCCGGGATGTGTGCTTGTGGGGTTTACACAGGCACCACCAGTGCTAATAGTGGCTCTTCCTGCCTATGCTTAAGTGCTGCTGTGCTGGAATCCAGGCAAATTCCCACTGGAGATGAGACCCGAGGCATCAAGGAAAGGATCTGAAGCCAGCCATGTAAATGAATTCTTGGAGAACTTAGGGATCTGGATGCAGAATGGCACAGAAAGCTGGGACTGGCAGGCTGTTGTCAGCTGGCATGCCTGGGGAAGGTGACGTAGGGCAGTTGTTCCAGCAAAGCAACACATCTCTTCAGTGATGACTTGTGTATTTCATGCTCGTGTGACTAGCCTGAAAGGGAGATTCAGAGTTATCTCGGGTTGCCTGCTGCTTGCCAGATGCTTCCCGTTTGGCTCCCTCTGCACGGTCATATTTCGCCGATGAGACGGCCCTCGTTTAGGTGCTATCCATGGAGAGCCGGTGGTCTGTCTGAAGCACTTCATTTCCCACACACTGCAAACCAGAAACTGCCTATGAACGATGCATCATCTTTCAAATAATCTCCGGCCGCGACGACCAGGAAAGTAATACGGAAGCAGAGAGGCAGCGCTCTGGTGTGCAAAGGAGCAACACAGGATTCATGTGCATTGAACAGCGAGCTTGGGAGCATGAAGTGATCAGACAGCTGGAAAAGAGTTGAGAAAGCCATTATATTTATTCATTCCGTGCAGTGTCTCTGCTTTGTAGGCTAATCACTTAAACATTAGGAGTCTATATTTCATGTTAATTATGACTGGGTGAGAGGACAATTTGATTACTGTTTGCAGCTCAGTGTTGCAGAGCGATCTACTTACTTAGAGAATAAATATCACTGAAACCTTACAGCTTGGGACACATTTAATTCACTCATGTAGAAAAATGACTTAATCCCCCTGCATACAAAATAATAAACTGGATAAACACAAATCCGCAAGACAAGCTGTTTTCACACAAAACTTGTCCGGATTCAAGCTGCACATTTAGAGGAATGTTGTGGAGCTGGATCTAATGATAGCCAAATGATATTGTTCTTTTTGACTTTATGGGTAAAAAGGTGTTTTGGACATGCTCAGGGAAAGTGCTGGATCGAAGGCGTGGAAGATCCTGGTGTGTTTGCAGACAAGGTAGAGAATGAGGTGAAGCAGGGCACCCTTTTCCCCGTGTGCCCAGCCCTGACCACGGCCAAGATTAACTACTGATTTGGGAGGTCTGGCTTGAACCAACTTAAAGGGCCCTGATTTTGAGAAGTAAAATTGCTCAGTGCTTTCTGAGTTGGAGCCTTGTGTTAATTTCGATGGAATATACAGGCCCAAAGAGTCCAGGGTGTTAACAAAACCAAGTCATTGTCTGTGACACACCAGAGTGCGATCCAGACTAATGAGCAGCTGGGTTACCTCTGCCTTGCAATACTGAGGGCCTTACCATGCTTTGTTGAAGTAGCTCCCACCTGGGCCACTCATAGACAGCCGTCCAGCAAGCAAGCCCACTCACCTGAGTGTGTGTGTGTAACTGCAGCCTGCCGGTCATGCTGGGGTTACACTCTGGCTCTTGCCAGCCTGGGTTATGCTGTGGGGTGATCCCAACATGCCCACAGTCCCAGATTCCCCCCACAGAAACGTACGTCCTGCCCGGCCCAGCCCACTCTTGCACAGTACAAGATATTTTAAACCTGTGAAAGGGAACAATATGCCATCTTATCTTATTATCTCAAATAGTCATTCTGTTTAAGCACACGGGATGAGATAAAACAAGTTCCTTAACTACAAAGAGATGGATTTTAAATGAGTACAAGTAATGAGGCATAAAAGTCAGAAACGGCTAGAAGAGAAATAAAGATAAGACGTTTACTAATACCTGGCAACTATATCAGATTCAAGCACAGTTACTCACCACATGCTTTCGGCTGCCTTACTCACCAAACCCTGCAGGAAAGGCCCCCTTCCCCAGAGTTCACAAATGCTTCCTTTGTCCTGTCAGGTGCAGTGAATGAGATGGGCGGGGGAGGCAGAGGGGTGCGTTGGGTTGTTTGTCCCTTTGCTTTATAGTTACAGTTCTTTTGAAAGGCATTTCCAACAGGGCACTAAGGAGAGAGAGTCTATGTGGAAGGATGCTCCCTGCCAGCTTTTTCTCACTGGTTTGAGATTTCTTTGTTTCTCTTCCTCTTTGATGACTCTGTTTCCTGCTTAAATGCAAATGAAACAGAGCACACATTTCTTTGTTTGGGACAGACCTGTTTCCCAATGGCTGTATGGGCGGGGCTGTGGGGTTTGCAACATGTGTTAAGAACACCCTACAGGGAAATCTTATAACTTCACATATGTTACCACAAGTATTTGATCAAGATGATATTAACCATAACTAAAATTATGAGTTTTCCAGTGATAACTTACAGGATTTGCCTTGTACAAAGATTATTATAATAGTGAGTAAGATGTGAATACAAGGGTGTATTCTGTCAGTGTCCAACATTAAACAGCTTTAAACATGGTTCAGGGTTTGGTATACAGAGAGCTCATCCTGGTTAGTACCATGGCAAGCATACCATTAAACATCCTTTCAGTAAAGATACGGAAAAGAAGGAAAAACAGTTAAAGCATTTAAAATAAAATTTTCATTTTAACAACATCCCTCATTCCCTTTCCCTGGAGCTGGAGAGAGGTTATAGCAGGAAACCCCCCTGGTCTGACAGTGTTTCGGGTGTATCAAAGATGGTGACAACTGCCCTTTGGAGGAAAAGAGAAGAAGTTAGTGGAGCTGGGCAGGCGCTGTTGTTGCTGATGTTGTTAAAAGTCTGATCCCGTTTCCTTTAGAACAAGACAAACACACACAGAAGGGGAGAGGAATGAACAGCAAAGAGAGAAAATGCAGCTTGCGTGTTTGGCGTCGACTCTCACTTGCAACTTCACTGCTGGAAAAACACAGGCTCGGCACGCCATCTTATCAGCCACTCCAAGACCCGGCAAACCGGGACACGCATCGATTGGGCGGCTTAGGACATAGCTTTTAGCTGCCTCTTTCTGGCCACAGGCTTACAGCAGCATTGCAAAAGATGCTGTCTTGGCTGGCTAACCCAGACTCTTATTAGACAGAGGGAAAAAAGAGAACGACAGGAAAGAGAAGAAATAAGGTAGGGAAGGAAAAGAAAGCACAAGGGACGGGGAGGAGGGAAACAAAGTCTCACATCCCAGGTGGTATTTGGGATTTAGCCGAAGCCGATACAGGTGGCGAGGTCATCTGGCTCCCTCCCTCTGGACTGGTCTGGTCAGGACATCTCTCAGACTCAGGATGAAGAAGATCCAGGGTCCCGGGAGATGGTGGGGGATGAAGAAGTTTGCTGCTTCCCCTTCTCTCATCTTCTAGTCAATCAGCTGTTCCTCTCAACATCTCTTTTTTTAAGAACCCCGAAAGGGAGTGCTGGGTGGAATAGCTCAGCCACATTCGTGTGATCCCTAATTCAGTCTCATTTACAACATGCCAATCTTGGGCCATCGATTTCCAGTTCCACTCTCTTCTCGTTTACCAGCCACGGTCTTAACACAGTCCTCGAGTTAGAGCAGTTAGTTAGGCCTTTTTGTTTGCACTAATTCAGCCTGTCTGTCCTTCTTTTTCACCCTTTCCCGTCAGTATTGGTTGTTATAAGTTACTATGGCATTCTCTGAACTTTTCCTCACTCTTCACAGTCAAACTCACAATCAGGGTAAATCGGTAAGCCCCATTATCCCAACAGATCCCAAATCACTAGCCACTTTGGAAAGCTTTGGCCCACCTCTCTGAGTGAGAGAGTACTTTGGTGTCAGTCAGCCAATGGATCCTTGGCCTCTCTTTTCATGATTGCAACGTGCACATGAGAAACTGTCAAAAGTTCTCCTGCAGCCAACCCCCTCAGCCATATTGTCTTCCACGCTTATCGACCATAAATACAGCGTGATTAATTCGCACCAGACCAACGTCACAGCTTCCATTCGGTTCTATGAGAATTGTGAGTGATGAACCGAGGCAAGTTAGACCTCAGCAGTAGATTAAAAAATACATAAAATTAAGGTTCAAGACACTGTAAGAGCTTCACTTGTGTATAAAATTTCTTTCCTTTTAATTAGTAGAATTAGGAATCTTTTCTTTTAAAGAGTGTTACTACTGTAATGGCACCTATACTCTCCCAGCAGCGACTCCACGTGCTTCATGTTCATGTAATAAAGGACTTTTGAACACCTAGAGGAACAGGTGATGAAGAAAACTGTTTCACTTTGACATTTACAAAAAAGGAATTATTTTGATGTTTCAGTTTGAAATGGCTTTTGCTTCACAATGTCCTTTAATTTTATTTTAAAAATTCAAACCCATTTAAAAAGGGTTAAAACTGAAATGAAATTTTCCAATTTTGTTGAAACAAAATGTTTCATTTGTCCGGAAATGATTTTCTTTTGCCAAAAATTTCAAAAGTTCCCATTTTTGCTCTGATCTGAAAATTCTGCTCCCTCCCTCTCGCAACTTTTCAAAGTTGCTAACACACTGAAAAAATCCATTATTCTCCTCATGCTAACTGTGACCCTGAGCTGTGTATTCTGCCCTCAAATTCCATGCAAAACTACTGTAGATACGACTCACAAACCAGTTAGCTCTCGAGATGGGCCCATACTAAGACGCCAATCTGAACGCTGCCAGACTTTAAGGACTTTCCAATGGAGGGCAGAGTTCCAAGCCGGTCCCTTTGTCTATAGCGGACCAGAGGAAGAGCTATGCGGGGCTAGTTAAAGCAGTGCATTGCATGTGTAGACAAGCCCTGGAATGGTGCCACTTTTTATATTTGACTTTTCCTTCCCCTTCAATTGGTGTTTCTGGCTGCCCCTCCACTGACATGGAGCACGGACAATCACAGCCCTGGGATGCTAATGCCCTTCATCAAGGAGCTGTCAGAGGGATGCTGAATGGTGGTGACCATTCAGAGATCAGAGAATCACAGGACTGGAAGGGACCTGGAGATAGAGAAAGATTAAGGTCTCTTGGGGCCACACATCCAGGTCCCATCTCCACCTTCCTGCTTCCTTGTGCCCAGCCCCTCCGAGAGCCAGTCCTTCCTTTCTGCCCACACAGCCAAGTTCAGGCCCCAGACTCTCCCACCTCAGCCCCCATAATCTCCTCCTCTCTAGCCTTGATACCTGCCCCCTCATCTCCTCCCGGCCTCTTCCCCGTCCTGCTGATGAGCTCATCCCTGGCTCACTGCTCTGGCTACGTCACCCCCCGTGAGTCCTGCCATGGGCCCTCCATCCCGGATCCCACCGCACACAAACTACCCGGCGACGCCTTCAAAACCCGTCTTGTTCTTGCCTCTCGCTCGTGCTCTGCCAACAGCGCCGGCTGTCCACTTCTCCCCGAAGGGCCACCCCATTGTGCCCTCCCACGTGCAAAAACCTCCAGGCGAGTTCCGGCGACCCTCACCGTCTCCTCCGCCCTCAGATCCCGCCTGACACTAACCGCTGCTGTGATGCCCGCAGACGACAGCCGCTGGAGAGCAGCTAGGCAAGTGGGGAGCTGCACTTACTGCTTACTGCCACCTTACTTACTTACTTACCTAGCACTTACTGCTAGGACTTGTGCCTGCAGCCCATCTGTGCTCAAGCACCCTCCCTGTCATGGACGGCGGGTGAACCCCCCACTTTTTGGGGAAGCAAGCCCCTGGCCCTGCCCCTTCTGCCAAAGTCCCCCCCAACAGGGCCCTGAGGGCTCCCTCCCCTCATGGCCGGCGGAGCCCCTGCCGGTCCCAGCCATGGCGGTCGGTCCGAGCACCAGGCTGCTGGCCATCCCGAGCCATCTCAAGCTGCCCCAGCCCCTGGCTGCTGGCTGGAGGGAAGGGAGGGAGCAGGGAGGGGGGCTCGGGGCAGAGCCTGGGTGAGGCCACAGCCCTGGGTTAGGGGAGGCTCAGCGTCCCCTGGCCCATGATACCCGCTGCCCATGCTACTGTTACCTCGTCTGTTTTACACTGGAAGCCCTTTGGGCAAGGGCAGGGCCGTCGTTTACTCTTTGTCCTGCACCTAGCACTATGTGCCCCTCCCCCAGGCTCTAGGCTTTACTGGGAAATACAAATAATCAGCATACGACTGTGTGTGAGACCCATCCAGGAGAGCCAGCCTCTAATGAAGCTGTGCTTCTGATGAGGGGGAGGGAGAGAGCTGGAGTGCCTGAGTGCATTGCAACGGGCTGTCCCTGGGCCGGCAGGCAAGAGTCCCTCTGATTGCAAAGATGCTTCTGCCATTCTAAACCAGCCCTCTGTGGTTAGCGGCATTTAGCGCCTAACTGGTAGGTGTTAAACTGAAGTGCAGCACTTGAACATGATTAGCGCCTCTGCCTAGGCTCCGCCAGCCGGGGAGGAGGAGGGAAGCAATTTCCCCAGGCCCTTCAGAACAGGCCCTGCAAACTCCCCTGGCAGCTGTGCGACAGAACAGGGGTGCAGAGCGGGTCCCTTTGCCGTCGTATTTCCCACCCCGAGAGCAGCACAGAGCACCCAGTCTGGCAAGGTCGGTCAAGCACGTGCCTGGCAGTAAGCAAGAGGGTAGCCCCACCAGTTTTGATGGGACAATTCCCGGGCCGACAGTGCTTATGTCTGGTGGGGTCGGGAGGAGCCTCTGGGGAAAGAACATCAGCTCTGAGGTCGATGTGAATAGGCCCAAAGCTGAGGGAGACATGGGAAAGCAGCTGGCTCCTATGTTGTTAGGGCAAGACCAAGGATCTCAAGCTCCAATCACCAGGAGGGCCACATGAGGACTACTACATTGGCCTGAGGGCCGCATCACTGACATCCGTCCGCTGCCCCCGCACCCACTCCACCCTTCCATGAGGCCCCCGCTCTTTTCTCGCCCCCCCATTCCAAACCTTTCCCCAAATCCTTGCCCTTGCTCCGCCTCCTCTCCTGAGCGCACGGCTCCCCGCTTCTCCCCCTCCCTCCTGGAAAGCGCTAAGCACCGTCAAACAGCTGTTTGGCAGCGGGAAGCACCTGGAGGTAAGCAGAGGAGCAGGGACGCGATGCGCTGAGGATAGGGGGAGCTGGGGGAGGGGAGCTTGGTGGGCTGCAGAAAATAACCCCGCAGGCTGCGGGATGGACTATGTCTTAGGCTGACAAAGCAGGAGCTGGAGGGTATCGGGGGTTCCCAGAACTGCAGCCCCTTCGCTCAAGAGGCTCGTCTTGGGCATATCCCACCAGCCAGGGGGTTGGAAGGAGTGAGGACCAGTGGAGTTGGCTAGCTGCCCGTGAGGGATCAGGTGTTGCGCACTTAAAAGCTGGCGCATTCTCCCTCTAGTTGAGGTGGGAGCAGGACCTAGCTGCCTGACATCTAAGAGTACTGAGTGTGGAGAAGTGCTGGGGAAGGGGCAGGCTGAGCTGGGGAGCTCAGGCCTGGTGACCTCCCAGGCTGTGGCCTGATACGAAGGCCTAAGGAGGGTACCGGGCTGCAGGAAAAGGCAGCAGGTCCAACCCCCCCGCTTGCCTATAATGACTGGCTCTTACACTGCAGTCTGCCCCAGGGAGTGGGGGCTTGTTGCTGACTGGCAGTAGCCCTAGACTGAGGTAAGGTGGGGATAGAGGGTTGGGGGGTTCCTCTGGGAGGGGAGACTCACAGAGAGTGAGGGGGTATTGCCAGAGGGCAGCACCCCAGATAGAGGGGCACAGGGGTCCAGGAGGGACATGGGGGCTAGCGGACAGCAAGACACCGGCCTGCAGAGGGCGCTCTGACGGCTGATGAGCTAATTCCCTGGACAGCCAGCAGGAGGCGTCGCAGGAGTGAGTCATCGCATCGCTACATGCACCAAGCTGCCAAGCCCCCTCCATATAGCCCATCTGATTGCTAGTAAAACTTCCCCTTCTTTAATTAACCCCATTCCTCTTCCTTCCTGCTTCCTTCAGGGCTGTGACCGTACAGGGTCTGCCCCACCACAAGGAAAGTGATTGCGATTTCTCAATGAATCAGCCGGGAGAAGCAGCCGGATTCTAAGAGGAGCCGATTCTATTTATAGCCTGGTGATCAGCACTGATGGGAATGTTAACAGACCAAGACAAGGAGTGGGGAGGCATGCCAGTATGATTGCAATGTAGTTAAACAGAATGGTTTGTTTTACCATAAGCCTTTAGAATACATCCTCGTTGCAGTCAATTCTGTTTCAACAGTGACACGTTTCCTGTATCGCTTCCCTCCGCTGTTGTTGTTTTTCTTCTTATGAGGCCCACCAGTACGAACCCAGACATGGTTTCTTGCCTATCCATTTAGGGCTAGGTCGCAGAATTACCAGCCCTGTTTAAACATCCATGAGTCCGACGCCCGCAAAATAATGAAATCGGCTTAAAAAAAACCCCCATGACATTTTAAAAAAATCCAGCCATGAAAACAAACAAAAAACCCCAACAAAACTGGGATTTGCCCTCTGGGGTTGGAACCTCTAGGGGCAGTTGTCAAGCTTTTCCTCTGGAGCCACCAGGGATAGAAACTCAAAAAGGATGGACCAGCGGTTAAAGAATTGCCTGCATTCAGTTAGAGCATGGGTTTGATTCCCTGTTCTGCCACAGGTGTCCTCTGTGACAGTAGGCCAGAAGTATCTAAGCCTCCTAACTTCCATTTAGCTGTGACCTTCTGGTTACTTTTTCCAGCCCTGAAGAAGAACTCTGTGAAGCTTGAAAGCTTGGCTCTTTCTCACCAATGGAAGGTGGCCTAACAAAAAATATCACCTTCCCCACCTTGTCTCTCTCATGTCCTGGGTCCAGCCTGGCTACAACAACCCTGAAAACAACAGCTAAAATCAGTGGACGTTATGAGCCTTTGAGGCTCTGATTCTTAGGCTCGCTCTGTAAAATGGACAAAAGCACGGTGTGACCTCAGGAAGAATATGGTGAAAGGTTGGGAGGTGCTCAGATACGGTGGTAAAATAGGCCACTTAAGTACCTTAGAAAAAGAGTCTTATGTAATCACATGACTCCAGGAGCTGGGGCTTTAAGGAAAACAGCAAACAGAACACTACAGCAAGAGTTGGTGAGGCTGAGTTTTGGGGACCCCCTACTCCCTGAACTATGTCCTCAAGCCAGGGAGTGAGGATTTGAGGATTTTATAACCTCCTGCATATTAAACCCTTGGAGGGATTTACCACCTTCTCCTACTTGTGAGTACTTTGGGCTGTAGTGAATCTAGTCAGCCACACTGCTAAACTGCTGCAGAGAAGTATGTTTTGGTTATAGGTCATCAAGAGCCCCACCAATTATGCGTACCAACGGGACTCTAATCTTACACTTGCTACATCAAGTCACGTGACTGGGGAAAGTCACAGGTATTATCAGCATGGGCCATCGGTGACCCTAAAATAGTGTTTTACCCTGTTATGTTGTATTTGTCTCCTGTGTAATATAATTATTGTGTTGAATATATTGTATGTGTTTGTGTTCTTTCTTGGAAGTCTCCAAATATCTGGCAAGTAAGTGGGGATTCCCCTGTGGTTAAAATTTTTCTCCCCTGGTGACCCTGCCAGGAAGGAGTGAGGGGGTGTGGAGGCACCGCCAAATAAATTAACAGAAAAAATTAAGAAGACACACCCTGCTGAGTGGGTGGTGGGATCCAGAAGAACCCAGACCTGTCCATCAAAACCTGTACACAGATTGACATTAAAGAAGGTAACTGGGTGGAGAGGGGGTGCTACCGTTGGTTCAACAAAAGATATAACCTCACACACCTAGTCTCTCTAATACCTGTGATTAATATAGGTGGGATTATGGGTCTGTCATCTCCATTCATTCCCTCCCCCACCAAGAAGGAATCAACTCATTCCAGAAATCCCCAACCTTCATCGGCTCCAAAGCCAGGACAGACTAAATCTACAACCATTCTGCAGCCAAAGACAAAGGGGAAAAATGGGATTTGCATTCATCTGAGCCCAGAGCTTTCCAGCTACAAGGCCCAAGCCAATGCCCACTGGAGACAGAGGAGGAATCTCAGACAGTGGGCAGTAGACCAAGCCCAGAGAGACTATGTGGTGATGGGGTGGTTTATCAGCCTGGGTTTGGTAGCCTCACTCAGGCTACGCAGGCCTTGGAAGATGTGAGAAATGATAGACTTGCTTTGGGGTGGGCCCCCTCGTCACATGGTGTGGCTTCTGTACTCTGTTTGGATGCCGTAGGTTTCCTGTAACAGGAAAATGTCTGAACAAATCACAGGGACTTTGAAACTTTACGGGGTGGAGAGCAGGTCAGGCAGAAGCTGCAGGGCCCTGACTTTGTCAGCTTTGCCCTCAAGCTTCTGGAGGATTCAGGTGAGGCTAGGGTCACACAGATTGCACAGGATGTCTGCAGGATACCATTGCTTTGCGTGGCAGTCACTACGTTTTATTGCATCCGTACCTCCAAAGCAGGGGCTCTGTTTGACTCCTAGATGTTAAGGTCAGAAGGGACCATCATGATCATCCAGTCTGACCACCTGCACATTGCAGGCCACAGAACCTCACTCACCCACTCCTGTAACAGACCTCTGACCTCTGGCTGAGTTATTGAACTCCTCAAATCATGGTTTAAAGACTCCAAGTTACAGTGAATCCACCACTGGCACTAGTTTAAACCTGCAAGTGACCCGTGCCCCGTGCTACAGAGGGAGGCAAAAAACCCTCAGGGTTTGGAATATCCCTTAATGGAGACAGCTTGGATATTGGACAGCTACGAGGAACAGACTTTTGGTTTCTTGAGTGGTGTTGTAACGCTCTGGCCAAGTATGTCTGCCCCTTTCTTGTGGCAGGAAAACATAACATAACCTGGTGGGGAAGTTGCCTATTCCCCCATCCCCTCCAAATATTTTTCAACAAAAACATTTTTTTTTTGTTTCATCAAAAATTCTTTCAAATTCTCCAGACTTCCCTTATAAAAACGACTCTGACAACTTAAAGTTTTAGTTTAAGTTATAGTTTGGGGTTGTCAAAAACCTGGATGTTTTGAGTTCCAGCACCTACGCTTTTGGGTCCAGAGCCCAAACCTCATAGACTATCAAGAGTCCACTGAAGATTTGGTACTTGGTTCAGAGCGTTAGGGAGAATGAGACACAGAGGGCCCAGAGCACTATAATTTAAACCTGGTTGAACCTAAATGGTTTTTTTTAATACCTTTTAAAAGTGCATTTTTATCCAGATCTAAATATTTCAGGTGAACAGTTTTATTCAGAAAATGGAAAAAAAAAACTACCAAAAGTGAAATAAAACAATTTTGTTTTGGATTTTTTGGGTGGGGAAAAAAATCAATTTTATGTGAACATTATTTCCTCAAGATCGCTTAGTTACAATTTTTTGTGGCACTACAAATGGGCTGTATCAACCGGTTCCAATAAAAATAAAGATGTGCTCTATTATCTGCTACTCCATTCAGCCATCGTTTGTGTTCCAGGTTCTTATTTCACATACAGCTTTTCCTTCCTGGAGATCCTTTCACGTCACTTAATGTGAGGCTAACGAGGGAGAAATCCCACCAAGGGGGCTTGGCATTTAGAACTCTACATACCTGTCAATATTATATAGTACTTGTCCTAGCTGCAGGGCAGGGTGCACTCTGATCCACCCCCAAGGGCTCTGAGTGCATCCTTTCAGATCTCAGGCCACATGCCTTTACCTCCCCGGCTGGAATCTGACAATTTCCTCACTCTTAGACTGGGCCTCAGGCTATTGTACCTTGAGTATCAGCCATATTAACCCAGCTGCTCCAACTGGATTAGGAACCTGCCCTTCTTCCCTTCAGGAGTCTGTGATCAGTGGTCAATATAGTGGCCAGACAGACTCCTGAAACCAAAATATTATTTAATCTTAACAATAGGAATAAAGCATAAGCATAGGAGAGGGTTTTTTAAAACAAAGTGGCTATATGCACATGCATCTTACCCATAGACTTACCTTCCCCCGAACAGAGCCCAGGAAGGTCTAACTTCTTCAGACCTCCAGCAAGTCTGTGTGGGTGTGTTGGTCATAAGAATGGCCACAGTGGGTCAGACCAAAGGTCCAGCTAGTCCAGTAGCCTGAGTCTTCTGACAGTGGCCAATGCCAAGTGTCAGAAAACAGTTCTGTTCTAGTCCCCATACAACTGCCTCCCCACTAGAGACAGTCTTTCTCTATCTGGCCAGAAGTCCTTTGTCTTCTAAGTTTCCTGGGCTTTTGGCTCTGCACTCCAAAACCAGTTTGGTGAGGTCAACAGTAGATCCGAGGTAGAGCATCAAAGGGAATGGCTCTTGCATTGTCCCATCAGTGTTTGCTGGGGGGGTGTGTCTTCCCTGGAATCATTGTTTCATCCTCCTGTTTGTTTCCCATCAGCCCTGTGGGTTTACCCCAGCACAGTCATACAAAACATATTCCAAGATTTAACCTAGTATCATTGTACATCAATTCTCCCAGTACCAGGCCAACATACAGTATTCAGCCCCTGTTCCGACACACTTGTCTATGTAATTGTTTCTTTTTTCCCCTTGCTGAGTTTTAATTCAACCTGTCACGAAGACAGAGCTAATGGAAATATATGGCAGTATATGGAGTTCATTAAAATTTAAATATCCGAGGCGCTTGCCCTCTTTAATATCATGCCACAGACTGCAGGTGAAGATGTAGCACGTGTATGAGAAGTCAGACTTCTTTCAGGCAGCTTGTCTGCTAAGGTGTTTGTTCAAAGGAATGACTGGCATAAGGATTTGTAGGCCGAACCAAACAGATTGTTAAATCATGAAAAATATACCATTAGGAGGACACTCCAAGTGCAGATAGTTATAAGAGGATCTGAAAAGGGATGAAAATGCACAGAAGAGCTGAAGTCTTCAGTTCACATGAAATATCTTTACATCGGCCCCTAAGGGCAGTCCAAGAGTTATGCACCACTAAAAATCTTACTTCAGCTTGGAGTGTTTGCACTCAGGACTTGTAGCGTTTACAGGAGCAGATACCTGTACAGTAGATAAGTCATGGCAAGTATCGGTTTGTGGCTTTGAGCCCTCCATGGAGATGGTGGATAGCAGATGCTGTTTAAGTATGGAAAAAAAATCACTGTACCTTCCATAAAGAACCACCGTGTTTTTCACTAGTTTGGTTTTAGATTAAGGAGATCAACAAGACCTAACTAAATCGTTCTAACCAGAACTTGGGGCTTAATGTGTCCAAGGTCTATTGGAACCAAGAGCTAACCTGAAGCGTGAAATTTTCCAAAGCTCCCTCTGGGATAAGCCATTGAAAGAGTTGGGTGCCTAAGTCCCCCAGGCAGCACTCTTCAAAATCCCACCCTAAAAGTCTCTTGAAGCAGAATTTTGCACTTCGTAAAGCCAAATGGGTTTTGCCCTCAAGTTGCATGTGGGGGACAATTCAGGATCCACTGCTTGCAAAGCTGGTGACTAATGGATCCAAAGCAGGTCTGGAGTACATTCACTCAGATGGGTGCCTGTACAAACTTTCACACTGGGAGGGAAAGCCTGAACCATTCCCACACCCTGGCACCCCAGAGACAAGCCCCCTTTTGTAGGAGCACCCTTGGGAAAGATCTAATTCCTGCTTTACAGAGGGGAAGCTGTATCCTGCCTGCCTGACATCCCGAGAAGCACAAACCTAGGAGCTTTCACAAGTTTCCAGCAAGATGTTATTTATCACATTTCTGTTCGTGAAATGGGTTACTGTAAAAAAAACCCCAAATATTAAATTCAAGAGGATTTTCAGAGACCTTGACTATAGAATGCAATGCACTAAAACCTTAACTCCTTTCTCCCCCTCCCCTGCATCGGTCATTGCTTTCTGTCACAAAATCTTAATCCCACCACCTTCAAAATCCACCTATTCTTCTCCATTCCCTTCACTAGCGCCCTGGTTCAGGTAAATTCACCCCTCATTTTGGTTACTGCCACCTCCTCCTCGAAAGGAGGGGTCACAGCCTTCTAGATACGCTGGATAGGGAAAAGATGCTCTTGGACACTATGTTGGGAGGCAACCTAGCGCCAGATGATGTGGAAAAAGCTGAAGTACTCAATGCTTTTTTTGCCTTAGTCTTCACAGGCAAGATCAGCTCCCAGACTGCTGCACTGGGCAGCACAATACGGGGAGGAGGTGAGCAGCCCTCAGTGGTGAAAGAACGGGGTAAGGACTATTTAGAAAAGCTGGACATGCACAAGTCCATCGGTCCAGATCTAATGCATCAGAGGGTGCTGAGGGAGTTGGCTGATGTGATAGCAGAGCCACTGGCCATTATCTTTGAAAACTCGTGGCGATCAGGGGAGATCCTGGGCAATTGGAAAAAGGAAAATATAGTGCCCATATTTAAAAAAGGGAAGGAGGTCATCTAGTCCTTTCTACATCCCTAATCTAGTCCCTAGTCATCTAGTCCCTTCCAACCCTAATCTTCTATGATTCTTGCCCGACAGGAAGCAGTCTGGAATATAGCAAATCCCCCCAGCCCAGGCTGGGGGGCTGCGTCCCTCAAAGAAACAGCAGCCCCACACCTGCATTTCGGGGAGATGAAACCACCTTCACTAATTCTTCTGATTGCTTCTCCCAACTGCAAGCTGTACCTCAGTCTCATCTGGGTCGACCACAGCCAGCTAGCCCTGATCTTTGTTAGACTCTGGGTGCATGGCACAACCACACCCCCCCATCTCAGGTGAGATGGAGTTATAAAGCCAGGCCTCATGCAGATTGAAAACCTCACTGCCAATATGGCCTCGCTCTCTGATTTCCCCTGTACACATTGAACAGGAAAGAACCCTGGGTAACCCCCAAGGCACCTGAGCAATTGCCTGACACTCTGTTAATTATACAGTAGTAGCCCTTAGAGAACAGCTACCCATTACACTAGGTGCTGTACAAACGTATAACAAAGAAATGGTCCCAGCCCAGAGAATCGACAATCTTGGGGCCTGTCTCCGCTAGACGTTTTTGCTGGTATAATAATATCATTTAGGGATGTAGTTTTCTTCAAGTGACATTACTATGCAGGCAAATGCCCTAGTGAAGACACAACAAGAGTACTTTTGCTGATATAGTTCATTTTGTTCACGGAGCCAGTATCAGCTCTGCTTATGCTAGGAGGATTTGCTGGTATAGCTATATTGGTAGCAACCTTTTCTAGTGCTGACGAGGCCTTACTCATCCTCCTCTGTAGGAGGTCTCAGAAAGAAAGTATCGGACCCACTCGGGCTGCAGCAAGGTCAATAAAAGCCAGTGTTATCCAGGGCAGTTCAATCGAAAGGAATCAGTGTGGAGACTAGTGGCGAGTTGATTTGCAAAACCACAATGCTCAGTCAGGTCCCCAGATCCCACTGAAAGCCCAGAGTGATGCAAATGTGGTCAAAGCAAGTTAACCTAAAATCCGAAGGAATCATCATTTCCTCATACCCCTCCCCATCCCCGCAAATAACGCTCAGCTACAGTCTGCCACGGTCACTAGGGATGCACTTACTGTGCAAGTAGCTTCATTGAAACCGATTGAGCTATCAAAGGAGTTGAAATACAGCGCAGCATGAGGGTGTAAGTATGAGGCCAAAAGCAAATCAGAACCAGGGAAACCTTTTGTGATTTCATAACCAAAAGAATTCCTGCCTTGTCATATCAATCTGGTGAGCTCTCAAGACCAGAAAGGAAGAAGGGGCCAAGTCAGATCTCCAAACGTTGCTAGCAATGCCTAGTTTCTCTATTGCACGGCACAATATCTAGAACTTTATGTCCTTTCTTATACATTTCCTCATTCTCCATAGCATCTGTAACTATAGAAACAATTTCAGAGACCTGCTGGAGATTGGCTGCTGGTGGAAGCTGCCCTACTGACTACCTTTACCATGGTTTCATCAATCCTGGAGACAGTCACTGCATTACAGAGCAGCCCAGTTGCCAATGGACTGTAAGCTCAGTTTGAAAAGCTGACTATAACTTATTAGAGGAATGTCAAGAGATCTAACACAGCTCTTTTAAATGCATACCAAGGACCTTTCCACGCCCACGTCGTGAGACACAGATGCTTTTCTCGTTTCACCTTTAAGAAACAAATGATATCAGCAAATAGGCTAATTTTAGTTTAGAATGATGGCACGGTAAGAAGACCTTCTTCCTCCCTGAGATTTCAGAACAGATGATTTCAGACTGAATGTGAGCCCATTAAATAGGGCACTGTAATATTAATGCACCAAATTTTCTTGGCTCGGAACGCTGATTAAATATGTATATAAATGTCTATAGGTTTCTTCATCAGATGGCTTCTGGGAACTTGCTTCATGCCTAGTCAGTCTCTGGCCTCTCTCTGTTTGCTGGTCGTGTTTTCATGCCCAAATGCAGCCTCTGTTCTCTGATCGTTAAAAGAAAATGCAAGAAGCTTAATTCACTTTAATCACCGTAACTTGCTTTCTGTATGTAAAAGTCTATGAGGAAAGCTGCCCAGATGAAATGAATTCACTCACTGGGGAGGCCTCCTTCAGAACTAAAGCGATCATGTGATCTTGCCTGTGTACTAGCATTCTAGCCATGGTGCTTTATATGTGATCTCCCTTTCTGTGGGGGGTAGGGGGTTCCACTGGAGCTGGACCCATGCCCATAAAGGGTCCCCCTTTTTTACTTCTTGCTCTTTTCTTTCATCATGGGGCCCTAGTCTTCTCTGTAACTGCTCCCTTCCCTTGATCTCAGTTGACCTTGTCCGCATTCCTGAGCTCTGGCTCGTTAGTTTCACCTGGTGTAGCTGAGTTTCACAGCGATATGATTGCCTTTCATGCGATTTCTCTGAGTCTCAGAGAGATATCAGTTAGATCTTTCACCTGCCACCACAGTCATGTCAAGCCTTGTAATTAATTTGCAAAGAGGTTGGTGGGTGAATTCTTATGGTCAGCCGTGATTTCCACCAGGAATACCCACAAGCACAAGAGTGGTGCTTGAAATTAAAAACTGCAACAGGCCAGTGGAAAAGATCAGAAGAGCGAAAACAGTCACTGTTTCTTGAAACGTGCAAAGTTCGCCCATGTTCCTGGTGAACAATCTGTGGATGGTTCTGTTACTCACACGCCTTACTTACTTAGTGAGGATATTGATTTTGGTTTGTCAGGCTTGTCAGTTGCCAGATTCTAAGCATAGAAAATTGCCCATTGGTTGCTCGTGTGACTGTTTTGTATATGGTGTGATAGGCTCAGGCCAGATGGCCTCAGGAGAGTGGTGGAAAGTAGATACATTAGTCTCAGATTAAGCAGGTCTCTTTTCTCTGGCAAAGATAACAGGGACTATTCCAGAACAATCAGGACCTTGCTAGAACTAATTAAGGTAGGTAGGCTAATTAGGACACCTGGAGCCAATTGGGAAGCTGCTAGAATCAATTAAGACAGGCAGGCTAATCAGGGCACCTGGCTTAAAAAGGACCTCACTTCAGTCAGTGATGGGCACGTACGAGGAGCTGGGAGCAAGAGGCACTAGGAGCTGAGAGTGGGCAGGCGTACGACTGGAGGACTGAGGAGTACAACCGTTATCAGACACCAGAAGGAAGGTTCTGTGATGAGGATAAAGAGGGTGTTGGGAGGAGGCCACGGGGAAGTAGCCCAGGGAGTTGTAGCTGTCACGCAGCTGTTACAGGAGACACTCTAGACAGCTGCAACCCACAGGGCCCTGAGCTGGAACTGGGACTAGAGGGCAGGCCCGGGTTCCCCCCAACTCCTAATCGGACACAGGAGGAGTTGACCTGGACTGTGGGTTCCACCAGAGGGGAAGGTCTCTGGCCTGTTCCCCAACAAGTAGGTCAGCAGAAACTGCAGGGATTGTTCTCCTCTTTCCCCCGATGCTGGCCAGTGATGAGGTTAGCTGAGTGAACGGCAGGTTTGAGCCACTGGCAAAAGTGGCCAAACTGAGGGTTGCCGTGAATCTCTGAGGCAAGCAAATCCATCAATAAGTGTAGGACCCTCTAAGGCAGAGGAGGAACTTTGTCACAACAGACACTGCATTATTAATTCAGAACAAGGCCTTGTGCTTAGGGAATGCAAAGAAAGGCAAGTATGAACATTATGGTTCTTTGTCAAAGTTCCTAATGGGGACTTAGGCCAGTGATCTTGGTTGATGTACAGTTTCGACCCTTACTCCCTTGTTCTGTTTCACTTGTTTGCTTTTCCTGCCAAATTCCCCTGGCGTGAAATGTTCTGCCAACATCAATGTTTGAAGGAACACATGGAAGCAATCACTCGAGGGATGGAACATGAAGAATGACCAGAACATGATTGCACCATTGACAATGGTGTGCACACCAGCCATTGGATGCTGAAGGATATGTGGTGCGGTATTTTTTGCACTGTCTCTTGGTATTTTGCTCTACTTCGGTGAGACTTAGGTGTTTAGCTTTGAGAGGTTCAGACAAGAAATTAGCCTTCATAATGGTAATACCTTAGGTTTACTTGAACTACTTGCAAGTTAGGATAGGGTGTTGAGAGATTATACGGAAGCTATTAAGGCCAGTTCCACAAAAGTGATGATCTTATCAAACCAAAGTCAAATGAATTTATCGGTAGTATCACAAGACATAGTACAGCAGACTATTTGGATAAGGTTAGAAAAGCTAAATACTTCTCTGTGTTTGATTGCACTCCAGACTTCTCCCAAACAGAACAAACATCTTGAGTGTTAAGCTTTCAAAAGACAGAGTGATAGTTGTTAAGAGCCTTGTAGAAGCCATTGATCTCCACACCAAAACTGGGGAGGATATCACAGAGGTTATTTTAGAGAAGCTGAAAAAAGTTTATTTAGGGCTGATTGCAGGGGACAAAGGTATGACAAGGGAGGTAACATGGATGCAGCATAGATAGATGTTCAAAATTGAATTCTGTATGTAAATCAGTACCTGTGGGTAGTGAGACAGCACGCATAGGCAGTGAGTTATATGGGCCCATGATGCCCCATATCTCTTGAGGATTGCCTAAATCGTTCCCCGCAACGATTGAACTCACAACGCTGGGCTTAGCAGGCCAGTGCTCAAACCACTGAGCTATTTCTCCCCTTTTTTCTTGCTTTTATTTCCTCACCCTACTAATGTGGGGGTGCCCTTCTCCCATAGGTCGAGTCTATTTGCCTCAAGCTGATTAGCATATACATCAATTAGTTACCAAGGCACTCTTGTGGTCAGACAGCTGCAGAGGTTCCTAACCTAAAATATCCCAAGCTGGTATAAATTAGCATCCTATGGTTCCCTGGCAGCAATTTAGTCATTCCAGCTTTCTATCATGTGATCTTATGATCTAGGGTTACTCCTGATTATCTGCTTATGCTAAGGCTTTTGGGCCTTGTTTAGCTAAGCTATTGTCTTGTAGGCTCATTACATTACTGCCTTACCTTCAACCTGTGCCTTACCTAGCAAATACCTATAGGCTACATACCCACTGACCTCCTTAGCTACACTAACAAAAGGTCTTTAGATGAGAGTTTCCTTAACACAGAAACAGCACTGTGTAATTTTTTTTGCTGCCTTTCTGTAACCATGGCTGCTAATGAAAGGAGTTTCAGCAAGCTAAAATTAATCAAGACCTATCTAAGACCATCCATGGGGCAGGAAAGGTTAAGTGATCTGCTAGTTATTTCTAGAGAGAACGCAGATGCAAGGCAGATAGACTGGGATGAGCTAATTAATGAGATGCCTTCAGAGAAGGCGAGGAAGTTCCTTTTGTAAAAGTATTTAGTGGTGATTGTGGGTTTTTTGTCATGGAGAGGAAGGGAGCCTCTTATTGGAGTATTTGAACGAGGCCTGGAACCCCTTTGTTTAATCAGAGCAGGATCACACCAAGTATGTGAGCAAGAGAGCTTCTGCAAGGGGTCTTAAGAATCTTACAATGCCACCTGTTGCACACAAAAAGGAAGATATCTTCTGCAGAACAGGTATCATACTAAGTCACCGGAATACTGAGAGTTGGCATTTCAGTGATGCCTCCATTTAGTGAGGTATCTACGCGCACACCTGACTTTAAGCCCAGCAGTAGCCCCAGTGAAATCAATAGGTCTGAGCCAAACTCCCTTTGAAGTCAATGGAAAGACTCCCATGGGCGTTGATGGGCTTTGTGTCAGGCCCGTAGTGCTCATGTGCTTAAAGTTAAGCATGTGCTAAAGTATCTTGCTGAATCAGAGCCCTGCTGAGACATGAGTCGGAATTCAGCACTCTCACGTGGCGACAGACACGTCCACATGATATTTTGATTAGTAAAAGTTTTTTAATAGTTTTTGTGAGGCCATTCGACCATTGTCGGAGTTAAAGCCTTTGCAACGTGGCACCACGGACTCATTTTCTATCCGGCTGTTATCCCACTAGTTGCTGCAGGATGCAGCACTCGGCAAAATAGGTTTTGTGGCTGAGGCTGTGTGGTGGTAGTGGTGGTGGGGGGACTGTGTGGGGGAGAGGTTATATTTAAAATAAATTGATGGCCTCAACTCAGCAAAGCATGTATGCACATGATTCATGGGGTGGTTGGCCCCTTTAAGGGGAATCAGGGCCCAGTCTATCCCGATGGTCTTCTTTAAGAGGAACCAGCCCATGTTGGCCCACTGGTAAGTAGGGTTGTCACTTCTGAGGTATAAAGACCCAGGACATCTGGGATGCTCCTGAGCTCATAAAAGTGGCCAGCTGACAGTGTGGACTGAGCACCCATACTGATGTCCCAGGAAAGCTAACTCCCAAAAAGGGATGATTCTGGCCAATCCTGCATATGTGGCAGCTCTACCTGTATGAAATTAATTGCCTAGGTGGCCGGTTGGCAATTAATTGACCAATGAGCTCCCGGACCTGATAAAAGTCTTCCCAAAGGGACCACCAAGTCTGACCTCCTGCATAATGCAGGCCAGAGGATTTCACCCAGCAATCCCTGCATCAAGCCCGTATCTTGTGGTTGAGCTCAACCATATCTGAGGAAGAGCCCACCACATCCTTAAGAAAGGTATCCCAGTAGTTAATGTCCCTCACTGTTAAACATTTTGCCTTATTTCTTGCCTTGATTTTATTTATTTTTTGCTTTAGCTTCTAGCCATTGGAGCTAATTATGTCTATCGCTAGTAAAACTAAAAAGCCCTCTGCTATCAGTTCTTCAGCTAGTTCAGGCTAGAGATTCTCTCCAGACGTTTGCTTCCGCCACATCTGGATTGGAGAAGCCTTTCAAAGGTTTGCACCGCAGGGTCTTTTTGGAACCCAAGTGAACATCCTCAGTAGTTGCTGCAAAGCGGCTGAAAATGCAGCATCGTGTGCTCTTGCTAGCGCCCCACATGTTTTGGGCTGGAACGATATGGAAATCAGGACTAGAGGAGTCCACCTAATTGTCAGGAAGACTGAAAATAGATGTTAAAAATAATCTGAGCGTGCCTTTTACAGACGCTGCTATCACCTGGGGATAGCTGCTGGGTGCTAGACTTGGCCTTTAATTAGATTCTGTCATTTCCTATTTTTTTTTTAAATTTAGAGTAAGTACCCAGTTGGATTTGGGCTACAGTGTTTATGAGTGCATTGAAGGTTGTGTTGTGCTCCAGGAAATGCTGCAATGAAGGCGTGGTTCCTGGTGTATTTTATTTATTCCCTTCCTAGATTGTTGTCCTGGCTGTTTTGGTATGTGTACAGCAAGTGCCAGCAAAAAAACTGTATGATACAAGATGCATTAAAAAAAAACAAAAAAAACCCCCATCAAAACCCCACCGAGTTAGCAAAGGAAAAAGCAACCCAAGCCACTTGCTGAGTCCTTGACATACAGTATTATATTCTTATTTAAATGCGGGGCCCTTTACACAGCTCTGGCAGGGTGTACAGGATCTCGTCAAGTGGGTGTCATATGCATTTAAATGAGAATCAAGCTCATGCTATGAAGCCCTTACACAGCATAACATTACGTGCCTGCAAAATAGAACGGCTCCAGAAGAACCTTCTAACACAGCGTGGATGTGTGTGAGTAACGGCCATATCCTCAAGCCCTGCAACCTGATGTAGAACCTAGTAATTTACATCAGCGGAGAACCTGGCCACTTCTGTCTAGCTGCCCTGGGAGATAGTGTTGCCTAATGGCTACCACACTAAACAGGGACTCAGGTGAGCTGAGTTCTAATCTAGGACTGCTACTGGGCAACCTTGGGAAAGTCATTTCCTAACTCTCTGCCTCAGTTTCTCTAACTGTAAAATGGGGATGAAAACACTGAGCTGTAATGATGGAAAACACTAGGTAAGAGCTAGGAATTATGATGTGTTTCGGTATTTATATGAACCCCTTCATCATAACAGCTAAGCACTCCCTCTCAGTATTTAATAATACAATTAGCTCTCGCTTTCTACCTTCCCAGCCTGTAGGCAAAGCAGCTTTATTAGTTTTGAGGTTTTGTATGTGGTTGTGAGTGGGCAAGTGGAGCCTATAAGTGAGAACATGAGTGGGTGGGTTGTGTCTTTGAGTGTGTGCTCATGAGGAGATAACCGAGGGCAAGTAAAGTATGAGATTAGTCCTAATACTGTAGGAGTTGCTTCAGTCCCATCTGAAATCTCTCAAACGCCGATTTAACTCTGTGCATGAAGAGTACTCCACAGTCTAGCACAAGAGAGCAACAGGAACTCTTGACAGCTCATCCTCCAATTGGCCTCTCTTACGCCTGGTCTGCACTAAAGAATGAGATCGACCAAAGTACGTTGCTCAGGGGTGCAGAAAATCCACAGCTTGTCAGACAGGAATATGAAGGTGTCAGCTACACAAACTGAGCAGAAAGTCTGGGGACTGGGACCAATCCAATTCTCACTAACCACAGGAACTTACTTTGTGATGCACCAGCACAGTGATCCCATTGTCCGTAGGTGCACCTCCATTTCCCCAGCTGTACACTGAATAGGGGGGTGGCGTAGGAGCAGCCTATGGGCTGCTATACTGACTGGCTGAGCTCCCAGCAGTGGGAGGGTTCTTCCAGGGCCAGCTCTTCCAGCTTCTGGGCTGCTTTGCAGCAGCACAGTGGCACAAAGCATCCTCAAAGCGACGGCAGCTCTGTCCTTCCATCGGGATGTCAGTGCACCGTTCGTGGGGCCCAGGGGCTCCCAACAGCCCTGGAGTATGTCTCCACTGCCAAAAAAAGGCTGAGGATGCAGGGCCAGCTCAGTAGGGAGGGGAGGAAGGAATCGGTCCGGGAAGCCCTGCAGGGCAGTTGGCAATCCAAGTGCCGTAGGGATGCTGATGTTCTTGGGGCGGGAATAGCGCATAAGGTTGGGATTGAGTGGGCCGGAACAAATCCAAGGACTTGTCCTTTGGCTTGCTGGTTCCTTAGAGACCATTCCTGGCACTGTTCACAGCAAACTGTGTGTTAATTAAAAGGCAGGGTGTGTGTGCACGTGTGGAGGAGGCACAGTCTAGTGAGGCAAAGCACGGCCTGGGAGACAAAGTCCTCAGGTCTGTCTGTCTGACTCACAATGGGGAAATCCTTCCTGGGCTCCCCCAGCCCCACTGCACACTGCACACTGAGCCTCGGATGGTCCCGCTGTGCAGATACAAACAGGACTGAACCCTGGTCTACACTGAGGCGGGATCAACCTAAGATACGCAACTTCAGCTACGGGACTAGCGTAACTGAAGCCGTCGTATGCAGGTCGACTTTCCGCGGCGTCTTCACGGCGCTGAGTCACTCCCTCGTCAACTCCCTCGGCGCGGTGAGGTTCCGGAGCTGATGGAAGAGCACTCGGGGATTGACTTATCACGTCTAGACGAGACACTATAAATTGATCCCCGAAAGATTGATCTCTACCTGCCGATCCAGCAACGCTGCTCTCTGGAGTCACCACCTCATGGCCGAGGGCAATGCAGTGCTTGAGAAGAGCGTCGCTCCTAAGGCATCCCCCAAAGCCATGCAAATGAGTTCTTGGGGGATGGCTGGTGCAAACCAGAGAGGGCCAGGGAGGGGCGGTGGATGCGCGGCCACGCAGACCCACTAGACATTCACCCCCTCGCAGCTCGGGCCTCGGTGGGCTGGGGCCCCAGCATAACTCTCAGGTTGGGTGCCAGGGCTGTTTTCATTAGTGGTTTGGTGAAAAAAAAGTGCAGATCATTGCGGGCAAATCGTGGCTGGAGAGAACAGAGGAAAAGACTGGCAAAGCACGACATGTATAGGCTAGACGGGAGCGAACAATCTGGACCCGAGCAGCGGCGAGGTTCATTCCCATCTCCTGGGGAAATGCCCCGTCTCTGTGCAACGTTCTGCAACAGAGTCCGGGAATCGAAGCCTGTGGCTTGCTTGGGTGCAAACGGGTTTTCCTTTTCCAGGGTAGTTTCCCACTTGGAACTCTTGCAAGCAAAGAAGAGCAGGAAGGTGACACATCAGAGATGGCAAATGATTGTGTGAAAAAGGCTGGAATTAATACGACCTGAAGGCTGAGTAAACAACTGCTTTCCAGGGGAGTGGGATGCCTCCATACCTAAGTACCTTGCTCAGTCAGGGCCTTATCACCACACTTGCTGCCCTCCACACTCACCTCTTCTCAAGCACGGCATTGCCCTGGGCCATGATGCCGTGTCTCCAGTTTCCTCATGGCCGGAGTTCCCTCTGCAGCACTCTCCCTCTGTTTTCCCTCACCAGGGCCCCTCACAAACTTCACACAGTCTTTCTGAGGAGACCTTCCGCTGCCCTCTGCTTGGTGCGCTCATTGAACCAGCCCCAATCGTCCTTAATGTCCCCCAGATTAAGCCCATTATTACAACCCAAAGGGTCTCACTGATCTCTGGCTCTTTGGCCCTCATACACAGCTCTTCTGCGTCAATCTGTTCCTCACAAGGTCTCCCCTCCGAGCCAGTTCGTCCTGGAGCTCCTGGCTCAGACCTGCTTCTCATCCCAGCATCTCCGCTGCTCTGCGCCAGAAGTCTGTATATAAGCTGTCCTCCTCCAGAGGCGCCTCCCAATTGGCTGGAAGAGAGGGGCGCCTTGCCTCACCCTCCATGACAGAGCTCCCCATCCCAGGCCTTTAAAGGGACAGTGTCCTACAGTTTCCCCTCCCACAACTACTAACTCCCCAGGACTGCTGCTGCTCTTCTGCTACACGCCCATTTCCTGGCTCTTTGTTCATTTCAGCTTCCTGAACCTGAGGTCTTCTGTTCCCCCTTCTTCCCTGAAAGGGCCAGCATCCCCCATTACTTTGCCCTTTAAGTTAAGCAGGTCTAGCTTCTGTGTTTAGACGAGGTCCTAAGAAAGAGCTAAATGAAGTCACAGAAACCTTCTGTGACGGAGCTGTTCCTGGTGGGACCCAACTGAGAGTGCCAAATGAGGACAAATTGCTCTAAAGGGGGCAGTTACAGCCTAAAGCTGGGGTTTCTCCACCTCTAAGGCAAACCAAAACAGCCAAATAGAAAAGACTTGGGTTTTGCCCCACTGGCTAGCCACAAGTCACGCAAACAATTCCCTTAGACACTCCAGTTTTCCAGTGTCACCACGAGCAGCCACCTGTCCTGGGGATAAATGGTTATGAAAACCAATACCCCAAATAAAGAAAACAGTTCTTCCCAATTCCAAAGAATCAGGCCCCAGATCCAGGTCAATATACAAATTAGATCTTACCCACAAATCACGTTGCTGCCAATCCTTTAGAATTTAAAATCTAAAGGTTTATTATACAAGGAAAAAGATATAGGTGAGGTTTGGGAATGGTTAAAAAGAAATCAATTACATGCAGTAATGGCAAATCTCTTGGTTCAGGCTTGCCTCAGTAGTAGAATAAACTGCAGGTTCAAATTAAAGTCTCTGGAGTACATCCACAGCTGGGATGGGTCAAACAGCCCTTTGTTCAGAGCTTCCATGTGTAGCAAAGTTCCATCCAGAGGTAGGAGCAAGGCTGGAGACTGGAGACTGAAGACCAGATGAAGGGGCTGTAGCAGCTTTATTTATAGTTTTTTTCCAGGTGCAAGAACCTCTTTGTTTCTGCTGTGAAAAGTCCAGCCCCATGAAGTTCTGGAGTCACATGGGCATATCACATGACCATGCATGACTCACAGGTGGCAGCCATTATCCACAGGCTGCCTTTCATGTCCCTGGTAGACTTCTCATGTGGATTGGAGCATTCCAAGCTCCCGAGTCCATTGTATAGCTGATAGTCCTTAATGGGCCATCAAGCAGCCTAAGCAAAGCTAACAGCAATTTGTCTGGGATTTCAGAAGCAAAGCATAAATTTGAGATACAGACATTATATAGCCAACATTCATAACTTTAACTACAAAAATGATACACACATAGAGATAGCATAATCATAATCAGCCAACCATAACCTGGCCTTAGACTCCTTATATGACCCACTTTACATAAGATATGATGCCCCTACAGGACTTTGGTTGCACTGATGATCTATATGATCCCAGATAATTTCAGTAACGTGACACCTTCCCCCAGGGAAGGGCTAGCTCATGAGGATTAGCGGCACTGATTCGTTGTAATGTTGAAACCTCCCTCGAGAAAGAGGCAGGGGCCAGCCAGCTCAGCCCGAGTAGGAAGGAGACCCTGTCCGAGCACCTGGCAGTCTGCAGGCTGCCACAGGGTCACATGGCAAGAGACCATCTGAAGGCCCGACGAAGCAGAAAGGAAACAGATGCATCACAGCGGAGAGAAAACATTCTTTTGGATTTGCTTCTCTGCCCTATTGCACTGCGGCCCTGATTCTGCTAGGCACCTAAGCACAGAGGAAGTCCATCCTGATTCAGGACAGCATATAAGCATGTGCTTAAGTCCCATTAACTTAAAATATAAGGTCAGGCTTGAGTACTTTGCTGAATAGTGATGGATTTAAGGATATGCTTAAATTTAAGCACATGCTTAAGTGCTTTGCAGAATCTGAGCTTATGTCTTCAAAAAGAGGAGTATTCCGGATATTAATATATATTCTCCCTCTTCTAAGTATTGCTAACACCAAAAGGGAGGAGGGAATGATGAATTTTCAAAAGAGAGGAAATAGAGTTGATCCCATTCGGTTGTATTTGAAAGGCACGTCAGCTGAGTCGATTGATCAATGTTGGAACTGTTCGAAATATAGCGGGGAGGTTTATTCCAGGGATTTGTTTATTATTTTCACACTGCCTCATTCAAGCTGTTGAGGTTTAAAGTGCCGTATATATTTGTTGCCTGCACAGTTAAAAAAGGAAAGTCATTCTGTTTGGGGGTAATGTGACAGATACTGGGGAGAAATACGTCCAGTACTTTTTAAATCAGTAAACGAATGAAAAAGAAATAGATAGCAAAGCCTTAAAGTGCATGTCTTCTTAAAGGGACCTCATAGGAAGGGATGGGATGTTTGAAAGCAGTGTTGAATTTCTCTATAGAGTGCTTAGCTATACTGGGCAGTGACAAGATGTGGATTCATGAAAAGAGAGGCTGCGGTTTTTAAAAGCAATGCAAGGAACTGACACCAATCATTGGATTGGTGCAATTCCGCACCGAGTTTGCTCTAAGCATGTGCTTACGCAGGTGCTTAAAGTTAAGCATGTGATTCAGCACTATCCCAAACAGGGATGCTTTTCTGTATTCCCTCGGCGACTGAAAATCTCAGCTCTCGGTTAGACTGTCAGTTTAAGAAGTGTGCTAATGCCAGGAATAGAGGGATTCTAACTAGAACCAATTCAAGTGTTCAAGATGAATAAATTATCCAGTACATGCCAACCTTTCTTCCATCTGGGAGTCGTTTACAAACCAATCCCAGTTTATATTAATGTCTCTATTTACAAATATCTGCTGAATTATTATTGCGAACACATTTCTGCCAGTGGGTTTTTCATCCCTCTGTCTTCAGCTAATCCCTCGTGGTGTGTGATTCGTCTTCTAAGTCACATGGTGTGACTTCTCCTCCTTGACTGGAGGGGCTGATTCTTTTTAAGCACAGTGGTGAAGAACAAACAACATATAGGAAATAATGGTTCTGGTGTGAATTGTTCCTGCTAACGTATGTGGAGCTTTTGGATTCCCAGGCACTAAGTAACCAGCAGTTGTCCAAACCACAAATGGTATAATCTACCATGAGTAGCTGTGGAGCGGGATGATGTCACCATAGGTAGACATGAAAACAGGTGCGTTCAGTACTCTTTAAATGGCTCTAATTCTAAACAAGAATGCACAGGGAATAGAAATGTCTCCTGTGCTGTAGAGCTCCATCCATCTCTCAAAGCTATTTATCCAGTCCCCAATCACCGTAGAGCCTCGTGGTCCTTAGTGATGGAGCTATCATCTGCATTGTACACATGGGAAAGTACAATCGAGAGAGGCTAAATTCACAAAGAGTATTAGTGGTATAGCAGAGAACTGAACCTGGGTCTTCTGACTTGTACGTCGTCACCCTAGCCTCACCCACTCTTCTTGGAAAGGGACTTTACTTACAAAATTGGAGGGATGAAGGGCATGGAGTTTTGCCATTGCCTTCAATAGGGCCAGGATTTCACCCAATTCTTTATTCAGTATTACATTGCTTTTATGTCTGAGCCAATCCACAATGAACTCCTTACAGAACAAGGAGTAATGGTCTCAAGTTGCAGAGGGGGAAGTTTAGTTTGGATAGTAGGAAAAACTTTTTCACAAGGAGGGTGGTGAAGCACTGGAATGGGCTACCTAGGGAGGTGGTGGAATCTCCTTCCTTAGGGCTTGGTTACACTTACAGCTTTATAGCGGTTCTGGTTATACCTGCTCTCGAATACAGCTATAGGGATAGCGCTATAGCATGTCCACACTGAGACCTGCCAGCGGTATAGTGTGGCCACATTTGTGGCACTTGCAGCAGCACGGGGAGTCGTGCATTATGGGTAGCTATCCCAGCATTCAGCTGGATGCAACATGCTTTTCAAATGAGGGGGGTGAGGGGGGGAACATGTTGTGTGTATGCGGACAGAGATAGCGAGTGGATTTTCATCCTGCTGAGAGTGTATCAGCTAATTTCCTTTGAAATACAGAGCCTGCTAGTCTTCTCTGTCACACAGGCTCACTCCGTAAACGTTTGCATTGCTGATTAGCCGAGTTAAGAGATAAGGTCAGAAAACGTACTTCCGCATTTCTCCAGCGGAGTTCAAAACAAAGGGAGCAGAGGCTTAGTTGGCTTAAACGGCTTAGGGGCATTTCCAGAGATCACTCAAAGCGATGTTTTCTTAATACCTATTCACACTGGAGATAATACGGAGCATTCAATACGCTATAGCTATTAATCCACTGGGAAGGGAGGATTACCAGGACCGGTATAACTGTGGATTTATAGTGCTCTATGTGCCTTACCAGTGTGGACAGGTAGGAGGTTATAGCGCTCCTGGCAGCTTTATACCACTATAAAGTGCCAGTGTAATCAAGCCCTTAGAGATTTTTAAAGTCAGGCTTGACAAAGCCCTGGCTGGGATGATTTAGTTGGGGATTGGGCCTGCTTTGAGCAGGGGATTAGACTAGAGGACCTCCTGAGGTCCCTTCCAAACCTGATATTCTATGATTCTATGATTTTATGATTCCAACTCACTGAATATGTTTCCATTGGCTTTAATAGGATTTGGATCCATCCCTGAGTCTGTATAATCAAGAAATCTTACCTACGTGGTTTTTGTCGTGTATAGTTAAGATTTTTAAAATGAGATTTTCACAATTGCCTCAGGGGTTGAGATGCCCAATTCCAATCCACATCTGCTGGCCATCTTTGCAAAACTCAGCCTTAAAGCTCATTATGGTCAGTAAAAAGAAATCCTGAAAACATCTTGCAAAGTGTCCTTGAATTCCATTTAACACCATGTTAATTCCCTGGTGCAAAGAGATAGCAGAGAGCTAAAGTCTGCTAGAATGAACTTCCTCACAACCCACCAAAGAGAAAGGGAATGTAAAACCCATGAGTTAAAAAGGCCACTGGAGCTTTAATTCAGTGCCCTGAAGGAAGGGAACTCTGTGCTACTAAAACACATCATTTATAGCTCTGCAGTGCAGTGGTTCTAGACAGCTAATGCAGCAAGCCTCAGTTGCTTTATATACCGTACCATAGATGGTATGGTCAAGTGAATTAGAGCATTCAGCCTTTTGGAGCCGTCAGTGTAAGAAGCCCATTTTCTGCTGGGATAAAGTTGCAGGAGAAATCTCTTTGTTTTGGTTTGCCAGACTTTGTTGCGGATTAGAATCGTTGCTCCATTGCAGAATCACTTTCTAAAGGCAGCTAAGATTGTGTGGCATTTGAATCCTCCTCTGACCAAAAAAACAAAACAAAAACACCCCCTCTCCCCAAATCCACATAATCTCTAGGGAGCTTTCCACTTAATTTAATGTTTAAATCACTTCCACCTAAATATTTATCAATTTGCTGACTTCTAGACCTGGAAATTCCCATTGTCCTATCGTGGCCCTGTCAGATTAATCAAGAATATTACCCAAGAGCAGTGCAAAGTCATCACGAGTCAGGAATGATTAGCTGCCAGCATCTTTGATGCCCAGCCCACAGCTAACAACAGCTGGGTTCATCACCAAGCCAGGAGCTGGAGAGTAGAGTGGTCACAATCTCCTACAGCTTGATTTGCTCCAGATGTTCAGCCGGTCCTCAGCAGCTTGATTAAACCCTGACAGGAGATCTCCGTTAATCAGGATGCTCCTTAGCATTTGTTGTGTTTGCTAACGGTTAGATAATTCAATCCTTGCCTTGCTGTAACCTGATTTCAGCTGTGCTCAAGAGGAGGTAGAGGAGTTATTCTCAGTTTGCCATGTTTTATCTCTGCTCCAGTTGAATTGGAAGAACATCTGTGACTTCCCTTTCCCTGCTCAACTGTTTGGGCCATTTTGATGCCTCACCCTGTTAAAATGCACAGAGGGGAACAGATTAGCTAAAGAACTCTGTGGATCTTAAAGGCCCAGTATCACTGTGGGGATGGGGTGAGAGCAGAAGCCAAAGATAAGCCTGAAACTGCAAAGATCTTCATTGCAGGCACTGAGTAACAATGCTCTAAGCTCATTTGCAATGTGCAAATGGAGCCATGAAGGAGGAAGAAGCATGCACCATGTGTTGGCCATTGGAACAGTACGCTCTTTGGGGCATGGATTCTCTCTCACTATATGTGAGTGCGCACAGGGCTCTGATCTCTGCTGGGCTCTCTAGGCTAGTGAGATTGCAGACTAGAGCGGTCCAGATATCACTGTTACCATCATTGACTGTAGCACAAAGAGAAGGGACCTCGGCCATTCAAAAATAGCATGAGGCCAACAGATAGCTGGCTGAACATCTCCCTTCAATCTCTCCCTAGTCTGTGCTTTGTCCTGTTAGTGTGTATGGCTCAGATTCTCAAAGGGATTTAGGACCCCAACGTCTATTGAAATTCAAACCTTTGAAGATCCAAGTCTCAGCTCTTAGGGGCAGGGCATTTGTCCCCTTTCCCGTATGCAGCGGGCCTGTCCCTCTAGCCTGGTCAATGATACTTTACAAACACGATTTAGTGGATAAGCAATATTCTCACCAGAGATGGTCAACCATTTCCCATCAAAGTGCTTTGTTTTATTCCCAATAGAAAGTGGCTTTTTGAACACATGGGACTTTTCTGATTTTTGTGGGCATTTTTCATTCAAACACTGGAAACCAATGTTTTTTTTCAGCAGCCAAAAAGCAACATTTTAAAATACTGGGCTTTGAGTTTTTCACCAAAATTTCAAAGAAAGTTTCCATCACAAGTTTTCACCAAAAAATCAAAATCAAAATCATGTTTTGCCCAATTATAGGTCAAATTGGCAGAATTTGACTTTTTGTATTTTTTAACATGTCGACAGATAATATCAACATTTATTTTTATGTATTTTTTTCCAATTTTCATTTGTCATAGTCGCACGACATTATAGAGGGATTAGACAACAATTATTTAATGACCTAGACATTGTGTTTTAATAGTTATAAAGCTTTAATTATTTGAATCTCAAATTGTCCAGATCACATGACAAACTATATACAGTAAATATCCTGAAGTTCTCAAACAACATTTTTCTTATTTTCCTTAGCTGTATATTTCGACTACTGTATTTTTTGGTCTGTTTGTTTGTGTATGGTGAAATTGATGTGTACCAACAAATGTAAAACTTCTGAGCCTAATGATAGGAAAACAGCATTTCCTGTCTAAGCTACTGTAGGTATAAGTTCTGTATTCCAGCTGGCACTTCATTGAAACCCTCACACTTCCCCAGCCAAACCTCACTGCTTCCCCAGCTTTGTAGGTGACGTCAATTAACTCTGGAGTCTAAGTGGGGGCAGGGATAGAAAGCAACTTGCAGGGCTGTGCCCATGCCCCTCCAGATGGACTTCCTAACAAGTGGGTTCTGTAACCTGGTGTCCACCTGCAGAAGCCAAGAAGTTAATTGGGTCCACAGAGTCGTACCGAAACTCTATGCACTGGACAGTTCAGGGTTTAAAGGGCACAGTACGTGTAATGGTGTGGAACACTTGTGAGAATGGAGACATTTCATTTCAAAAATAGAAAAACTCAAAATGTTTCATTTTTCCATATTGGTCTGGTTTGGAAGCAAACATTTTGGTGAAACTAATGACAACTCACAAAATTTTGGTGTCAACAAATCTGGATTTTTTCCCCAAAATCTTTTGGTCAAATTATTTCACCCAGCTACACGCCTGACTTTTGAAAATGAGACCTCTCTGTTTAAGAGTATGTCTACACATCAAACTGGTTGTGGTATTCTCAGCTGAAAGAGACATACCCATGCTAGCTATGATCAAGTCAGCACACTAAGAATAGCAACGAAAGGGACTAGCTGGCCTAGTACGACTCTGACCAAGATGCTATGTACGTACGTGAGCAGCTAACCCTTCCGACCGTTTGTGCCACTGCAGCTAACCTCTATTTCTAGTGCGCTGGCTTGGTCAGAGGTAATGTAGGTTTGTTTCCTTGAGGTGGGAATTTCACTGCCATTTTGAAGCGCAGATGTACTCTAAGTCACTTAGGCATTACAATGCTGAGTGTGCCCCTCTGTAAATGGGCTTGATCTATATTCCCATTAGACTGATGTGGAGCCTCTCCATTGACTGCACTGGATCAGGCTCTGAAATAAGTTTCTTTTTTATGCCTTGTTTGACAAACAAGGTTAATATGCTAACAATGATCAAGCACCAAGGTCCTTCAGTACCCAGCTCACAACTTTAAAGTGAACTGCAGAAGGGTATAATACAGATAGATTTTCTTTGACACTTAATTGAATATTATGGGAATCATCCCAAAGGGGTTTGGTATATTGCTGACCAATGTAAGCCTAAAAGTGAGGATTCTTAGTCATGGGGGAAAAAAATCAATTCAAGGATTTATTTATGGATTGAGATATCACCGGAGACAAGAAGCTCTTTGAAATAATCTGTCTCCATTGCATGAAAACCTTGCTCGTCGTTTTATTGTGCAAAGCCAAATCTCTTAATTCTTCCAGCGATTTCATTTTAATTAGATTTTATTTTCAGCCCACAACTCAGAAAACTTGTTTTAATAATGATTTATGAAAGCTCAAGTGTTTGTGGGGGTGTATATGTGTGGAAAGTTTTTCGTTCTATAAAATCTGGAATAGTTTGGCATTGATCTAAGCTTCCATTGGTGCATTATTACTATTTATACCAGTTAAGTAATAAATGTTTTTTTTCAGGTTAATGAGCTTTCTAAGAAGTGGAACATTTCTCAAGCAATTCTTTTTTTGTTTTGTTTGAAAGGTGAGACAAACAAGCAAACACCACCTAACTATAGTTAACTGCATATTAATACCTCAAACTGTAGAACCTTATAGGAAAGATCGTTGCAAGTACGATATGTGATAATTAATGGGCAGACATAAACCAGAAAATCTCATTTGAATTCCCTTCCAAATCTAATAAATACAAAGCTTCTAGTCAATTAAAAAAATAATGCTTCCTGGAGTAACACAGCAGCATCTGGAAAGCTTATTAACAGATCTGTCTGGCAGTTTCTGGTTGTGTGATAGGTGAAAATTTTGTCCGTCCTGTTGAATGTGGTCAGGGGAAGAATATTAAAAACGTGTTAAAAGCTTTTTGGAAAACATTGCCTCCAGGTATTTGTTATTGTTAATGAATGCAGAAAGGGAGGGAAAGAGGTGAAAGGTTGTAGAAGCTTGCCTGGAATGAAAGGAAGTAATTACTCTTTCATTGTTGTGAAACAAATGTCCTAAGGAACTGAGATTTGGATGGTATTGCAAAATGCTACTTACCCAGCAATAGAAGAGAGGTTCTGGAGACAGGGATGCATGCTTTGTAAATGCAGATACTGTGGGCCAGATCCTCTGCTGGTGTAAATTAGCCTAGCTCCACTGAAGTTCAGAGAGGTTGTGCTGAATTTAATTATCTGGCTACATCTAACTTGCTTGTCCATGAATCAGCAATCGAGCCGTGAGCTCACAGCAGCAGGTCTGTAGTCTCGCTGCACACGGAAGGGGGATTTTTTTTCCATTTCATGCATCAATCACAGCTCACTGCAATGATTCTGCAGATGCAACTTGCATGCAAAGTACCGGTGCCCCATTTTGACCGCAGAGGACAGTTCAAATTGGAGGCCCTGTCTGGTGTTCCAGCTGGGAGTCGAAATTGGTGGTAGTCAGGTGTTTCTCTGATGGGATTTTTTTTATTTTCGATGTGTGGAATCCTGTGTCCCGGGGCGCTGGGACAATTTGTATAATGGGGTGCTGGAAGCCATTGAACTGTACCCGCTGAATATGATGCAGCAGCACTCCTTGTTCCAGCATCTATCCCTGGGTCTCTGAAGGCAGAAGAAATCCACTAGCAGGAAACAACTTCTTTTGCTCCCAGCACCAGGAACACACTTTTCAGCCTGCGCCCGGTCCCCAAAACGTCTCCCCGGGTTTCCTCCAAAGACAGCCACTTGCTTTTAGCTCCAGCTTCAGGCTGCCTCTCTCATGCTTCTCTTCTTGTCTGACCTCAGTTTCTGCAGCCTCTTTCTTCCCCCCATTCCTAAAACAACCAGACTTAACCCAAAGCCCCTGGGTGGGGTCACACACCCCTTTTGTCTTAGGTGGAGCGTATGCTTATAATTACGTTAATTGAAGGGGGAGTTCACACCTAGCAATCTCAAGGAGATTTTAATTCCACCCATAACAATGTTTCACCCAGGCCATAAGGCTACCAAGGGAAGGACGAGAAGGGTTGGGAGAGTTTGGTGGCACAGCAGCAGCTGCCCATGGCAGCAGAGAGGCAGGGTATACATCTATACTTCCTTTCATTTTGATGCAGAAAAGATTGGGGGAGACTCAATAGCTTGGGTAATGCAGGAGGTCTGAGTGGCGGATCACAATGGGCCCATCTGGCCTTAAAATCTATGACTCTATGGGCAGGTCTACGCTATCGGCGGGTAGCCATCGATCTTTCAGGGGTCGATTTATTATGTCTAGTCTAGACGCGATAAATCGATCCCCGAGCGCTCTCCCTGTTGACTCTGGAACTCCACCGCCACGAGAGGCGGAAGCGGAGCCAACAGGAGAGCGGCAGCGGTCAACTCGCCGCCGTGTGGACAGCCAGGTGAGTTGACCTAAGATACGCCAACTTCAGCTATGCTATTCTCGTAGCTGAAGTTGTGTATCTTAGGCCAATCCACCCCCCACCCCAGTGTAGACCAGGGCCTAGATCCTATCCTAGGTGTGGCTCAGATCTGCCAAGCAGCAGCTAGAATTGATCTAGGGGCCAGGTTGGCTCTAGGAGCCAGGGTGCTGGGGCTGGCTCCCCACCTCTCCCTAGCTGAGCTGAGAACTGGCATAGGGGAGGAATTACCCCTTGGGTGTCTGTCCCTCATGGACAGATACCAGCAGAGTAATAGCTATGGATCGTAAACTCTTTGGTGTTGTCTCTTTATTATATGTGTGTATAGTAGAGCTGGGCAGGAAATGTTTTTCCCTGCCCATGCCATGAGAAAAATTGAGATTTCAAATAAAGACCTTTCATTTTTTGTCCTGACAATAAGAGGAAGACCCTCCACTGCAGAGTCACCAATAACCTGGTGGCTAGGGTGGCATGGGGAAGACCTAGGCTCATGTCCTCACTCCAAATCAGACTGAGTGAAGACTAGAATTTGACTCTCCCATATCCCAGGGGAGTGCCCTAACGACTAGGCAAGTAGCAGTTCTGAGGTGTCGTGTGCTCTGGCTTTTTCTGAAATTCCATCCTGGTCTTGAGAAGTCTTCCCCATGAAAGTCTTGTTGAAACCGATAGATCCCTTCAAAAACTCCAGTTGCAATGAATCATCATTTTCCAATGGGGGGGGGAAAAACATTTTATCAAAAATTTCCCTTCTAGCTCTAGCGTACAGCTCCAAGCACAACAGGGCTGCAGTTGCTAATCAGAGCCGCTAGGTACTGATGTAATAGAAACAAATAATGATGCAACAAAGTGATTGTTATGTTGTACGTGAGCCTATGTGAGTCTTACTGTTTTGCCTGAATACTGTGTATACCTCAGTTTCTCTGTGTCTTACGCCAATGCCTAGGTGGTGGGAATAAGGATTCTTTCCCTCTGGCCATTCAGCTGAGGATGGTAGGCAGAGGACAGGTGCATGGGGACCCCTAACAAGATGTAGGACCTCGTGCCAAAAGCGGGCAGTGAATTGGGGCTCCCAGACGGAGGTGACATGATCTGGGAGGCCATCAAGATGGACTGTGTTGTTTATCCAGAGCTGGTTGTCTTCCCTGCGGAGGATAGACCCAGGCAGAGAATGAAGTGGGTCATTTTTGAAAAGCGATCCAGCCCTGTCAGGATGGTTGTGAAGCTACTGGATTCTGGTACTTCCACCAACAAAGTCCAAGGAAATGGCCGCCCAAGGCCTAGATGGTGTGTCCAGGGGTTCGAGGAGGCTGCAGCATTTCTGGCATGGGGTTTTGGTATAGGCACACACCTGGCAAGAAGCAACAAAGGTCTCTGTTGCGGGGAGCCTATGGGACCACCAGAAGTATGAGGACATTAATTGTGGGGTTTGATATTGCCCCAAGTGTCCTACCAGGATGATGGCACAGCACAGTAGAAGTATGGCCACTCTTGCAGGTCCAGGAGGTACACAGATGCCATCCTGGCCATTGCGTGGTTTCCCGTCAATAATGGCCGTCTCGTCGGGTGGAATTCCAGAGGCATGAGCGTGAGCAGGTCCTGGTAGTGGGTTGCACTGAGGAAGTTATGGGACTTGAGGATGGGGGCTTGTTCTGGACTGGGGTTTCATGGATCAGAGCGATACTGTCAGGACAAGATGTCCAGGGTGGGAGATCAAGTTGAACCAGAGAAGAATAGGGTTCACTGGAGCAGTTGTTGGTCAGGGCTGGCCCTAACCATACACAAAGTACACATCTGCGTAGGGCATGAGGAAATTTGGGGCACCACATTTCCTGGTGCCCTATAGAGCTGCTCCAGCCCCTGCTCCACCTCTTCCCCATGGCCCTCACCCCAGCCCTGCCCCCCACCCTTTCCCCAAAGCTCCCGCCCCACCTCTTCCCGCCCCTGCTCTGCCCCAGCCCCGCCCCAACTCCTCTCAGCTCTGCAGCAGGGCTGGACTTGCCCCCCCAAGCCTGCTCCAGCCCCCCCACCCCGCAGAGGCTTGGGATCAGTCCTCCCCAGCCCCCACTAAGGCCTCCTCCCCTCCACAGGGGAGGCTGCATAGAGACCCAGAATGGCTAGGGATGGCCCTGTTGTTGGTGTAGGACCTTGGCCCTATGCAGGTGCACCAGATTCTTGTGGGGCTAACTCACACTGAAGTGTTTGCTCTGTCTTGCACTGCCTCTCACGCCACAACTGCACCACGGACATGCCCTGAGATTATTTTTTTCTATTTTCATTATTCTCGTGGTTTCCCCTCTTATGCTTCTGTAGTTTTTTATCCTCATTCAGACCCGGCTGGCGAATGCAGCGGAGATGCTGACGCAGGCAGGCAGCTTTCAGGTGCTTTCATTGTGCACACGGGACCTCCACTTTTCCATTTCAATAACAGTCAGGTGCACGGATCCAGCAGTATCCGCTGAGAAGTCACTAGCTTCCATTGTTCAGCCTGACGTCATTTCCCCTGCTTGTCTAAACATAACCGAGCTGCCACAGAGTGGTAGAACTTCTCTCGTTCTGAAATATCGTCCGCCCTCCCCCGCCACAAACCCCTCACAAGCTTATTATATACATACATGGTTTTATTTTTATCAACACCCATCGGAGAACACTCCCGTGATGTGCCAGAAGACACAAGAGGACAGTCCTCAGCTGAAGCAAATAATGTTTTGCTGATGTATACCAGCTAAGGATTTGGCCCATGGTCAGGGATTGGCCCACAATGCGGCAAAGCAGAAAGTTCTTCATGATGGGCATTATATATAGTTTAATTTTGCTCCTTAAGTCTTTCCTTCAGTATTCCTCAGGCCTGCCATCTTCTTTCCAACACTCACTCAACACAGGTCTTCTTCAGGGAACTCTAGCTGGTGCCTTGACGACTGACCGGCCCATTTAGTATAAATTCCAAATAAATTCCAACCTTGGCCAGCACTTTCAAAAGTAACTAATGAGTGTCTGAGTGTCTTTAATTTTTGAATGCCTAACGTGGGATACCTTAAAGAGCCCTGATTTTCAGAGGGTGGGGTCCTCTGCCCTTCCTGGAAATCAGCCCGCCTTTTCAATACATCAAGCTTGGCACTGGAGCTGGTGAAAAAATACCAACGACTTTTTTGTGGGAAATTTTGGAGTCTTTTTAAAGTTCTATAAAAAGGGTTTGTTTTTTAAAAATATTTTTTGTTTTCAAAACCCTTCTTGGGGAACAATCGATTTTCTGTAGAAGTTTTGTTTAATTATTTAATTTAATTAATTTTTTTAATTAAACCAGTGGGAAAATTGAGCATTTTTCCTGGAACACCAGAACATTTTGACCAAAATGATCATTTTGTTTTGGTTGAAAAGCCATTTTTGGCTTAAAAAATGTTTTGATGAAAAATTTTGACCATCCTTATTGAACATCTAAAAATCACTAGTCCCTATTGAAAATGCTGGCCTTATTTTCCATTGTGTATGTATAATCACCCATGTGTTCATCAGATTCCAATTTATAATGTTGCACAGACATTACTTGCATGTCGAAACTGGTCAATTCCAGTTGATAGCTGAAACAGATTTTCCTGTAACCCATCATCATTTAAGAGCTATCTAAGATTCATGTATTGATTTATAAACAACCTCCATAAAGGAGAATAAAATTAAAATAAAACAAAATGAAGCCACAATTTGTTCCCTGTAGGAGTCCAATACTCCAGACTTGTAGTGATTTCCCCGAGTGTAATTGCTCTTGAGAACTAGTCAAATCACATGACACAATGCTGTTATAATCAAAACAGTAAATCAGCGCAAGCAGTGATGTACCTTGTAATTAAGCAATGCAAGTAATCAGCCTAAACGGAGACCCACATAAAAGTGTAGTATCATCAAGCAATAACTCAATCACTGCTCTGTATACGATGCAGTAATAATTTGGAAAAGGCTCTTTAACTATTAAGCCTCTCTTCTTTAAAATTCCAGGACTGCTAAAAGATGGAGTCACCTTCCATCTGCAGATTATAACAAAAACACCGATGATTTCTCCTCCGGTCCTCACAAGAGGAATTAGATCCAGGACCAGATCTTAAACTGGTGTAGATCCGCTCCGTTCCATTGCAGGCAGCAGACGATTATGGCCGCCACCGGTATTTGTGTCTATACTCCAGAAATTTGGACTCAAAAAGAGCATTTATTTTTACTTAGTTTTACCAATCCTATAGAAAACCATTTTTGGTAATCAATAAACACATTGATTCACTTTCATTTGTCAATGTGTGTGTTTTTTGTAACCGAAACACAAACATTTTAATGGGGAAAGCACATTTGAAAAATAAACTGGCCTTTTCCACCCAGCTCTCATTAGACAGCCTCTCTTTGAAAAGGGTTCCTACCTCTGGTGTGAACCATCATCTTGGCCTGTAAATGATTCTTCATTGATTAAAACGTGCCCCTCTGCCCCCTCTACTTGATGGTGGAGCCTTTATGAAGCCGGAGGAGCTTTTATCTCAGCCACATCGCAAAAAATGCCCTTTAGATAGTTAAATATAGCAACAGCGCTTGGGTTTTCATAGTTAATGCTTCAGATCCTTCCCCCGCCCCGGTTTATTGACAATGGAGAAAGTTTGACCTTTACCTTAGAGTGCTCAGTGCCCTTTTCATTCCAACCCAATGATGGCCTATTCCCACAGCTGTAACAAGATTTCCTGCTCCTGTGCATTTGCTAATGATGAAATTCCACCCCATGCTGAGCCAGCGCAAGGGCTAGCTACAACTCACACCCCCACTTCAGCTCCCAAAACAGGCGATGAGTGGGCCTCACATGGGGCAGGGGTCTTTTCCTGGCCCTTCACCCAGGGGTGAATTGCACCCGGCTTTTCAATAATACAACACCCCTTGTTCACTTATATCCACACCCAAAGCCATCAGGAGCTGTGCAGTCAGCAGCCCAGAGGATGCAATCGGTGTTTTCCTGTTGTTGGCTAGATGCAGCTTGGACTACTTGGCACTTACATGGAATTCGTGTCTTTGGGTCACGGTGTCTCTCTCCTGTTTGGCCAGTGTCCCGTACCAGCTATTGATGCAGAAAACAACACATGGCCTTTTGTTCTTGTTGTTGTTAAAGCTAGAGGCAAAGGCCCACCTATTAAAAGGTATTGAGGTTCCTAACTCCCATTGATTCCCATGGGAGTTTGGAACCTAAATACCTTTGGGGATCTGGACTTGAGACACTTGAGGGGGGTTTTGTAACAGGATGGGCTGCCCCTTTAAAAGACCTAGGCTTATGAGATTATGACAGCCCGCTAGGAAGGGATCAGGTGATGCCTATCATAGGCACCGACTCTGTGGGTGCTCTGGGGCTGGGCGGGGCCTTGGAGGAGAGGCGGGGCAAGGATGGAGCCTTGGGGAGGGGGATGAGAAGAGGGAAAGCAAGGGCGGGGCTTTGGGGGAAGGGGCAGAGTGGGGATGGAGCACCCCCCAGGGAAAAATAAAAGTCAGTGCCGAAGATCCCTCTAAAGGGCTGAGAGCTCCTGTCCCTGGCCCTTGAGCAGAGAGACAGAGAGAAGGGTGCTGAATGAAAGCAGCGGGTGCTTTCCAGGGGAAGAGCTGGGTGTTGTGGGACTTGGTGAGTTTTTGGTTCAAATAGCAAAGGGTGCCCTAAGAGAAGGACCTGAAGAAGTTCAGGGTGTGGCGTTTCACCCCTCCAGGGCTGAGCAAACAGGCCTACTTTTCAGAAAATGCCTACACCTGCCCGCTGAGCATCAGACTCCTTGGCGGGGTCCCAAGTCCTGCTCCCCAAAATCACTAGTCAACCAGGAAAATATCGGCTAGGATCTGTACCGTAAGAGGGGTGTTTTTTTGCTTTATTTCTAGATGCAAAGCAGAACTGCATTTTCCTGGCGTGTACGTAGCAAGATGAGGGATACTTGCTCCTTTGAAAATTATTAACACTTAATCTTAAAAGAAAGTTAACCAAGAGCAACCATAAGGAGCTTTGCGATAAAAGCGCGGGTTATTTTAAAGGTATATGGCCATACAGGGGAGTTGGATGATTGCAGAGATTTAATACTCCATCTGGCAAAAATGCATTTCAGCTCTTAGAGAAAAGTCTTCAAGAAAAATGCCCACCTAATTCATCCACCTGCCAACGCAGTAATTGTCCCAACCCCAGTGTCATGGCGATAATATAGATGTGACGGCTCTCACTATGTTATGAGGCGGCATCAGCGTCTTCAGGCTTTGGGCAGCCTGCAGAGTGGCAGATTATGAAAAAGGAATTGAAAGGCAGCTCGGCAGACATTTGCTTGCTAAGCAATACTTAGGGTGTCCAAGGACCTGCCGAAATGCTTCTGAATGATGTGGATCACACTCAGAAGACTCGACTTCTTTGCCTGAAAGCCGTGTTTGATCGTGTCTTAAGCATGTCTACAGCATTCTGATACAATGCTAACGGTGATGCTGCTGATGATGATGAGGAGGAATCATTTCCCAGTATGGAACGGCCTTAGACCAGTGGGTGTAAATGGATGCTAAGCTTAAAAATAGGTTAGGAGCATTTGTTTAAAATCCAGAGAGCTGTTGGCTTCATCTATGGCCATACTCGTTACTGTCTGCTAGGTGGAAACGTGGCCTCGTGCATATTGTGGTTATTTGTGTTACCGTCGCAATGAGAGGCCCACAGTGAGGCTGTGCCCACACTTCAAATGCCACAGCTGCACAGCTACAGTGGTGCAAACACTTCTGACAGTCATCAGAGGGGCTCTCCCGTCACTGAGTGAATCCACCTCCCTGAGAGGCGGGAGTTAGGTTGACGGAAGAATTCTTCCAGCGACCCACTCTGGTCTATACTGCGGGTTAGGTTGGCTGAACTACCTGTCTTGGGGGGAGATGTTCACAGAGATGGGAGGGCAAACAGAGAGAATGGACTTGCCCAAGATCATCCAGCAGGAGAATCGAAACCAGGTCCCTAAATTCTCGGCCAGCAGCGTGTCCACTAGATGCTGCATCTCGGACGGTGAAGTGGTAGACCTCACTGCGACCCTGCAAGACCCCATGGATTAAAGCCTTCCACACCTCCCTCCATCCAATGGAAGTGCTGACTTCATGGGGTCTCCACTGCTGGACCTACACAGGGCCTGGTCCTCTCCCCTTTGAGCTCAGTGGAGAGGCTCCCATTGACTTCAATGGGTACCGGAACGGGGGCATATGCCCAGCACTCTGTCTGGCAGCTGGACTCTGGATTTGCTTCATTATTTGTAAGGCAGAATTGAAGCTAAAGACCCCCAGCTCTGTACTCAGAATCAGACAGATCCCAGTTGTCGTGTCCTGGTTGGGACTGGCTCCGGCCCCATCACCAGAGCGGCTCGGCAGTGCCGGCCTGACTCTGATTCAAACACATGCAACGTTTGATATTAGGCATCTGGAAAAGCGAAAATACTCAAACCCACTGAATTTTAAAGACTAATTGAGTAACCACATTTAATCCATGGACCGATGGTCTGGGGAAAGCCAACACACAAAAAATGCAAAGGCTTGAAGATGATACCTGGTCACATTTTGAGCTCAGTTATGCTGTGGTGGAGAAGGAACACCTTGCAAGATGGTTCCTATCATTCCAACCCTTCCACTTCAGAGTGGAACACAGGGCAGGGCTCAGGCCTGGCAGTCCTGATGGCCTGTCAACGGTGCATTGTTTGTTAGTTCAAGTAGCCCAATCCCATGGTGTTGAGCAGGGGGAAATAAACCCCAAGTGGGAGAATAAATGCCATCCAGAGTGGGGCTGACATATTGCAGACCCCCACCATGAGAGGGGAAACTGACCCCCACAAGGTGGAGGAGGTGCCTTGCCACACCTTTCTGTGCCTCAGTTTCCCCAGCTGTAAAATGAGGATAATGTTCCTGACCTTCTTTGTGGAGCGCTTTGAGATCCATGAGGAAAAATGCTAGATAATAGCCAGGGATTATTATTTTCAGATGGGCTTGGCCTTTCTATTTGCCTTGTTTTGTTGGGTCATACATTACTCAGATGAAAAATATGCCCTTCTCAGCACCCTACCTTTTGGAAGAACCAGTTTATGCACAACCTACCATAATTGTCACAGCAGGATAATGGTTTAGGCCATGGCTGATTAGACTGAGTTAGTGTCTATAACCTACGTTACGTACAGTATACTGCTACAAGCAGCCGCTGTCACTTGGATACATGCCCACGAATTAATACCCCTCCAGTGCTGGTGTTTCTTTGCATGTGGAGAAAAATAATAATTGTTTGCACTTGTCTCAGGCCTTTCATCCTGTGATCTCAGAAGCTCTTCTCAGACAATTAATTCATTCTTGTAACAGCCCTCTGGGGTACTTTAAAGATATGTAAAAAGAGAATACACATAACAGGCCAGATTCTCCCTGTTTGTTCCATCCTCTTGGTGCTGGAATTTGGCCTATCCCTACCCTGTAGACTTCAGGGTAGAGAAAAAGTCAAGGAGGAGACAGGGCCTGTCCAGAGCATTTCTGTACTCTGGTTATTCACAGGTGGTATATGGACCCTGGAATCATAGCTAGCTGTTGTAGATTAGAGCAGCCTTAGGACCGCTCTTAAATACACATTGTGCTAGGGCAGGTATAGAACTGGCCCCAGAGCAAGGAAGTCATCGCCAGCTCCTTTGCAGCCTCAGTGAGCACAGGACACAGTTAAGAATCTGGCTCTTCAAGAGGTAGGCCCAAAGTCAGTGATGGCTCCAGGAGTAAAACCTAGAAGTCCTAGCTCCCATCTTCAGTTCTAAATTGCTGGATGACACCCCTGTCTACACATAAGGCTTCATTCTGTTGCCAGGGTGAACTGTGTGTAGAGCTCTGTGTGACAGGGTGTATTTGCCCCACACTGTAGATGAAGGGGTAAACCAGCACTCTTGGCAGCGGAAACCACGCCCCCTCGCTTCTACTGGGCACGCTCCAGCTACGGCTTCAGCATAAAAGGGAGCAGCTCAGTTCAGTCTGGACTGACTGCCGAGGAGGATGGACACACCTCACCAGCTCCAGCCAAGGAGCAGCGGGAATCCCAGACCACAGGGGCAGGACATGCTGACACTCACATGGGTGTCCAGGTACCTGCGGATGCCCCGGGGGAGACTGCAGTCGCTGGGAGCAGTACCGCCTGAGGAGCCCAGAGCCTCTGAGGATACCGGGACTTCAACTACAGGAATCAGGGTAGGAAGTAGCCCAGGGAGGGATTAGCCAGTGTCCCTGCAGCAGTTGGCATGTTTCAGGTGGGTTACCCATGGATATAATGGTGAACCCAGTTGCTGGGACCTGGTGGAGCAGGGAGGGCCCGGGTTCCCATACCCCGCTGCTTCTTTTGGGGTGGTGCACCAAACCCCCTCCTATTGACTCCAGCCACTGGGCCACACAGCCCTAAGGTGAAGGGCATCCTTATTGACTTAACTGCGGGACCACCACGCCCTTACCCACCACAAGAGTAACGAGGTGTACCTGCCCCATGACACTCCCATTTACCAGATCTTCTCAGTGTAGGAGAGAGGGAAGAGAAAAAAAATCAGGCCTAACGTCTCCTTGACTTCCATGCGTGTCCCACCCCAAAGATGGGGCTGCAACACTCATGCTGCTCTGAGCTCATGGGCCTAGCAGGATTATCTTCACCCCCACCCCAAGGACCTGACGCTTATGGAGGGCTGAGCAGGGCCTCCCTCTGTCAGCAGCCTCCCTGACAGCCACATTTTACTCCACATGAGGAAGCCGGGGGAGAAAGTGGGTCTAAACAGGCAAAGGCAGCTGATGGCCATAGGACTCTTACAAACAACAGCTGGGCAGAGACACTGTGCTGGGGACAGCTGTGTCCTCTTTGTCCTGGCAAGATGCCCGATGGGAACGGTCACCAGAGACTCTCCTGGTCTCTGCAGCAACAGAGAAATGGCCCCAGACCCCCCCACACTCGCCTTGTGTCACTCAACACCCCGCTCCCCCGCTGAGGCTTCTCTGCCAAGGAACGAGCCTGGGCTGGACCCAGAGCCGGAGCACAGCAGAAGATGGGCCTGCAGGGAGTTAGCCGATACTAAAGCAGCTCTTGTTTAAGGCACGCACCAAGGATGGCAGTGGCAGGGTGAGGGAGGGGAGTAGTGTTTCTGGGGGTGCCGCCCTTCCCCAGGAGCCAGGGGCTCCCTCCCAGCAGGAGCTGGGAGCAGCAGTGAGGCCCAGTTGCCCACCCCATCAGACCGGGACGTGAGCAGGAGCCAGGCCTCGTGGGGCACTGGGACCCAAGTGGCTCCTCTACTTCAGCCAACGTGTCCCGGGGAGGGGTATGAGTCAACAATGTGCCAAATAGGCTAATGTCATTCCGGGGTGTGCTAACACGAGTGTCCTCTGTAAGCCCCGGGAGGAAATTTTCCCTCAGCACTGGGGAGGCTTCAGCTGTACCCAGTTCTGGGTGCCACACTTTAGGGAAGATGTGGACAAACCGAGGAGTCCAGAGGAGAGCAACAGGTTTAGAAAACCTGACCTATGAAGAAAAGTTAAAAAAACTGGGCCTGTTGAGGAAAGAGTGATGGGCTTGTTAACAGTTTTCAAACCTCTGAAGGGTTTCTGACAAAGCCAGGCTGGATGAGACTGGTTTTTGATGTAAAGTCACTTTTTCCTAACTAGGAATTGAACCCAGGCTATGGAAGTACCAAATCCTAATCATTAGACCACCAGGAAGGTGATTGGAAAGTAGGCGCGTTACCCCTAGAGTGATAAAGGCCCCTTTCCCTATACGCTGAAAAGGAGTTACCTCAGATCAACTAGGGACGTCCGAATCCAGTGACTCTGCTTGGGACCTCAGAGGAGAAGAGAGGAGAGGAGAGACAAGCTGCTGCGTGGCTAGCGGTGGCCATGAGAAAGGCTGCTCTTCCCCCGTCCAGGGGAAACTGTCTGTTTAGGGGCAGGACTGGCACCCCGTTGCCAATAACCAGGCCACACATACCCAGAGGGGATAGGAAAAGGTATCTCCCCTTTGTTGTGAATTTGTTTCTTGTTGCTGGGCAGAGGAGCAGTCCTTGGGCCTGCGGAAAATACTGAGAAATAAACCCGAGGAGGAAAACCAACAGCATCTGGAGTAGGGCTGATTTACTGCTGGCCCCCACCCACTGCGAGAGGCGGGAGTGCTCAGCCCAGTGAGACAGAGGAAGCGCCGTGTCACAGGCTGTTAAAGAGAACGGGGATCAATTGTTCTCCATGTCCACTGAAGGCCGGACGAGCAGTAATGGGCTTAATCTGCAACAGACATTAGGAAAACCTTTCTAACTAGAAGCGTGGTTAAGGTCTGGAGCAGGCTTCCAAGGGAGGGTGAGAAATCCCCCTCGCTGGAGGTTCTTCTGAACAGATTGGACAAACCCCTGTCAGGGATGGTCCAGGTTTACTTGGGCCTGCCTCTCTGCAGGGGATTGGACTAGATGACCTGTTAAGGTCCCTTCCAGCCCTATGATTCCCTGACACTTTGCTCTGTTGTGAGGGATCCTCTCCTGGCCGGTTATGCTGGCTTCTAGGCAGTTTACACCTGCAAAGCACCTGCACTGAACCAGAGTGAGTGATCCCACGTCGCCCCTTTCTTCACCCGTTCCAATGCAGCGAGGCACAGACTCCTCAAATCCCATTCACCCAGCCCCTGCTGGATCAAACTCTTGGTTCAGAAGCTCCCAGCTGGATTCCACTGGAAAGTCGTTAGCATATTCAGTAAAGCAGGAGCATGAAAACACCATGTTCTGTATCCGCTTCCTTTAGTTTCTGGCTTTTGGTGGACAAGGAAGCTTCCTCCTTTGGTCTCCAGCCATCAGATTGCTTCTCTCTGATTAGCTAAACTACCGTAGTTTGAGTTATTTCAGTATCATGCAATGTTAATACTGGAACAGCTGGTTCATAATAGGGACGATACTTTATTCTGGATTAATTCCTAGAGACTCTCATTAAAATGCTGCTCTTAAAGAAGGCAGATGCTTTTTTTTTTCTCCCGTAGTTGAAAGATATTATGGGCTGTGTCCTTTTCACCAGTAAATGTTAAATACCAGTTTGGTGCCCACCATTCAAGAAGGATGTTGATAAATTTGAGGGTTCCAAGGAGAGCCACAAGATCAAATAAATAATTAGAAAATATGCCTGATAATTACGGAATCAAGGAGCCCAATCTGTTGAGCTTTCCAAAGAGCAGGTTATGGGATGACTTGATTGCAGTCTATAAGTTCCAATACTAGGAACAAATAATGGGCTCTTCAGTCTAGCAGAGAAAGATAGACACAATTCGATGGCTGGAAGGTGCAGGTAGACAAACGCAGACCTGGAAATAAGGCATAAACTTGTGACCGTGAGTAATTAACCATTGGAACAATTTACCAAGGGTGGTGGTGACAACTGGCAATTTGTAAGTCGATGTGTTTCTAACAGATCCGCTCTAGGAATTGCCTATGGCCTGTGCTATACAGGAGGCTGGACTAGATGATCACAGTGGTCCCTTCTGGCCTTGGAATCTGTTACATGCATTTGTAAAGCTCTAATTGCCAGTCTGGGGGACGTCCCCTTTTGCAGAGGCCCAGTCAAGGCTCGGGCGGTGACTGAAGTCCTCACAACGTACAACGACTAAAGCCCTATTTTCAGGATTTACGGGACATTTCAGCATTGCGAGGGTCTGGTGCCTGGGGCTGGGAGCCTCACGCAATGGAAAGACGTCGTAGTCACTCATTTTGAAAGGGTTTGGTGCATTAAGCTCAAAGGACATTGCTAAGCAGTGACCAGCACAGCCTAGGTGGTGCCTAAAATGTACCACCCCAAAAGTGGGGCAGAGACACCCTTCTGAGATGCAATTCCTCCCCTGCTTTTTCCTTGCTCTGGGGGAAGGGGAACAATTGGCTGCTGACTCTTAGCAGCAGAAAACTTCTAGGACTTCCCTCCACGCCATGCTGGTTTGTTCCTCTGGCCACCAAATACAGGGAAGGAGCCCACTCCCTGGCCACCTACTATGGGAAGGAGATAAATGGGTAGGTAGCTCTGCTTACTTCAGGAAAGCATGTGGTCCAAGCCCTTAACCACCGTTCGTTCACCATGACTCTAGGCAAGAGATGCGCCAAAGCCAGGGAATGCTTTTTGTAGGACATCCGGAGTGGGAGTGAAATAAGTCACTTGAAGAGCAAGCCTTGCAGGGAATTTGCCACCCTACATGGGCAATTGGAAGCCTGTCTGACAAATTTCAACAAACCACTAACTGGATAAGGCTTGTGCCAATAAGGCTTATTCTACTCATTCCTCTGTAGTGTCTGTGTGTGCCAAGCACCGCACAACAGCAGTGGTGTGGAATTATTCCCCTCCACTCCCCATTTAGCTACACAAAGCTGATCAGCGCCATGGCTCCGCAAAACGGTCCTAGCAGAGCCGAGGGGGTTGGCAGGGATCCTTTTATTTTCATCTGCAAGAATAATAATCTGCTCTGCTCGATGCGCATTGGGCTGGTCTGTGTGTTTGATCCACGTTGTCATCAGAAGATTAAATTTTGTGAAAAGGATTAGATGGAGAAATGGCACATGCTCTTACGGAGCCGCGGCGCACACTTCGTTAATGACAAGCGACGTGGAGTTAAAAGGCAGACAAGTGTCTCGAACAATGCTTGTTGTGCTTAAAAGGGATTTGGAGCACATTAATATTTGTGCATTTAACGCCTTGAATCCTGAAATGATTGATCTCTGAACATGGGACTTTTCTCTCCTTCTAAGCCACACTGTGAGAATGGGTAGGACATGCAATGAATTTTCTCACTACTGTATGTCTAATTTTAGGTAAGGACAGCTTATCTAGGAAGACAATAGAAGAGGATTGTGTTAGTTTAGCACATCATCTGTTTTCCTGGAAGATATTTGTTGAGATGCTTAAATTTAAAGGGAGCTAAGACCTGGAGTCAGCAAAATACTTAAGCACCTGCTTAAATGTCCCTAATTTCCGTTAGATTTCAATATGTGCTTAGGGTCCAGCACAGACTGAGACTCATGCATGTCCTTAAAGTTAAACCTGGGCTGAAGTGTTTTGCTGATTCGGGGTCTGGACGCTGGTCATACACCTCTGACAGTTACTGCATCGAAATCTAGAGTTCTTCGCCCTCTGTAAGCACCTTCCTGTTGTAGCGGAGTCTGCAATCTGTTGACACCTTCATCTAGGGCAGAGCCATGGTGGTAACACTGCAGCACAAGCTGCTTTCCGCAGCCTGAATGACAGCTACAGAGCGGGGCTGTGTGCGCAGCATCCAGGATAAAGAACCTCAGAGTCCCGTCCCTTCCGTTCACAATGCTCCTCATGCAGTGCTGGAGCTGTGTCGGTCCCAGGATCTTAGCCTTGGTCTACACTTGTGGGGTGGGACCAACCTAACATACACAACTTCCGCTGTGTGCATAGCATAGATGAAATCGACGTATTCAGATCAACTTACCTCGGTGTCTTCGCGGTGGAGTTCTGGGGTCGATGGGAGAGCGCTCGGGGTTCGATTTATCGCGTCTCGTCTGTGCTTTGTGCCTGAATCAAAGGGGTTTCCAGGTCTTTGACCTTCCGTGCAAAACCTTTTTGACAGTGTTCCCAGCCCTTTGCGACCTAAAGCCATGCGCAGGCACCGCAAGCTGGCTCCATGTGTAGGACAGCCTCTTTGTCTGGCTTCTGGGTTCTTGCTCACCTTGCAGACCAGGCCGGACTGTGTGCACGATTTCCACTCCTCAGGGGCATTGTAGGGGCAGTTTCTTCACTGGACATTCGGTCACCTGCCCACTGAGCTATCCTTCCCCTGAAGCATCACAGTTCATTGAGGCAGAGCGGCTCACTGGGATGGGCCAGCCTTGTTGCCAGGGCAGGGCTGGGCCTGAATAGCACGGTCCAGGGAAGGAGGGGTAGAGAAGGGAGGGCTGGGACCATGGCTGTCCATGCATCACAGGGGAGATTTCCTGCACCCCCTGAAAAGCAGAGCAGCGGGTGTGCAGGAGGGATTCCCTCTCCCTGCAGTAGGATCCTTCTCCGAGCTCCACCGGGGAGCTGCACCAATTGACACAGGGGCTTGCTCTGCAAGGTGCTGATTTCCCTCCCACGCTGGCTCCTGGGACTTAAAAATTGAGCTGGTCAGAAAACTTCCAGCGACCCAGTTTTCCACGGGAAAATGTCAATTTGTCGAAATCGAAACCTTCCCGCGGGACCGTCTCCATTGCAACAAAATTCGGATGGAGGCCAGGCTGGCTTCCTGCCAGCTCACCTGCCTCCAAGCCGGGGCTCTTGGGGCTTGCAGAGTCCCCAGCGCTCCGGGCCACTCAGGCAGCCTGGGAACCCTTTCCAATCGATGGCGATGGGAAGTTGGGGTTTGTTTCGTTGTGCAGGAAATGTCAGAATTGCCGTTCCAAAGGACAGCTCAAAATATGGGGCCGATTCAAAATGAAATCTTTGTCTGGGATTTCCCCATGTGACCCACAAACCTCTTGGTGCCAACTGGCAGAGGGCACAGAGTTACAGAGGGTTATAGGCACCCACGGGGTTCACCAAAGGGTCAGGTGAGGTCTCTACTGAGAGCCCGTGTCACACTGATCATCATCTGAAAAACGTGGATGCGGATAACGTGTGAGGAGATATTGCATATATTGGAAATGATGTTCCTACTAGAGTGACCAGATGACCCAACTTTATAGGGACATTCCCAATTTGTGGGTCTTTTTCTTTTATAGGCTCCTGTTACTCCCCACTCCGTCCCCATTTTTCATGTTTGCTGTCTGGTCGCCCTAGTCCCTATGGCGTTAAAGGCAGGCCTCCCAGAGGTAGAGGGCTTTTATGCAGACTCCTCACCCTGGCTGACCACTGTGCTTTGTGTGTCTTACAATGGACATCTGCTGGCATCTTGACTCAAATGCTAATGGATAGATTGCAGGTGCTGGAGGAAAAAACCAAACAGCAAGGACCATCCCGTTTACAAGTAAAGACCGTGAACTTTTGAGGTGTAACTGGGGACACTGAGGTACACTGAGCATCCTTCACTCAGGGAAGACAAGCAGCCAGCAGGTTTGACCTTCTGAAAGGGGGATTATTAGACTATAGATATTCAGGCCTGCCCGTAAAGGCCTAGACTTTAAGAACTTCAGTGTATTTTTATCACTTAGCTAGTTACAGCGGTATAAGAACAAAGAATCAAAACGACAGTCAGCCTGCATCTGGGCCATCTCTTACTAGGATAATCTGAGGCCTTGTTCTTAGGCTATGGCCTTTGGCTAAGCAGCAGGGGAAACCATAAACTGGGAAGCGAATGGTCACATCCAAACCAGTCACATTGAAATAAGGTGCTACTGGACTGTTAGGAAGACAATCCTGTCCTGATAGTGCCCATCACCACCAGATAAAGATGGTTAAAGAAAACTTAATTTGATAGCATCCTCTCTGGCAAGAAATCACTTATCAATGGTTGTGAAACCCTCATTTCTGTATTGCTTTATCTTTATGGCCCCTACTTTTCGATTGTTAATTTATCTGGTTCTCTAATTGTTTCTGTCTGCTGCATAATTAATTTTGTGAGGCGTAAGTTAATGGGGGCAGCGGAATATAATTGGTTAGAGAATTATGTTACAATATGTTAGGATTGGTTAGTTAAATTTCAGTAAAATGATGGGTTAAAGTATAGGTGAGAATATTCCTATATAAACCGGGGTCAAACAGGAAGTGGGGGAGAGGGAAATTGGAATCACGTTTGCTAAGGGGGGCATGGGGTAAATGCTCTATGGCAGTGGAGCTGGGAAGGAAACACTGAGGAACAGACTATCGGCATATATAGAGATAAACCCGACTGGTGTGAAAGGCTTTGGAATATGCTCGCTTGGAAACTAACCCCCATAAACGTCACATTGTCTGCGCTTTGGACTTCTGCTCTTTTGCTGCTAGCTGTCTGCATGACAAGAACTAGGGAAGTGGGAGGGTGAAGGGAAAGCCTTCTAATGGGGATCTCAGCCACCCTGACTGAAATCAGTGGGAGAAGGACGTGGGGTAAGGTATCCTGTAGGAGACAGGGACTGGCTTATGAGTTAAGTTGAGGCACAAGAGTGTTATCATTTGATTTGTATTTCCAATATTCTTACTTGCTCTCATTTGAGTCTCTGGTCTTTGCTAATGAACTGATTCTAGTTTTCACTATAAATGTACCTAAATGCTGTGTGTCAAGCTGAGTGGTGATCCTGAGTTGATGCTAGTAAGCTCGTGTGCACTATCCCTTTGGGAGTAGCACAGATGAGAGCTCTGTGAGCGTTCAGTGGACCAGAGGGTGGGCGCTATAGGTGATGGTGAGGGTGAGGTTCTGGAGGGGGGTGTGAGCTATAGGTGATGCTCATGCCCCCTCCAGAACCTGGAATTGAACCTAGGGGTCACCTGTTGTCCGCAAATTGCTGTGAAAACCACTGGCAAAGTGTGTGACCGCATTCTGCCCTCTAGTGGTAGACTTACATAGGTGTTAATAGCCTACTCCTGCTACCAGTCACTTTGTTAGCTCAAGTGGTCGGGCCTGTGGTGTGGCTCTCAAGAGCTCACCTTCTGCTGATGACTGGTCTGTGTTCTGCCAACACGGTTCAGTTGAAAGCTGCCCTGGAGAACTGGATTCGATCCACGCCTCTGTCCTGGCCTCCCTGTGTGATGCAGAGCAAGTCGCTTAAACCAAAACTTTTCAGAGGTGGCGACGAACGTGTTCTCAGGGTACTCGAATTAGATGGCGAGAATCTGATTTGCAGATATGCGGGGCACTCAGAACGGCAGCTGAGATCGGGGGAGCGCTCCATTCTGAGCGTGTCAAGTGCTGTGAACTGCTAAGCACTGTGAAAAATCACGCCCTGGGCTTCTTGCATCGGGCTTCCCAAATTAATTGATGCTTGACAATTGTGACTTTAATCCCGGTCACAATTTCGGCCATACAGATTGGGGCTAATGACATCAGACATCAGAGGGCCATTGCACAGATAAACGTATTCTTGTTTGTGAAGACCTGAGATCCTGTGAGCGCATCAGAGAGGACACTGGTAATTCTGTTCAGTGCAAGGCTTAGCTGGTGAGCAGTAAATAGTGCAAGAGGCCAAAAGATGAGGATAAAAGGAGATATCGAATAGCTGCGCATTACGTGAGCACCATCCATTCTGTGCACTGAATGAAGCAAAGGTCCTGCAGAAAAAACAGTATGTGATCATGCATTTAAAGACTGGATCATAACGCATACAATAAATAAAGGTTGCACGGGCAGCCTTAATTGGAGTATTTCCTAACTTTTGCGTGCTTGACACTGCAACCTTAATTTTCTTTTAACATTGTTTTTTGGGGGGTTTAATTATACATACACATGGACCCCAATTTTATGAACATTGATCTTCTGAATGCTTGGTTACATGGACCCTTTTTCTGCTGCCGGAGTCGTCACTCTGCTGTTGAATGTGATTTCAGTTCTTCAGCCAAAGCTCGGGCAGCTGGACCGTTTTGAAAAGACAGATGTGGTGGCAAAGAAAAGATGCAGCTCTCTCCAAGAAAAATGAGGCAGCCAATATACATTTGTTCCCATTGGTTATGCACAGTATCATTGAATGATTAAGAAATGTACCTATTGTAAAGTTAAGATGTTCAATTTTATGAACGTCTGAGTCCCCAGCTAGTTAATAAGGTAGTGGGGTCTACTTTACATGTGTGTGTCTATAGATCAATAGATTAGCTAGATATAAAAAGCTGTGTATGTATGTGAAATCTTTGAGTCTGATCTTCCACAGCCTGGTACCATGTGGGACCAATTTTGCTGGCCCAAAATGAGTGCAAAGTTAGGGTAAAATTCTGTGAGTCTGATTCTCCAATCAGATAAACCAGGACTAACTCCATAGAAGTCAAGAAAGATATTGGTTTTACACCAGCATATACTTGAGAAAAGGATCGAGCCCTTGGATTTGCATCTTCCATTTTGCACCGACTTTGCGCCTGGGTAAGTGACTGCACAAGGTGCAAGGCAGTGGCCAACCAGACTTCTTGGTCTCCAGATGCCCTGCTGAACTAGAGCTCGATTCTGCAACTCGGAAGTTAATGGGTCACATCCTCAGCTATCGTACTTGGGCATAGTGCTCTCAATAGTCATCGGGTTATGCCAGCCTCAGTCAGCTGAGGATGTGTGGCCCAACGAGAATAGAATCAGAAACTTAAAGGGAGAGGAAAGAGCCCACTGGACTTATCTGGGTGGCTAAATTTTATTTCTCTATTTAACAAATCAAAGCAGCACAGCATTCTGACATAACATTTTTATATATTCCATGCCTGGTGTGCAAACCCTTTCTTTTCAGGCCCTGATTCAGCAAATCATCCCTTCTCAGCCAAGCACTCAGACACTTGCTTAAGTGCTCGGCTGAATTGGGATGGATTTAACCACACGCTCCAGTACTTTGCAGAATTGGGGTCTAAGAAGGCCAGTTTCAAAAAGGCAAATGAGATGATTCTAGGGTTCTGTATTTTGAATTATTCATTAGTACAGTTATTAACTTTCCATCTGAGATCTTATGTACACAACAAGAAATTCAAACAGTCCTCTTTGGCAACATCAGGCTAAAGCAACTTAATCTCCTTGGTAATGAAAGTTCTATCATGAGTGATTTGCACCCATTCATTTCCTGCCCAGTGAAATGTTAAAAATAAAGATTATGGTGAACATCATGGGTCTGATCATGAAAGTCAATGAGTATCTTTCCACTGACGTGATGGACTTTGGATCATTGTCAATAGATGGGAGGAATGACAGTTTTATTGATTCCTTTAAACCATCTGATAGTTAGCTAGCTTTTCATCTAAGCATCCTTTCTCCATCCTCTGGGCCAAGGGACTTGAACCGTGCTGGAAGGCTGCAGTTAGCGCTGGTCAGAAAATGGAATTTCCATTCTGCAGGAAATTCCCATGTGTTGAAATTTGTTTTCTTTTGAAACTGGAATGAAAACTCAAAAATTTGAAATTTTCTGCGAAACAGAAATCTCCCCAAATTTTGATAGGAGACTATTTATACATTGTTTTCATAAAGTCAGAACATAATCTAATACAAAATATGAGACATAATGTGCTTATGAAGTAAAATACTAATTTAAATATAATATAAAAGTCAAAACAATATGGTCAAGCCAAGGCAAAACATGCTCACCTTTCCAAGGTGATTGAAATGAGAGACAAAAATCCCTCGTTTTGACTTTCTCTTATCGAAAATTTCAGTGGAAATGGACATTCCTGCAAAATGTTTCCATAGATAAGAAACTGCGTTTGCTGATGGAAAACGGTTCCATGAAATTTTTTCAACCAGTTCTAGCTGGAGCCATCTTGGGCTGCGTTGCACTGAGTACACTCAAGAGAGGTTCCCGAATCTTTCCTCTGCCCAGGCTAGTGTTTAAGGGTGGTCACTGCACAGTGCAACTAGAAGGAATGAGATGGAATTGAGCAAGGGAAAGTGTATATCTCGTTTCTTCTGTTCTGGCCACTTTGTCCCACTCGGGGAATGCATGGGGAGCTTTTGGCTCATTTGAAATGACATAGCTAGGTTCCACACCATGCCCCTTCCATCCCTCAGCCCTGCTTTGCAGGGAGGAAGGAGTGTGTTGGGGTTGTGGGAGCATAAGGGGGCAAAGTATACCTGCATTGTGCCAATTCACAGGTCCCATAGGGACCTTTGCCAGTTGGCGTAAACCAGATCAGCCCCTAAACTGCTCTACTTTACTCCGAGGACTGTTTCTAGAACAAATGCATCCTGAGAATCAGGGAGTGCCAGACACTCCATGTAATCCACTAGGGATTTTGCTGTCACTGAAGATTTTATGTGGAAGGCACTTTGAGTGGCAATACAAAACTAAGGGTACGTCTACGCTACCCGCCGGATCGGCGGGGTAGTGATCGATCTATCAGGGATTGATTTATTGCATCAAGTATAGACGCGATAAATCGATCCCTAAGCGCTCTCCCCATCGACTCTGGAACTCCACCTCCGTGAGAGGCAGAAGCAGAGTTGATGGGGGAGCGGCAGCAGTCAACTGGCTGCCGTGAGGATGCCAAGGTAAGTCAACCCAAGATACGTTGACTTCAGCTACGCTATTTGTATCTTAAGTCGACCCCCATCCCTGTAGTGTAGACCAGGCCTTTGACAGATCTCATCAGCAACACATTGGAGGGGGAGCCTATTTCACGAGAGCATCAGGGCAAAGGGCCTAGTAAATCTCCAGCAGAAGATAATGAAAATCTCCCAAGGGAAGTGATAGATGCAAGACTCTTTAGTTATCTTAAGGTTTCCGTTGCTATCATTTTGACCCCATTCCCTCTGTGTTTCTCTGAATATAACAGAACAAGGTCCTCAAACCTTTTCACAACCATCTTTTTTTAAAGTTCACCATTTTGCTGGGCTTTTTATAGCTTCCTTAAATATGATTTATAAGGTCTGGTCAATCGGTAAAGAAAATTCAGATTTCAAGGTGTTTCAGCCAGCTCCAGTGAATTGGCAGCCAGCAAAGAGGAGGAGGAATCTGCATCATGTGCTCAGCCACATTTCCACAGCCTGGCAGCGGGATAGGTAAGTACCACAGCACGGGTCCTGCTGGGACAGAGCCGTCAAAGTCACCAGAATTGGAGCAGGAGCAATGTTAGGAAGATTTTTTGTCACCTCACTTAGGCCCCGAGCCTGCCCCCAGTGAAGTCGGTGGGAGCAGGAGCAGATACAGAACAGTCCCTGATCTTGGGCTAGTCGTTGCTCCTTTGTGTGCCTTTGCTTTCCCATCTGTAAAATGGTTATAGCGATACCGACCTCTTTTGTAAATCGCTTTGAAATCTGATGATGAGAAAAGCTAAGGATTAGAGCTATTCTTCTATTACTTTCTCTGGATTTTCTGGACATTTCAGCTGCATCGAGCATGCTCCCAGGCCCCCTTCAAGTCAATCGGGCTCCCCGGGGTGGGGGACAAGGACTTGTCTGCACTGATCAGATTCCTGGCGCAGAGACTTAGGCTATGTTGCAGTGAAGCGATCTAGACAAGGTATAAACAGAGCTTACTGCTGTTTGGGAGGCTGGAGAGATGTACGATTGAGGTCTTTAGGCCCAGCTTCCATCCAAAAAAATCTCGGTTCTCATCTTTGCGCAGTGCTTGGATACTCCTGTATTGATGAGAGCACTTTAGGCAGGGCTATTATTTTGGAGAAATGTTGCCATTTTTTATTTGCTTGCTAATCCTTTAATGTGCTATTAAATCACATGGCCTTCAGAGTCACATGGATACGGGGGCTCTGACCACATCCTGTTGTTTTCATGCATGTCAGGAATGTTCTACAGAGAGTTGGACATTTAAAAATGTCATTGCCCTGAGTGACTGATGTGGCCGGTGGTCCTGCTGCTTTCTGCGTTGCTAAAGCAGAGGGCTCTTCCAGTTGTCACGGTGCCAGTCTTTGGAGACCTCCCCGGCTGTGTTCACCAGCCTTCGTCCCGTCAAAGAGAACGGCCAAGCTCTTGTTACAAAGTCTGCCTGTTCCAAAGATTTGGTGACCTTTCAACAGCCTATTTGGAGACCTTCTGTGCAACCGATCAATTCCCTGTATGTGGTTTTTGTCCTTCCTTCTTGGTGGCAAAGAAGTGGTCTGTGAGCTCTGCCCAAATTCCAGTGGTGTGACCTGCTGCAGGGTTCTTGCCACTTCATCTGAAGAATCTGGTGCCAGCCAATGTCAGAGACAGACCCTGATCTATCTAGTCCACGATCCTGAATCAGTCTGGCAGTTCCCCTGTTCCTATGACATATGAGAAGGGTGGGATCTAAGGAAGGGAGAGAAGCAAGACTCCAATGGGGGGTATGCTTAAGAATACCAAGCCCATCTCTCCAAGACCTCTCTGAGCCATGTGCCATGTTTCCCTGCCCCATCCAGTGACTTTGGTCAATCCGAGCCAGTGATGCCAAATTCCGACGTCATAAAATACCATCTCTGCCAGTTTGCTGCAGCAATTTTGCCAGCAGAGGGAGCCACATACTGGTAAGTTTCTACATTATTCTATCTTGGTGCCTTATACCCTGTCCATTGTGCTGGGGTTTTGAATGCGGAGAGCTTGGAAAGGTTCCACCACTTGCTGTTTCCTGGTCTGACCGTGGTGGGAAGAATTGGAGAGTCGCATGATATGTTACTGGGAAGGGGCATCTGCCCCACACTGGCCAATAAGGGGTTAATAGAGTGCTAGGGAGGCTGAGTGACAAGCAGCCAATAGGAGAGGGGAAGTGAGGAGCAGCCAATCAGAGCCCAGCAGACCCTTATAAAAAGAACTTCAGGGCAGAGCAAGGTCAGTAGGTGCCTAGAGCTTGAGGACTGCATCTGGAGTAGCCTGCAACCCTGTAGCACCTTAGAGCAGTGCAGGCAGAGACCTGGGGAGAAAAGAAGGAGCTCCAGACGGGCTGCCAAGACTGAGGGTGCTGTGGCCATGGGGAAGCGGGCCAGGGAAATGCAGTGATAGTTGGGGCAAAGTAACACAGTAAGGGCACATCTATACTACCCGCCGGGTCGCTGGGTAGTGATCAATCTATCGGGGATCGATTTATCACATCTAGTGTAGACACGATAAGTCGATCCCCAAGCGTTCTCCCTGTCAACTCCGCAAGAGGTGGAAGTAGAATTGAGGGGGGAGTGGCAGCGGTCGACTCGCCGCCGTGTGGTCGGACAGGTAAGTCGCCCTAAGATACGCCGGCTTCAGTTATGCTATTCGTGTAGCTGAAGTTGCATATCTTAGGTTGACCCCCGCCCAGGGTAGACCAGGCCTAAGTGACTGCAGTTCAGAGTGTCCGGGGCTGGGACCTGGAGCAGTGGGCGGGCCTGGGTCCCCGACACTTGCCACTGTAGAAGTGGTAGGACCGTTGACTGCAGTCACCACGGGACTGGGCGCTAAACTCCCCTGGAAGCGGGGAACACATGCGGACTGCAGAGATGAAGTGAAAGGTGCAAGGCTGCAGATGAGGGCATTGGCCTTGAGGTAACCCCCAGAGCAACCAGGAGGAGGTGCTGGATTGGCGGTGAGTGCCATGCCCCATTCAGTTACACAAAATATTATTGGACTAGCTCCTGGAGACCCCAAATGAGATTAGGACCCCATTGTGCTGTACAAAGAGGGCTGATTCTAGGGGTGGACCAGCAGGGTGGTCACTCAGGGTGCCAACTGCCAGGGGGCGTGGTATTGCTGTTTCACTCTGCTTTTTTTCTCCATTCTGTCTTGCTCTGATTAGCCAGCTGTGTTTGGGGGGTGGTGTGTAGGGGTGCTTCAAAACCCTTTCTGCCCTGGCTGGCAAAAGGACTAGGCCACGCCTGTGTACAATCACGTCATAAGAGAGTTCCTGCCCCCGACAGCTTGCAATGGAAGTAGACCAGACAAAGGACCGGGGAGGTAAGATGGGCAAAGACAGAGAAGGGCCAGCCTCGTGTTACTTGCCAAATGTGTGACTTTGGTGTCACACCAAATGAGCGGCAGAGCTTGGAACAGAGCTCTGGGGTGTGGAGCCTGTACCTGACTCATGGCCGCTCACATCACTTACGTGTCAAATTCCTGGGCTGTTCTTAAACCACGAGGCTCTGCACATTGGAGAAAGCATGGGCACCTCTGAGCCTAATGGAGCCCAGAGTAACGTAAGAAGGAATTTTTCTTGTTTTCCCTCCCTTCTGTCCTCTGGGTCGAATGAATGGATCAACTTATTCTTTGAGAAGTTTTGCTGAGGTGTTCAGAGAGCATTCTCTCCTCAGTGGTTTCCATGGTATTGGGGAGAGGGGAATATTGCTACCTTTTAAAAAAGATGCGTTGAAGGAAACCCTTTCAAACAGAGAAATAAAGGGTGCGGAAGCAACGTCCCATCCCGCAGCAGGAGACACAATAATGCCACTTAGTACTTACATGTAGCTCTCAAAGTGCTTTACAAAGGAGGTAGGTGTAATTAACCCCCCTTTACAGAAGGGGAAACTGAGGCACAGATGAGACAACTTACTCAAGGTCACACCGCCGCAGAATCAGGAGTAGAACTTGTCTTGCCTCCCTGTGGGAGGGGGCAGGACTCCCTAGACTCTCCCTCCCAGGTCCCACTGCCTGTCATTTACCCTCCGTACTCCCCCAGTGGCTGTCCCTGAGGGCAACTGCACCCTGGCAGAGGGCTGGTTCTTCTTCCTCCCTTCCCCTTGCGAGGGAGGAGAGACTGAGCGTGTGGCTTGGCTGTTAGCTGGAGCATCTCCGGAGGCGCTTTGCCCCACAGCTGTCTCCTCAACCGGCCTGCCTCTTCATAGCAGTCTCTGCATGGAGCAGCCTTCTGCCTGGTCACCAGCCCTGCCTATGGTAAGCTTCGCTTTCTCCTCCAGGCTGAACAAGCCTTGAAGGGGTGCTTGCTCTGCATAGCACAGACCCAGAGGAGCTGGCTAGCCAGTGTCTCCAGGGCCGTCCCTTTGCACTCCCTGAGCTGGTGCCCTATCCACTAGGCCGCACTGCCTTTGGCTTGTTGGTTTCGGTGAGACCAGAATGAGAGCGTCCCTACTTCTGCAACAAGAAGAATTGTGGCGGCTGTTCTCGGTGGTTCCTCCCCGTTTTGCAGGCGGCTATGCTGTTGCTTCCACGTCTGTTATCCCTGAATCCTAGTAAGGCATACACCAGGAGCCCCGAGCCGGGATCACTGTGCCCGGTGCTGTACAAATGGAACAAAAAGATGGCGCCCGCCTCCAAAGAGTTTACGATTTAAGGATAAGTGACAGTCAGTGGATACAACACAGCTCAGGCCCTGGAGGTGTTGGTTTCCCAGGAGCTGTGACAGTCCCTGCATCTGATGAAGTGGGTTGTAGGCCATGAAAGCTTATGCCCAAATACACTGGTTAGTCTCTAAGGTGCCACAAGGACTCCTGGTTGTTTTTGCAGATACCAACTAACACAGTTACCCCTCTGAAACCAGTCCCTGTCTAGGGGCCGGCCTAAATTGTCCCCCGGTCCTGTGGCTCTGGGGGGCTGCGAGGGGACCCTTCCCCAGGGCATTGCCCCTAGTCTTTGGCAATGGCAGGACGAAACGAGGCAGGACCTTGCCCCCACTCTGGCCCCCCTGCACAACTGAGTCACTCCCCCCTGGCCTCCTGCAGCGGGACCCCAGGTGCCCGGCTCCCCAGCGGGGTCCGGCTGTGCCTTGCCACAAGGATCGGAACCCCCTTCCTCCCCGCTGCACGGGGGCGCTTGGCCGAGCGGCTCCCCCTTTTACCCTTCAGCCGTTCCCCGGGGAAGGAGATCCGTCTCCTTGGCTGCTCCACTCCCCGCCCCGCTAGCCCCCCGGGCTGTGTGTGGACGCTCGGCGCGGGGCAGGGCACGCGGTTTTGCCCGGCCCGCCGGTGGCCCCGCACCGCCGCTCTCCCGACGTCTCTGAGAGACACGCGGCTCCTCCAGTGGCAGCTCCCGCCTCGGGACTGACAGCCGGGCCCCGCGTACCGAAAGGCCGGGGTGGGGCCGGGGGCTCGCCGCTGCCACTGCAGCCCGCGGAGGTTCCCTGCTGGGCGGCGGTGTCTGGGGTTGCAATGCACGAGGAACCCGCCCCCGCAATCCCCTCTCCGCAGCCCCCGTGCAACCTCCCCGCAACTCCCCCTCGCAGCCCCCTTGCAACCCTTCCCCCAGCAGCCCCCTAGCAGCCCCCCGCACCCCCATGCAACCCCCCTCTGCAGCCCCCTGGCAACCCTTCCCCCCGCAGTCCCCTTGCAACCCCCCCGCACCCCATGCAACCCCCCTCTGCAGCCCCCTGGCAACCCTTCCCCCCGCAGCTCCTTTGCAACCTCCCCCCAACTCCCCCTCCGCAGTCCCCTTGCAAC
>ML677392.1:8421930-8646598 GCA_007922305.1 Dermatemys mawii | reverse complement strand
CCCCCGCAGTCCCCATGCAACCCCCCTCCGCAGCCCCCTTGCTACCCCTCGCCCCGCAGCTCCCTTGCAAACCCCCCTCTGCAGCCCCCTCGCAACCCCCCCGCCCATCCGGCCCCTTGCAACTCCCTCAAATCTCCCTTGCGATCCACCTCTGCAACCCCCCCGCAACTCCCCCTCCCCGGTCCCCTTGCAAACCCCCCCCCCCATCGGGAGCGCTGCGAATCTCTTGCGACCCCCCCTCCCCAGGTGCCGGCTGGGCGGGGCGGGGGGGGGGGCGCAGCGAGGCGGGCGCTGCCGCCCTGGTAGCGGCAGGGGGAGGAGGAAGCCGGGCGGGGGGAGGGATGGTCCGGAAATCCCGTGATAAAAAGAGGGAGCGGGGCGAGCGGGAAGCTCTCGGCTCGGCTCGGCTCCAACTTCACGGGACCGCTCCCGGCCCGCGGCTCCCCCCATGGACCCGGCCGGCGGCAGCAGCCAGCTGAGCCGCTAGGGCGGGCGCCGAGCCCCCGCTGCGGACCCGGAGGGGCAGGTACGTGTCGCCCCCGCCCCCGGGAGCTGTCCGCGGCCGCCGGGTGCTGCAGCCGGGGCCGCGCCCGGGAGACCCGGCTCTGCACCGGGACCCCCGCCCGCTCCGGGCCCAGCGGCGCCGCTCGGGGCTGGGGGGGAGGCAGGTTCCCCGGGGGACCCCGAGACCCGCCGCGCAAGGCTCCGAGCCGGCCGGTTCCCCGAGCCCTCCTCCTCCGGGGCGCGGTCCCCGGGGCTCCGCAGGGCAGCGCCCCGCTCCCGGGGCCGCCCCGCCGCTTCCCCTTCCCGGTCAGGCTCCGCAGTTCAGCGGGCTGGCGGGGCGCGCACCGCTTTGGGGCGTTTACACGGCCGCGCGGGGCGCCGGAGCGGGGAACCGGAGCGCCCCGGGGCGCCGCATTCCCCGAGCTCCCGGGGTCGCGTTCGGCGCCAGACCCGGGGGGCGGCTGATCCCGCGTGCCCGGGACCGACCCCGAGTCACTGGGGCGAGTTCCCGGCGGGGGATCGGGGCCCTGGACTCCCCCGGGGCCGGGAGCGGGGCTCTCCGGCTCGGCCGCCTCCCGCTGCAGCCCGAGCGGAGCCGGTTCACCTTCAAACGTCCCCGCCGCTCTCCGGGGGCCAGGGGGCTGCTGCCGCCTTCAGAGCGGGCGCCCCGGCCAGCAAAGTTGTACCGCTCGGGCGCGGGGCTGCGGAGGGGGGGACCCCGCCAAACAGCCCCCTCCCCCGGGGGAGGAACCGGGGCGGCGCAGCGCCGTCCCGGGTAGCTGCCCTGCCGGTGCGTGGCTCGCTGCCAACGGAGGTTGCAGCTGATGCGCTTGAATCCTGGGAGGGAGCGCTGCTCCGTGGAAGGGGTTCACACACTGTGTGTGACACACACAGAGACACACACACAGCGCAGGGAGGATGCACTCACTGTAGTTTGGGGTTGCAATGCAGGAGTAACTTCCACTGTCCTGGAAGCAACTGACCACACACACACGCACACACACACTCTCTGTCCTCTAGACCGACCTTTGCTTTGTCTCGTTTTGGGAGGTTCCCTCGCAGGCCGCCACCCCCAGGACTCCTGTCCCTTCAAGTTGCCTGTGAGATCTGCCCTGGCAAAGAGGGATCTAAAGCCATCACCATGGATTTTGTTATGAAACAAGCCTTAGGAGGTAAGTGGGGTTTGAGCAGGGGATGCTTTGGGGGAGGGGGTGCCGAACAATGACACGGGTCCCCCTCTCTGTAGCGCACCCCCCCCCCCCACACCCCCTAGGAGTAAAATTGTATCTTTAAAACCCCACTGGAGAATCCATTGGAGAAGCCCCAGATGGTGCTGCTGACACTAGGCCATTGCATTGCCCCCCAGCATCCTCCCCAGTGTCTTTCCCAGGCAGGCCCTATATCAAGGTTTTTCCAGCCTGGCAAGCATTCTGCCCCATATATCCTGGTAGCATGGTGGCTGCATTTGATCACCAGTAGGGGGCAGCGCGGTGGAGAGCGACAATCATAGGACTTGATCCAAAGCTTGTTGAAGTCAATGGGAGACTGTCCGTGGACTTCTGCGGACTTTGGATCAAGCCCGCAGATATTGGAAACTTTGGGACCCTCGGCAGACTGACAGACTTCCATCGCTAGCAGCTAGTCGCCCATACAAAACAGCCCTCGTGCGTGCTTCACTGCTGCTGGTAGTTTTGCTGCCCTGCGGGACAGCTCGCTCTCTGGGTTGTGGTTGTGCCCCGCCAGCATGCTAGTTACAAACAAACAAACAAAACAACCTGCCAATGGTGGGCAGATCTAGCCGGAGCCAGGCCAAATAAATGGCAAAATCTTATGTGGAAGAGCTCGCCCTACATTCCGTTACAGACACAAAACTTTGTGCAAACTCTGACAGCCAGATGGTGCAGACATTTTATGCAGTACACAAGAACAGTTGGTTTTCTGGAACGGCTACCCCGGGCGGATTTTGTTATATCCGTTAAGTGTCTTTTTCCTGGCTTGCACCTGATGCCTTTTCTCCTTATTTTAATGCAATTCTTATTGTGGATGATCCTTTTTCACCCGGACAGTTTAAAAATGAAATGAAAGAAAAACACAAACGAAGAAAAATGTTTTATAACAGAATTCCCTCCTTCTGTGCTGGCTGTGTGGCCCATTCCAACCCAGCTTTTAGCAACATCATTACAATTCACTCACTCTATAATACTGAATATACTTCAGGTACGTGGGATGTTTAGGTCTAATAGGCGGCCAACAGCACAATTCTGTGATTATTCCCGTCATAATTGCTCCATTTTTCCTGTGAACAAACTGCTGTATCATTGGACCTATTGCGGTTTTATTGTACCACGTTACTGAAGTCCTTTGCCGCATTATAACTACGTTATAAGGACACTTGCCATGAGAGCCACTGTTCATGTCTATCAGAGGTTCCTTTATGCAAGAGAAAATGCAGTTTGCACTTTTTAAAGTGAAATAAATGAACAGTTGTAAATTGCAAAAATGAATCAGTAAGAAAGCACGGAGTCTGTACTGAGGTGCTGCAGATAAAAGGGTTTAATTTTAATTCTTCTGGGTTGTACAGCATTATTGGGCAGAATATAGCTGAACCCATAATTGACACCACGGATTCACAATGTGTTGTCACATTTAATTAAATTCCGCGCACATTTCAAAGGGGAAATAATTTAATTGAGGGCAGATTCTGCTACCCTTCTTCAAGCTTGCACCTTGAGCAATCCCACAGAAATTAATTTCAGCACTTGCCGAGTGGAGTACTCCTTATTGCAAGTAGGTATGGGACACTCAGACCTGAGGGACTACTTATGTAGTCAGGTGTTGCTTATTATGATTAAAAAGAGCAGAATCTGGCCTTTTCTGGAAAAAAAATATCGAGACCAAAAGACCTGCAATGTCCTATGCTGTGGAATAGTAATTAAAAAATAACAATTGAGGTGCACACCATTTCCTGTGGATTAATAACCAGCTGGGACAAGTTGATGGCCCGTGGCATAGCTAAGGATCATTGATCCTAACCAGGCATCAGTCCCATCAAAACGCCAATGTCAACATTTGCATTATAACGGGGCATTCTAGAAAGCAGTTTGAAAAACCATTTTATGTCTCTGCTTTTGCATTTTTGATGCATCAAGCACATGGTGCGACTGGCATCACTATCAAGTCACTCTGCATCTCCCAGGCATTGGTACTATCGATTCTCTTACCATGTGTCTAGCTTTTTCCCCCCGTTTGGCTAATCAAGAGAAGTAACTGCAGCACTGCTGAAAATCATTAAATGTTAATTAATGAGAGTGAAGTGCAACAGCCAACATCATTAACAGGTTTTAGTTTTTGTGAGCTGAATTGCCACAGACACATAAAACCACAAATAATAGTCACTAAGCCAGCTGTTTCAACATAACATTGTCGACACGGAAGAGCACTGACATGGTGCATTATGCTGAAACGGTTGGCAGAGTGTTTTTAATTTGCATGTGGTTTTTATTAATGTTCATAAAGAAACAAGCAATAAAAGCTACACAAAGGTAAACAACTTATAGCTTGTATGTTACCCAATACTGCACATTTCATAGGCTATCCAATGAAATTTTGCAATTACACAACTTGTCAAAGCTGCAGGACCGGACAACACAAAATCAGACAAATATTACAGAGACATAACATGCTAGGGTGGGAGTAACAATAATCATAAAACCAGACATACATAAATGGGCACAAAAGGGAAGGAAGAGACGGGATGAAAAGGAAAATGCAGAGAGGGCAGGTGGAATGCTAGTCTGGTATTTGCTGCAATGGTCTGTCAGCATTCTTTATCCAAATGTATCAAGAAACACGGTCCATATTTTTTCATATAACTGTTTTGCACATCAATAAACTATTCTTTCTTTCTCTGCTAACTCAGAGAGGTCCAAATACCACTGCTCTATTCTGGACATAAGTCTACTCTTCCGTTTTTGTCAAATCATGCACTTCGTAATCAAGAACAAAAGTCTTTGTGGTGGAGTTAATCCTAGCGTAGTTTTTGTGGTGGGGTTAATCCTAGTGTAGTAGGTACATAACCTAGCTTATACTTTGGCAGAGTGTTTTTAAAGTTTTTTGTTTTATGTGCTGAGCCCACGTAGAGATGCTTTTTGGTGTCTCTTTTCTCTGCATTTTTGAAATATGAGTTGGTTTTCTAAATCTCCGTGTGCATTTCAGAGAACAAGTCCTCATGTCCCTAAAGGGTTTTATACTAAAATTTACATTTTATTATTTTTAATAAGTGCCAATCCCTCTTCTCTCATGTGAAGATCCATTGAATCCTGCATTTCAAGATTCTTGGCTTACCAGCAAGAAAGCTTGTTTTTGCTAGAGTATCTTGCATGATATGGTTGTTGGATTTCCATAGGCGTGTGCTCTAGGAATTATTTTAGGCAAGTCCTTTGGCCTGTGTAACACAGGAGGTCAAACTAGATGATCTAGCTTTAGACTTTATGAGTCTTTTGCAAGCTTTCTTTGTAGAAGGTAGTCTCACTAGCATTCTTTTTAATACCATTTTGACCATCGTTGTTTTGTTCTGATAATATTTTCCATTGTGCAAAGTTACACCCTTCATGTCCAATTCCTCTTTCACATGGGTGGAAATCAGAATTAATACCATTCAAATCAATGGAGTTACCACCCAGGTTAGATTGACATGAGCAGCGAATCAGGCCCGCTTACTGTTACCAGCATAATACCTTGGACAGCGATAAATTATCCCTCCTGCTATTTCAGTCTGCTCTTTTATCTGGGTAGGGATAATTTCTCCCCACATGCAGCTCCCCTGACATTGTGCACTTTCATGTAATTTGGCCCAGAGAGACCCATTATTCATCCCTGTCGTGTAAGTAAGTGGCAACCAATGGAAATTCTGACGCCAGTTGAATTGCACACCTCCTTGGGACCAGTTAAAGAAAACCAGAAAGAACGACGTTCCTTCAAAGGCTTTTAGAAGCAAATAGGATGGAATTTCATCATGCACTTTCCATGTGCACAGCCCTTTCTTCTCTTGAATCCAGCTGCAAATACATTCACAAACTAGAGGCTCAGTAGTGGGGCCAGAGCTTAGTAGAGCCTGGATGGTTACCCCAGCTGAAGATCTGGCTCTGAGTTCTACTAAGTCGGTGTGAACCTGAACCTGGATAGCCTTATGTCTATGAACAGTGATACTGGAATCAATCAGTGCAGATCTCCTGGCCTTTGGGCCTCAGCACCCTTCCTGACTGAAAGGCAACATTGTGAGGAGAACTTTGCTACTTGCTCCACTCCACCAGTGGGTTTTCCAATGGGAGAGGATGACTTGGTTCTTAACCACTATAACTTCCAGGATAAAAGTTAGTCGGCTTTGGGACCTGGTCTTTGACGTGGTCTCTGATGACATGTCATTTGGCTCTAATAGCATGCTGGCAAACAAGTCAGATTTGGCCCATGTATATTTCCAGCCAGAGTAGATCAAGGCTGTGAGACATTCAGGGTTGTGGATTGGTTCTTATTGGAGTTGGCTGCTGGGTGAGAGGAAATTATCTGTGATGGATCTGGCAAGTCAGAAATGGAATTTTGGTCATTTTTTCACCAACATTCATATGTGGGAACTGGGAAGCTTTGTTGTAGGAAGGTTCATGGAAGATGAATTTTGGCCTCGTGGCCGATATTAGTTTTGGAGGGAAACTGTATTCTAGACATAGGAATCTTCCTTTTCTACTCACTTGATTCATCCAAAAGAAGAGTGCTGTTTACATGCAGTCAGTAACCATACTTTGCACAAAGTTCGGTGCCATTGGTTTAATGCTGCTGTATCCACACTAGGGATATGTCTACATTAAAAACACTACAATGACACAGTTGCCCCGCTGTAGTGTAGACACTTATTACAGCGATGGGAGGGGTTCTTCTGTCACTGCAGTAAATCCAACTCTCCGAGAGGCAGTAGCTAGGTCTACAGTGGGGCTTAGGTTGTCTTAACTACGTCTCTTAAGGAGTGTGAATTTTTCACACCCCTGAGTGACACAGGTGGGTTCCCCAAAGTTTTAGGTGTACAGCAGGTCTCTGACTATCCCCTGGCATCTGCCTGGGCTCCAAGTGTGTCTTTTTCACACACTTGTCTCCCACCAGAACTACCTCTTGTTGGTTGTGTGCGCTGATGTCCACTAAAAGTGGTGACAAGTCCCAGCTAAGCAATGCTTTACACAGCAGAGGGACAGATCTACTTAATGTTTCTCTGATCCTGAGCTAGAGCCCAGTTATGGGGCTGTTCCACCTCGTCCCAGCTAGGACGGACCATGTGCATCTATGCTGCAATTATTGTATCTCAGTAACTGTCCTGCGTAGTGATGGGTGGCAGAAAGCTAGGAACCAATGTATTAAAACATTTCTCTTGGTACATTATAGAAGCAATATTATTCCATATGAGACACTGCTTAGCAACAACAACTGTGTCAAGGACGGTGTGGCTCCCACACCCCTGGCCAGAGCCCTGACACAGAGGCAAAGCCAGGGACTAGAGTAGGACCATACATCCACACTGCAGTTACTAATTTGTCTGCCACAGTGGCAAATGCTGAGAGGAAACAGCCAGCTGAAAGCTGGTAAATGTAATAATTGCACAAGGCAGACTCATGAAATAGTTCTGTACTGTGTCTGAAACCAGCGCTGCACCTCTGGGAGGAAATGTGCTCCCCAGAGCCCGGGATGGATGCGGTTAAATTAGATGGATGGTGACGTATGACTTCACCATGGAAAAAGCCCCGATCAGTGCCCTGCCACAGAGACAATTAAATAGCCCAGATGGGAATCCAGCCACAATGTTTTCAGCCGGGATGCTGTGTGAACACGCCACACACAATTGTTCTGTTTGACTGCGACGGGAGACAAAGCATTCTAAATCAGACCTCGCCTACAGTTAGATTTGGCGGCATTAGTAGATGCTGAGATTCAAAAAGTTAAAGCGTTGTGATTATTAAACTACAAATTGTCAACATCCCAGGTCCAAATAGATAAAGTAAATGTCCTTAAATCAAACTGTAATAAGTTCTCAAGCAGCACTGTTCTTTGTCCATCTGTCGATTTTGATTATAATCGATGGGAGTATTTTTTTTTTGCTGTTGGTTTGTTTGTGTGGTGAAATGGACATGGACTGATATTTACCAATAAAATAATTAATCCTTCCAGGTCTACCTACAGTACTCAAATAGCTCAATTTCACTATGAGAGACGTCTAAGACAAGGCCAGATGCAAGGTCACCTGGCCTTAAAAAAGAATAGGTTCTATAATTACAGCTGGACTGGAAATGGTTTTCCTATCCCTTGAGCTTTAAGATTTCAATTTCTTTGTCCTGAATTGGGATGAACTACTGAGAACTAAAAAATGTTTGCAAACCAGTGATCCAAAAGAAGAATTGGATTGGGTCAGTCAAACCAGATCATTTTTATAATTTCAAGACATTTCATTTCAATTTTGACCTTTTCTTTTAATTTTGTTTAGTTAGTACATGCTAATTAAAATTTCAAAAACAAGTCTTTTTAAATAGAAAAACTTTTCAGTTCAAAAATGTCAAAGAAAATTGAATATTTTCCCTGGCATTTTTTTGAATTGGGTGATTTTTGAATTGGCCTTTTTCTGGAAACAGTTTTGGTTTTGATGAATTGGCATTTTCCAATGAAAAAATGTTTCTCTGGAAATTCTCAACCAGCTCTACCTAAAATCCCCTAATCCTGTAGGCGTGGCACTTCCTAGTGTCACAAATTGTTCTCATCCTCTTCCTGAAAGACTCAATGGTTCAGTGATTTTATTGTTTATCCAATAAGGAAAGGCGAACAACATCATGTGACTAAGGAGACCAGTCACACCGTGAAAATAACAATCAACCTCACATGCAGAATTCAAGAGCAATGCGAAGGCTGACTTCCATTTGCATTGACTATTCAGGCCCCAATCCTGCAAGCTTCCCAGTTCGTTATGGTTTGTGTTAGCCAGTGGGGTGCCATGTGGACAAATGGGGATGTCTGTCTGAGCTGAACCGCTGTTGGGAACAGGGACTTGCTGAATCACTAACAAATCTATGAACATCAAAGTCTGCTGGCAAACAAAAGACAGGGAGAAAAACGTGCTAAATTCACTGAATGCATCTGTCACTGCAAATAGTTTATCAACTCTAATTCTCACTGTAGGTGTTACTCCTGTGCATAATATAAACTGATCAGCAAAATGCAAAACCTTTTTACTTTATTAAGTGTTTACTTAGCCCACAGACAGTACAGTGAGTTAGACAGAATACACACCTTAATGATATAATATCCACAGAATAGGTCAAGAGCTATCTATCATCAGTATGTCTACCTAGAAATACCATATATGCAATACTAAGATATGTAAATACTGTTTTCCAAATTTTTCACTTTTCTGTATTATATCGAAATGTTCTTCATATAATACACATTCACCAGCAATATAACAGATCTTGGTGAAATAAACATAGGACATAGATAATTGTGTTTCATATCGGGATATTCATCATGTTGAACTGATCACATTGTTTGGTTCTGGCAGACTAGAGCTGTGGAGTGAAACACCATGCTACAGGCAATGGGATTTTTGTCTGTAACGTATTAGGGGGGAAAGTGTCTGTTCCATCCCCCTTGCTCCTCTGCATAATCATGGCTGTGATTCAGCAGTGTACTCAGACACAGAGTGAGCGTTAAACACATGGGTGATTTCAATGGGACTGCTCAGATGCTTGAAGTCAGGCATGTGTTTAAGGGCTTGTCTTCACTACTGGGGTCAGTTGCTCTAAATTATGCTCCTCCAGCTACGTGAATAAAGTAGCTGGAGCTGACGTAGCTTAGGTCGATTTACTGTGGTGTCCTCACTGCTCTGCCTCGACGGAAGATGCTCTCTGGTCAACTTCCCTTACTCTTCTCCGGGAATGGGAGTACCGGACTTGACTGGAGAGTGCTCTGCCATTGATTTAGTGGCTCTTGAATAGACCTGCTAAATTGACTCCTGAGCATCAATCTCCTCTTAGTAAAGACCAGCCCTAAATCCCATTGAAGTCAGTTGGGTGTAAGCATGAGCTCAAGTGATTTGCTAAATCAGGGCCAGTCCTGGGATTCCACTAATTGTATATACAAAGATGTGTGGCTCTCAGACACTTTTGGAGGCAGGTGATGATCATTATAATACTAGTTCACAGGACTCCTGCCACTGATTTAAGGGTTTAGGATCAGGCCTTTTCCATAGTTTATTAGGGATGGTTTTTACCTTTGCTGTGTAACCATGAATAATTCAATCACTTTCTCTTTGACCGCTTGAAAATTAAAGGATATTAAAATACCGGCTTATCTCACAGAGCATCATGAGTCTTCACATAGTTAAAGTCAATGGGGCTACTTGCATGCTTAAAGGTATGCACAGTGATGAGTGAGAGGGAGATTTTCAGAGTCTGAGACCCACTATCTTTCAATGGGTATCTGGGCCCTGATTGCCCTCAATGCCTTTGAAAATCTCCACTTTATTGACTCAGCCTAAAAGCCCTTTGGGTGTCTTGGATTCAAGCTACACTCAAGTTTGAAAGGTCGTTCTTGTTGTAATTAACAGATAACATCCATATCTGCTTGCTTTCCGTAGCGTCTTCTTGGATTAGATGTATCTGAAGTGCATTTGTATGGTGAATTGGCAGCATAGTTTTTTGATGGGTGAATTTCAGAGAAGCACTGACTATTTTTCATCAATGAATCTCAATGCAAATGGCTCTTTGGAAAGACATAATCATGGTTGTTGCTGAGATGAGACTAGAAAAGAGGTGACAGACAGTCTTATTGAAGGTACCAGAATATGATTTCAAGACACAGCACCAGATAAATCAGTGTAGAGTCAGAGGCCACACCAGTTTAAACCAGCTCAGGATCCAGCCTGTATATTCATTTAGGATCAGACCCGATCACCCGTATTCATGCCTACATGGAATAGCTGGTAGAATCAGGGCTTTATTCTGCAGTCAATCCCATTGAAATCAGTTGGAATTACTCAATGAGGAAGGATCCAGTGTAAACTGATGTAACTCCATTGGAGACTAATTGATTTACAGCAACCTAGCATCTGGTGCAATGTGAGTAAGAGTGGCAGAATCTGGCCCTTATTTTTTTAGTTTCTATGGGTCAGTGAAATCAATTGTAGTTAGGTGGCAAAATACCTTTAAAACTCTGGCCCTATGCCTTTCTTTTCTCAGTTCTGCTTGCCTCTGTGCTTACTTTCTTCTGTTGATCCCTTTGTCCAGGCAATAATGTAAATGAAATCCTGCCTGAGTCTTCAGTAGGCATCAGGCCTCCTTTTGTTGTATTTGTAAATTAATATCAAGAGTGGACTGAGCTTATTCAGAGGCAGGTGATGGATGTGTGGTCTGGATCTGCTGATTGTAGGGATACGCTGCAAACAGCTGAACTAGGATGTGTTCCATTTAGCAGCCATTTGTCAGACAACCCATCCAGGCTGTGTCTATTTTGATAAGGAAAAATGATTAAAACTCACCAAGCTGTGAGCAAAATGATTTGCCTCTGGGGACAAAGGAAATCTGAGACGCATCAATGGTTTCATTGAGGACTGATCGTTAAAAAACAACAATAAGCAGACAAAGAATGGAGGAGAAAGAATAACTGTTGATACTGGAAAATCAAAGAGAAACAATTCTTTTTAGGAAGGTTTTGCTTCGTCAGCAAAGTGATTTGGTCTCGCACCAGACGCTTTATCATTAAAGAAAGAGTAAAAAGTTACGTCTTCACAGAGAAAATATTGACACATGAAATTGAAATGTTAACACTTCGTTCTGAGAGTTTTCTAAGCCTGTGGCCCATTGTTTTGAACTGTAGCATCAAATGCATAACTGCAATTGAGTATGGTGCCCAATAGCATCATAGAATCGTAGGGCAGGAAGGGACCTCGAGGGGTCATCTAGTCTGGTCCCCTGCACTCGTGGCAGGACTAATTATCTAGATCATCCCTGACAGGTGTTTGTCTAACTTGCTCTTAAAAATTTCCAATGATGGAGATTCCACAACCTCCCTGGGCAATTTATTCCAGTGCTTAATCATCTTGACAGGAAGTTTTTCCTAATGTCCAACCTAAACCACCCTGCTGCAATTTAAGCCCATTGCTGCTTGTCATATCCTCAGAGGTTAATGAGGACAATTTTTCACCCTCTTCCTTGTAACAACCTTTTACATACTTGAAAACTGTTATCATGTCCCCTCTCAGTCTTCTCTTTTTCAGACTAAACAAACCAATTTTTTTCAATCTTCCCTCACAGGTCATGGTTTCTAGACCTTTAATCATTTTTGGTGCTCTTCTCTGGACTCTCTCCAATTTGTCCACATCTTTCCTGCAATGTGGTGCCCAGAACTGGACACAATACTCCGGCTAAGGTCTAATCAGTGCAGAGTAGAGTAGAAGAATTACTTCTCATGTCTTGCTTACAACACTCCTGCTAATACACCCGAGAATGATGTTCGCTTTCTTTGCAACAGTGTTACATTGTTGACTCATATTTAGCTTGCGGTCTGCTATGACGCCCAGATCCTTGTCAGCAGTGCTCCTTCCTAGGCAGTCATTTCTCATTTTGTATGTGTGCAACTGATTGTTCCTTCCTAAGTGGAGTACTTTGCATTTGTCCTTATTGAATTTCCTCCGATTTACTTCAGAGCATTTCTCCACTTTGTCCAGATCATTTGGAATTTAGTCCTATCTTCTAAAGTACTTGCAACCTCTCCCAGCTTGGTATTGTCTGCAAACTTTATAAGTGTGCTTTGTATACCATTATCTAAATCATTGACAAAGATACTGAACAGAACCGGACTCAGAATTGATCCCTGCAGGACCCCACTCATTATGCCCTTCCAGCGTTACTGTGAATTACTGATAACGACTCTTTGGGAACAGTTTACTAACCGGTTTTGTACCCACCTTATAGCAGCACCATCAAGGTTGCATTTAATTAGTTTATTTATGAGACAGTCTTGTGGGACAGTATCAAAAGCTTTATTAAAATCAAGATTTACCACATCTACCACTTCCCCCCTATCCACAAGGCTTGTTACCCTGTCAAAGAAAGCTATCAGGATGCTTTGACCAATTTGTTTGTGACAAATCCGTGCTGGCTGTTACTTATCACCTTATCTTCTAGATGTTTGCAGATTGATTGCTTAATTATTTGCTCCGTTATCTTTCCCGGTACAGGAGTTAAGCTGACTGGTCTGTAATTCCCTGGGTTGTCCTTATTTCCCTTTTTATAAATGGGCATTATATTTTTCCTTTTCCCGTCTTCCATGTCTTCCCAAAATAATTGCTAATGGCTCAGACATTTTCTCAGTCAGCTTCTTGACTATTCTGGGATGCATTTCATCAGGCCCTGGTGACTTGAAGACATGTAATTTGTCCAGATAATTTTAAACTTGTTCTTTCCCAGTTTTAGCCTCTTCTGATCCTACCTCATTTTCAGTGGTGTTAACTATGTTAGATGTCCCATCATCATCAGCCTTCATGGTGAAAATTGAAACAAAGAAGTCATTAAGCACCTCTGCCATTTCCACATTTTCTGTTATTATTCCCCCCCGCATTGAGTAATGGTCCCACCTTGTCCTCGGTCTTCCTCTTGCTTTGAATGTATTTGTAGAATGTTTTCTTGTTACCCTTTATATCTCTAGCTAGTTTGAGCTCATTTTCTGCTTGGGCCTTTCTAATTTTGTCCCTACATACTTGTGTCATTTGTTTATAGTCATCCGTTGTAATCTGACCTAGTTTCCACTTTTTGTAGGACTCTCTTTTGATTTTTAGATAATCGAAGATGTCCTGGTTAAGCCAGGGTGGTTTCTTGCCGTACTTCATATCTTTCCTACGCCATGGGATAGTTTCCTCTTTGAAAAACTGCCAATTGTCTTCTATTGTTTTTCCCCTTAGACTTGCTTCCCATGGGATCTTACCTACTGACTCCCTGAGTTTGAAAAAGTCTGCCTTCTTGAAATCCATTGTCTTTATTTTGCTGTTCACCCTCCTACCATTCCTTAGAATCATGAACTCTACCATTTCATGATCACTCTTGCCCAAGGAGCTTTCCACTTTCAAATTTTCAACCAGTTCCTCCCTCTTTGTCCAAATCAAATCTAGAACAGCCCCTCCCCTGGTAGCTGTCTCCACCTTCTGAAATAAAAAATGGTCTCCAATACTTGTTGGATAATCCGTACCCTGCATTGTTCTGTTTCCAGTAGATGTCTGAGTAGTTGAAGTTCCCCATCACCACCCAGTCTTGTGCTTTGGATGATTTTGTTATTTGTTTGAAAAAAGCCTCATCCACCTCTTCTTCCTGGTTTGGTGATCTGTAGTAGACCCCCTACCATGACATCACCCTGGTTTTTTACCCCTTTTATCCTTACCCAGAGACTTTCCACAAGTCTGTCTCTTATTTCTATCTCTACCTCAGTCCAAGTGTATACATTTTTAATATATAAGGCAACAGCTCTTCCCTTTTCTCTCTGCTGATCCTTTCTGAGCAAGCTGTACCTTTCTATACCAATATCCCAGTCATGTGTATTATCCCAATACAGCCCTGATACTGCAATGTGGTCTGCTAGTATAGAAATGTAGGGCTGAGCAGGACTTCAGGAGGTCAGCCAGTGCCCCCACCAAGCTGAGGCAGGAATAAGTACTCTTAGACCTTCCCTGTCAGATGTTGGTCTGTGGTGCGGACTCTTCCACTTTAATGAAGTCAATGGAACTGGGGGCTTATGGATCCCCTGGCAGAGTCAGGGACTGTGGTTCTGAATCAGCAAAAAGGTACTTAAATATGTGCATCATTTTGAGCATGCAAGTAGTTCTGTTGAAGTCAGTGGGATTACTAGGGTGCATGTGCTTTAGTATCTGGCTGAATCGGGGCCAGAATGTGTGCTCTGTGTGGGTGTCCCTTTGCTTGTGAAGTCAGGTCCCTGAGTCATCACTGGTCCTGCTGCACAGGCCTGAGGGGGCTCTAAAATGCTCAGAAGCCTTCAAGGCCAGAAGTCCGAGCTTTGCCCGTCAGAAGGTTACAGACGTCCCCTTTCCTATGGCACATAGCTCCCGTTTCTAACCGTGGTGGGTCACCAGGACGAGCAGTCTCTCAGACAGCAAGAAGCTCACGTAAAGCTGCAGTGGTGAATCTTGCCCGTGGCAGGAGTAACTGGACACAGTGGGAGGGCGGAGGTGCTGGTGAACAGGAGTTGGGGCTATTCCACATTTGATGAGAGAAAAAGGAAACGTGTCTGGGGCTGTCTGATCTTGGAACAAGATGGCGACTGCTCAAAGCTGTTGAGAGGGATGGAGTGTGTCCTGGGGAAGAAGAGTACTGATGAGACTGTCCAAGAGGCATGGTAACTCCATACCTCATGGCTCTGCGGTCTATCCCCACCACCATCTGAGATGGACGGATGTGTGGGCATTCGTACAGTTTGACACAGTCTGATGGGGTTTACACGGGGAATTAGCTGAGCTTACGTAGCCAATACAGGAGACAGGCCTGAACTGACTCCCTGTCTCTGACACCTCGGGAGCCAGGCAGAAGGTTAGAAACTGAATCTGGCTCTGATTTTTGCAACCGGCCCCAGTGCTTATAATGGGCTGAATCCAAGGCACGGATCTGAACACTCCTCAGGTGCTGAAGCCCAGATCTGACTTTTCTAGCTCAAACCCTCACTATTTCATACCACAGCAGCCTCAGAATCGCTGTTCCTTTAAGGCCTGATCCTGAACCGCTGAACTCAATAGCACTTTCCCCATCCATTTCCAGGAGCACAGATCCAATGAAGTCAATGGAAATATTTCTATTGATTTCAGGAGGATATTGGAAAGGCCCCAGTTCACAGGGTGTCTAACTGTAAGGACAGGAGTCCCATTGAGATCAGTGCAATAGCTTACATGCTTAAAGTTAGGCAGACACTTAAATACTTGCTGAATCATGGTCTTATATAGCTTTCTGGCTGGTAGCGTATTATTTTACCTGCAGCTTGATCACAGTAAATTGCTTTTAGCCCAGCCTTGCATTTCTTGTGTGTCCAGAACTCCCATTGGTTTCAGTGAGGACATGAACAGGGTTTGTAGTAGATAAAACTGCACGTAAGGCTTACTGTCCCCCATATAGGATTTTAGTCTGATGCTGACTGTTCTGATGCCTGGGTTAAACAATGAAATCAAGAAGAGTGGTAAAGTGTATTAGTGCTTTTACTTACACAGCTGAAGATCACACGGCAAGATATTTACAGCAAGCTGGGTCTTTCAGCCTTGATTGATTTATTCTGCAATTTTAAATTAGCTCATTTCAAACTGGTTGGGCTCAGTCATTGCAAAAACACATTAATGCAAACAAAATAAATTAAATCTGCTAACTTTTGATGTGCATCTTATTACAGTTAAAATTTGTCATTACCTATACAAATGAAACTGCTTACCAGCTACTTATCAAGAATTTGCAGCACGACTTGAATCCTGTAGCTTTTTTGTAGTGCTGTTGACCTTGGAGCAATGTCAAACGTGCCGCAGGCATCCACACAAGTTTGGAATTCAGAGTACCGAGAAGTATCGTTTAAGGAAGTAAATTAAAACAAACAAACAAGCAAAATGTCTTTTGGTGGGCGAAGTGGTGAAATTGTTTTGATAACTCTATAGGCCGGGAGAATGGAATGAAGAAACAGGAAAGCAGATGGCAAATCAAGAAAAAATAAAAAAGGATAAGAAATCCATCTGGGTGGATGGATAAGTAGATAGGCAGTTAGGCCGTACTTGCCCACTTCTATCTGTCTGATCAATCATTTTTCATATTTTTTTCTCCATCTGAGGGTGTAGGCCCAGCTGGCTGGTTTAGAAAGCAAGCATCTGCTTTGTGCTTATGGCACCAGGCAAGGAGCTAGCTTCAAGTCTCAACCATGGTGTGCGTTCCTTGTGACTTTGGGAAAGGCACTGACTCTCTGGGCTAAATGTAACTTCACAGTCTGCCCTGAGAAAGAAGCAATGCATATCGGTATCGCCCCAGAAGCAGAGAATGAAACATGCTTCAGAGAGTCATAATAACCACTTTCCTTTCTCTGGGAAGGGAGACAGTTACTTGAAGAGCAGTGCTCTCCTTCTGTACACCCAGCCAGCTGCTCTGGCCAGCATGTGGGAAGAAACGAAGAATGAAGGCTCTGTGGCCTGTGTGTTTGTCCTTGCACTGATATTAGATTCATCCGTCAAATCCTATGAGAAATAATGTTTCAATTAGAGACATTGGAAATATTTTTGGACAATTTTTTTGGTCAAACAATATTTTTCTTCAAAAATGATTGATTTCCTTGAAAAAGAGTTTTCCATTAAACTGTTAATTTTTGTGCTGAAAATCAGAAAAAAAAATTGTTCGCTTTTAAATTTTTCAGCAGAAACTTATAGGAAAAAAAATAATTTCTCAACCAGCTCTGGTTGTAATTTGTAGCAAGCAATTTATTTTACACTGAAACTAAACTTACATCAGATATTTTCCCCCTAGCCAATTTTCTGATCACAACATGAGCAGTGGTGTTTAATGTCTATAGCCCCATTGGGGCCCAGACCTGTTCCTGTTAGAGTTTAATGGCAAAACTCTCATTTCCATTGGGGTGCAGACTGTGCTGCTACAGTTTAAAGTGACCTTTTTCTTATTTTTCCAAGTCCTTTTACCATTTATCAACGTCCACCAATCAAATCCTGTTGTTCCAACCTCTCTGCTTCCCAGCCAATCAAACACCAGTTCCAGAAACTTCTGTCCAATCTCCACATCCCTTGCTAATACTGTCTCAACTTACTTTTCCAAGAGGAGGCAGTTCCTACGGTCTCCACTAGGTGGTACAGTGAGTCATTTCAATAATGCAGGTGAGCACTTGTCTGCACTACACATTACTTCAGTATAGCTACGTCACTTGGGGTGTGAATAATCCACACCCTTGAGCGATGTAAATTACACCGACCTAAACGCTGGTGTAGGCAGAGATGTATCGTCAGGAGAGCTTCTCCCGCTGACATAGCTACTGCCTCTTGCAGAGGCAAGCATTATAATGGGAGAGCTCTCTCCTATCGACTTAGCACATCTCCACGACAAACGGTACAGCAGCATCAGTGCCACTGTGCCGCTGTGTGTAGGTGTAGCCTGACTCTTGAACTTATTAAAGAACTCTGTAGAAGACCAAGTTATCCAGGGATGCTGGAACAGTTCATATAATTGGGATGCAGAGAGCCATTGAACCCAAACTGTAAATCCTCGATATGATGGAAACCACTTGAGGCCAGGGGGTATGACAGTACCCCCAGCACTCTTAGTTCCAGACCCATGAAGATATCTGTTCTCACAACATTCTCTTCTTTCTTTTTTTTCTTTTTTGTAGATTTGTAACTTCCCCTTTTTGTTTTTCTTACTACACAGCTGGGAGATCATAACTACACCTTCACTGTCACACAGCGCTTGTCTACACTTATTGGGGGATCGATGCACGGTGATAGATGCATTGGTGTTTGAGTTAGCGAATCTAGCGAAGACCCGCTAACTCAACCACAGATCGCTCTCCTGTACTCCACTGGGATGAGAAGAGCAGAAGGAGTCAACGGGAGACGCTGTCATGTCAACATAGTTTAGTTGGACCCCACGGTAAGTGGGTCTAAGCTATGTCAACTTGAATTATGCTATTCATGTAACTCAAATTGCGTAGCTTAGATTGCCTTTCCCCTGTAGTGTAGACAAGGCCATAGATACCCAAAAATTGCATTGTTACAGATTGAATGAGGCCTGAAAAAGAAAGCATCCAATTATATGGAGTTTTCTATTCTATTCTATTCTATGAAAAGACAGTAAGCGGTCTATTTGTTTACTGGCAGTTTGGTCAAATGTTTTTTGCAGGTCTGTCTGGATGTATTGAGGGACGTTTTAGACTTTGTACGGTTAGAGTGTATTGAGGCCGAGGTATACAGCTGTGTGGGAATTTTTTGACAAATCACTTTTTTGCCAGGAAATGTCAATTTGAAACCAAGCTGTCCATGGAAATGTATCCGTTTTGATGAAAATGTTGTTGGGAAGGGTCTCTCAGGTTCAGGATGGAATTATTTCTGCAACAGCAACCTAGTAGCAATAGCTCAGGGATTAGGCACTCATCTGGGAGGTAGATGACTTAGGTCCAACTCACTGCTCTACCTAATTTGGAGCAGGGAACTTGAACCTGGTCCTCCCACATCCCAGGCAAATGCCCTAACCGCCAAGCTATTGGCTACTCTTGGGTGGTGATTGCTTTGCTGTTTTTCCTGAAATATTTCAAAGGGTTTCATTTGTGTTCTGCACTGGTATGAAATCAAATAGTGAACTCTCAACATTTTTCACAGGACAGAATTCTGATTTTCTGGCCAGCCCTAATCTGAGGCAAATTCTCTACTGGTGTCAATTGGCATGGCTTAACTGAAGTCAACATTGAGGGCCACTGGAAAAGCTTGCCAAGGGGCAAGGTAAATTCTCCATCACTTGGAGATTTTAAGATTGTGTCTATGTAAGGGAAATTATGCCAGAATAGGCATGGCGGTGAACTATTCCTCTACAGCTATTCTGGTATAATTTCCCTATCTGGAATAACTTCCCCGTGTGGACACTCTTTCATAATCAAAGTGATTTTATTCCAGAACTATTACTCTACTTTCAAGGTTATGCTGGAATAGCTATGCTGGTCAATTTCCCAGTGTCGACATGACTTAAGTAAAACTTGGATGTCTCTTTTAAGGATACATCTACACTTGGAGCTGGAGATGTGATTCTCAGTTCAAGTGCACATAGGCTAGCACTGATCCAGCTCACTAAAAATAGCAGTGGCATGGGCAGTGGCAAGTGATGGAACGGACTACCTGTGCCGAGTATGTATGCGTGTGTGTGGGGGCAGATAGCATAGCTCCAAGTGTAGATGCACCCTTACAGAGATGCTCTAGTTCAACTACAAATTGTTGGGCTGGATGCTGGAATCACGAGATGAAATTCTCCGGCCTGTGCTATGCAGGCAGTCAGACCAGATGATCATCACGGTCCCTTCTGGAGTTAAAAGCTATGAATTAGGCCCTGTATGGTGAAATCATACCTCCAGACCATTTTCATCTTCCTCTCAGTTGCTTCATATTTTATTTTCTGCTTCTCCACCCATAAAGCTCTTCCGAGGCAGCTCACACAGGGGACAAGTATTGCTACATGCCTGCTTTCAATGTATTTGTTTGTTTATCCTGCTGGAAACTCTTGGCTCTTTCGCATTTCAATAGAGAGTGGAATCATTTCAGAACTGGGTGGTTCAGAGAATTGACTTTGATGGTTTTGGACAGGGTACTGAGGACAAGCTGTTCAGTGCAATTTGTGAAAGCCAGCATTCCATTATGTCAGATTCGATTGGTCCCAAATCTCACTTTATGTTCCTGTTCTCCATGCTGGCAATATCCTTAGAGATCCATGTGATAGGGGGAATAGAGATGGGGTGCATCCGGGAAGACAGATGGAGGGCCAGAGCCCAGCAGCGTGATCCATCCCATTTCAATCCTGGAACCGGCACATGTAACAGCAAGCTCAATAGCAAGGATTTTTAATGACTCCCTAAACTTGGGGGTCGTACCCCGTTTCTGGAGAATTGCTAATATAGTACTTACATTTAAGAAAGAACATGACCTGGGAAACTACAGGTCTGTTAGTTTGATCTCAGTTGTATGCAAGGTCTTGGAACAAATGTTGAAAGAGAGAGTAGTTAAGACCAGAGAGGTAAACAGTAATTGAGATGAAAAAACAACATGGTTTTCCAAGAGGTAGATCATGCCAGACTAACCAGATCTCCTTCTTTGAGAAGACAGCTGATTTTTTTAGACAAAGGAAATGCAGTAGATTTAGTCTACCTGGATGTCAGTAAGGCATTTGATACAGTTCCACATGGGAAATTATTAATTAAATTGGAGAAGATGAGGATTAATATGAGAACTGAAAGGTGGATAAGGAACTGGTTGAAGGGGAGACTACAATGGGTCATACTGAAAGATGAATTGTCAGGCTAGAGGGAGGTTACTAGGGGAGTTCCACCGGGATCAGTCTTAGGATCAATTATATTTAACATTTTTATTACTGACATTGGCACAAAAAGCAGGATTAGGCTAATAAAATTTGCAGATGATACAAATTTGCGAGGTATTGCTAATACAGAGGAGGATCGGAATATCACACAAGAAGATGACTAGATGACTTTGTAAACTGGAGTAATAATGCAAAGTGCAAGGTCATTCACTTAGGGACTAACAACAAGAATTTTTGATATAAACTGGGGACTTATTAGTTGGAAGTGATACAGGAAGTTAAAGAGCTGGGTGTATTGGCTGATCACAGGATGACTATGAACTGCCAATATGATGTGGCTGTGAAAAAGGCTAATGAAATCATAGGATGCATCAGGCATGGTATTTCCAGTAGAGACAGGGAAGTATTGGTATCTTTATACAAGGCACTGGTGAGACCTCACCTGGAACACGGGATGCAGCTACGGGATGTCTAAAAAAGATGAATTCAAACTGGAACAGGTGCAGATAAGGGCTACTAGGATGATCTGAAGGATGGAAAACCAACCTTATGAGAGGAGACTGAAAGAGCTTGGTTTGTTTAGCCTAACCAAAAGAAGACTGAGGGAAGATAAGATTGCTCTCTGTAAATACAGCAGAGGGACACATACAGTGGAGGGAGAGGAGTTATTTAAGTTAAGCACCACTGTTGACAGAAGAACAGACAGATACAAACTGGCCATCAACAAGTTTGCACTTGAAATTAGATGGAAGTTTCTAACCATCAAAGGAGTGAAGTTCTGGAACAGACTTCCAAGGGGAGCACTGGGAGCAAAAAACTTCACTGGCTTCAAGATTGAGCTTGATACGTTTATGATGGTGATGGTATGATGAGATTGTCTACACTGTCATGTATCCAATCTGCAAATGTTAGTAGCAAATTCCTCCAATGGCCAGTGATGGACACTAGAGGGGGAGGGCTCTGAGTTACTACAGAGACTTCCTTCCCAGGTGTCTGGCTGGTGGGTCTTACCCACATGCACAGGGTCTAACAGATCACCATATTTGGGGTCAGGAGGGAATTTTCCCCAAGGTCAGAGTGGCAGAAAGCCTGGAGGTTTCTCGCCTTCCTCTGCAGTGTGGGGCCTGGGTCAGATGCAGGTTAAAACTAGTGTAAATGGTGGATTCTCTGTCATGTGAAGTCTTTAAATGATGATTTGAGAATGTCAGTCACTCAGCCAGAGGTCCAGGGTCTGTTACAGGCCTAGGTGGGTGAGGTTCTGTGGCCTATGATGTGCAGGAGGTCAGACTAGATGATCACGATGGTCCATTCAGCTCAATTCTTACACCTGCAGCTAAGATTGCTCCAGTGCCAGCCTTGTTCTGAGAGTTGCTCCTCTCCTGCTCCTGTCGTCCCAGTCCTGCTCCTTTGCCCAGATTCTGACCCTTGGCTCAATTCTTGGTCCCTGACTCTGGCTTTGTCACATGGCTCTGGCTCCTGTCTCTCCTCCGAGCTCTAACCGCCAGGCCAGACAGCTCACGTCCCAGTCCAGAAACATAGAGACACTTCCAAAGTCCTATGGCTCCGTTTACTGAAAGTTAAAATGAATGTGATCATTGTCCGTTGTTAGATTTAGATGTGTTTGTGATCAAAGACAAATGCAGTAGGAAGAAGAGGAGCTGCGGGAGGCTCATGACTTTTTGGGTGGACCCTACACATTTTGGTAGATCCCCATTTCATGTTATGGAAGTTATAGCTGGCTTAGAGAGTACATGTGTTCTTGTGAGCCCAGTTATAATCTACCCAGCATCTGTCATCCCAGTCAGGCTGCGCAGGTTTCTTCTCAGTGGGGTATTCTCTAGTTGGATGCCCTCCCAGGCAGACTCCAGAAAAGGACCATCAGTCCTGATAGGAAGAGTCTATCTGCGGAACTGGATTCCTGTGAGAAGCACAGCAGATGCCTGCTTCAGTGGGGTGGTGCCGGGACATAGGAGGCTCTGGGAAAGCAGGTGTGTTACACCCACAAGCCCAGTCTCCACATCCACACACACCTGAGTTCAGAGACCGCAGCAGAAGAACAAGGATTCTGTCCCTGCTATGCTTGACGTGAATGACACTTGCGTAGGGTAGGGCTTTAGGTTGTAACACACAAGGCTCTTCAAAGCCCAGACAAAATATGTTCTACTTAAAATACTGCAGATTAGATGCTCTCTAGACCAAGAGAGAGAGCAGATCAGCCAGAGAGATCCTGGCCCAACAGGATGACCATCCTTGACTGGGTATGACTACATTGCAAATTATTAATAATCACCATCATCAGCTGATATCAATCTGTCCATGTCAACAGAGCTGGGTTGATTTATATCAGCTGAGGACCTGGCATTTGGGGGTGAGCAAATGACTTGCCAGTAATGCAAAGGAAACGCGTGCAGATCTCTTTTCCTGAAACTTTAATACCTAACAGAAAAAAACAACAAAAACCTGAACCCAAAATCAAAATACTGTTTTCATGGCTCAGAATATTTATTGTTTCTTTGAAAAGTTCCAGCAGTAGGAATGGAGTTTGAGAACCTTCCCAATACAAAGAAAGATGCTTGTTCTTTACTCTTGCCAGGTCATGCCAAACAAGAGCCCCCTGTGTGGGTTATATAAGATTTTAAACATTCCCTGCTTGCTGCATTGACACTTCAAAGTTAAGCAATCATCTCTTTTGCTGCTCTTAAGAACACAGTGACCTAGTTTTTCTTTTTTTCCTCAAGAGGTGGTCCACTTAGTTGATTAAACCGCAACTCAATTATAAATGGTCGTGCTACAATATGGGAATAAAACAGATGTAACAGACTTCAGCTGATAAAGTCATTATTTTTTGCCTTGTTGGTTAACTGGAAATGATGGGAGGGATTAAGCGAGAGGCATTAATTTTAATAGCTCCTGGGTGGCAGGCTTCCCTTGCTCATCTTTGCTAACATTAGGGGATGCAAGAGTGGTTCAAAGAAATTTGTGCATTTCATGCTAGGATACAAAAGGTAATGGGGTCATTTATAAAAGATTTAAAATGAACATTAAATCCAAGAAAAGCTGAAGTAAGCAAATGATGAAGAGACAACGTGGTTAAAATTTCAGTTGACGTGAACCCAGAAAGCATGTTGACATCGGTGCATTATTTATAAGTATAATGCATCTGCAAATGCACCACGTTAAACCGTCAAAGATGTCGAAAGGGCAAATAAGTCGTCTAATTGGAGTCTGCAGAGCGACCGAAACTCTGCTGGAGATGGTTCTTCCTCGGCACTCTTCACTGACAGGGTTTTCCTGGGAGCCAAGCACATGACAGCTCGGTAGCTGCAGAAACAAAGCCTCTTGATGCTGGGTTCGTGCCGAGGACACGCTTTCAAAATGGAATCCGACGCTGGTTCAAGTACAGTGTAATATTCCGTATTCTCCAGATTACCTTTCCCCCTTCACTTAACACTTTCATCTAGTAGAGGGACAGGAGGTGGGCTAGACAAATGTTAAGTGGAGCTGGGCTAGTAAATACAAGGCCAGTCCATGGTTCTTCTCATGGAGGCCTGCTAGACCATGGCAACGGAGCCCTTTTGCAGTCACAGCACGCAACCCAAGAAGGCAAAACATCTAACTATAACCAGAGAGGTAGCCGTGTTAGTCTGGAATTGCAGAAGTGACAGAGTCCTGTGGCACCTTAAAGACTAACTAAAGTATTACAAGAGCATAAGTTTTCGTGGGCTAATACCCACTTCGTCGGATGCATGCAGTCCACGAAAGCTTATGCTCTAATACTTTAGTTAGTCTTTAAGGTGCCACAGGACTCTTTGTCACTTCTGACTATAACCCTTATCCTAGAAAGGGGAATGGAGCATCCCCTCCAAGCAAGTCATGGAGCAGACAGCAAGATCCGTTCAAGGCAGCAGATTCATCTTGGAACCAGGTTAACACAGGTATTCAAGCTATTCAGACTAGAAGGATGTCCAGTGAGTCAGGCATGGGCCTGTACCTCAAGAGCGCTGGGCTAAGTTCCCACCTCTGCGACAGACTGATGGTACGGCCTTGCAGAGGGCAGTTGGTTTCTCTGTAAAGTCGGACTGATACTGCTTCCTTTGTCTATTTAGACCATCTCTTACTAAGTGTTTTTGGAATGTGTAGCATGAAAGGGCCCTGTGCCTGGTTGGTGCACCTAGGCACTATTGTAAGGCTATAGTGATCCCTAGGGCTCAGGTCCTAGGGAGGCTACTATATCTCATTGCGTCAGACAACAAACATTCAATTACCAGTCTATGGCTTTGGCCACCTGGGTGGGGCAGAACAATGAGCAATCTTAACCAGGGCAGACAGCAAATACACAAGGCACAGGCCTGGCGTGAGTAGGCAGCCACCCTAGGGGTGAGGTAGGCAGCAATGGGGTAAGGGGACCCGGGCCCACCCTGCTTCACTGAGTCCCAGCCCTGGGCCCTAACAGTGGCAGGTGGTCCTACCACTGGGTCAGCAGGGATCCCACTGCAACACACTGACTCGTACCGTGACAGAATAACCAGACTAGTGTCTTGTTTCCTGAGCTACATCCTTTCCCAGTGTCGGCATGGCTCCAGCGTCGGTGAGTCCTCCGTCTCCGCTGGGTCAACGGCAGATGGCAGTGCCTGCTAGCTCTTCTCCACCCTCGGTCTCCTCCGCTGTCAGGGCTCTATGTGGCTCGGTAGCAGGGTAGAGACATCTGTCACCTTCCCTGACTCCCTCCCAATCGAGCTGAAGGTCCCGCCTTTATACCCCCTGTCCCCGTCCTCCACTTCTGGTGCTGGGGCAGGGCTGGCTTGGCTCCATCTTCCAAGTCCCTACTCTCAGGCACAGAGGGAGGCCACTCTACATCACTACCAGTGCCAATAAACAATAACATCACCAGAGTAAAAACAACATATTGGGCTACGTTCTGGCCTTGGTTGCATCCACACAAGTGTACTGAAGTTGGTACCCTAAATACATACACTTACTGCTGAATGATGACTAGCCATTCTTCCTCATTTGAAATGCCTGATTAGCTAAGTGCAGCCACAATGCACTGCCTCACTGCTTGATCATTACTCTGTCCTCCTGAAGAGATCTAGGTAAGTGACCACTATAAAACGCCAAATCCCTGCCTCCCTGCCAGGATTGGTCTGAGTTTTTGCCAATTCTCTGAAGAACTAGCCATGGATTCCAGAGCCTAACTTTGGCACGTTGGGAATTACAGATGATGAGCTTCCTTGGTGATCCACTGGTTGTTCATAAAGAAAAGGGTCGGAGAAATAGCTGGAGAAATCTCCATTTTGTGTATGTTCCTATAGCAGGGAGGAGTTAAGGGGTAGGGAAAACAATACAGCTATTCTGGCTAATATTAAATAAGATTGACATCAGTTGTGATTGATTTTGTGGTTGACCCTAAGCAGATCACAAGTTGTTTATAGTCGGTGAAGGAGAGGGTTCCGATTGCTCTACCTGGACTGATCCAAATGAATAAAGCCCCCTGAAGTCCGACGACATTTGATTTCAAAAGGCCTTCAGCGTTACCCCTGTAGATAGCAATTTTAAAATGCTTACCTGCGTCGTTATTTGTTGCTTTCATACTGAATTTCGCTCACAGGTTTCTTTCAGACCTTTCCCTGCAGTCGAATGCCCAGAGGCATTACCTGCTGGTCTCATTTTTCTCACGTCAGTGAAACCTCTGCCAGAAAGGACTTTGCCTCTCTGTGTTTTGCTCCCCAGCAGCGGTGTGAGAATTGTCTGGGTGAATCAGACTATCCGTGTTCATTTTACCAGATGTAACGTCAGGGATAGCGTCCGTCCTGAAGAAGAACAGAGGGGCCAAGGCCAGGTCAACACTCAAAAGCTAAACGGATCCAGCTACGTTGCTCAGGGGTGTGAAAAATGCACACCCCCAGTGCACACGGCATTAGATTGATGGAAGAATTCTCCCATCGACTTAGCTACTGCCGTGTGGGGTAATGGGTTAACTACACTGATGGGGGGAATCCACTCCCACTGCTGTAGACAGTGTCTGCAGTAGTGCCGCTGTAGCCTTTCAAGGGTTGAGAAGCCCTAAGTCTGTGGGTCACTCCTGCTCTCTTGACTCACAGGAGTAGCCTCAGTGCCGGCAGTACCACTCCTTGTGTGAGGAAGGGAGGCAGGATTTGGCCCTTTGAGAGAATCCGTCTTACTTTTGGTTTTAAAAAGCCGTGTCTGGCGCATGGAGGAGCAAATCTGCTGGTCTCCTTCATTTAACTCTAGCGTACTCCTCGTGGTTCTCTCTGGGCACCTCGTGATAACCTCTCCTGTTACCACGTCTGACACATCTTATGTGTCAGCATTAGGAGACTGTCCCTTTTCTGTTGTGCTCTTTAGGAACATGGACTTCTTAGGGGGGTCTGCTGGCATCCCGGTGCCTGAATGAATCTGCTTGACATTTCGTTAGTGGGATGTTAATGATATACAGTGTCGCTGAGCTGCCTTCTGCCTTCCATTAAAATGCCAAGTTCTGCTTCGGCTGCTGGCTTATCATTTACGGGGAGCGTGGAATGAGGACAGGGAAAACCAAATCCAGTTTTGTTAAAAGGCCACGCAGTTCAGTTTAGTCCCAGATAAATGTTCCTCATATTGCTTTTCGCACCTGGGCTCATTTCTTCCGCCAGTACATGCCTGCTTTCTGATTCCTGCAGTTACCTCCATCGAGATGTTTCCTGGGACTGGCCATTGGAGAGCAAAGTGGAATAGCCACTATTCTGTGAGTTAGCGCACCAGGAGAGAGCTGATCTTGGGGTTAATACAGAGGAGGAGTGACGAACCGGGTTTGTGGGAGATGTAAATGGGGCATATAATTCAAGGTTAATGCCATTAAACTCTATCGCTGTCTCACGCTCTAGTCTCTTCTCGGGCACAGTGATGTAAATTGGGATTAACACAAATGAAGTCAATGAAATGCTGGAAGAGCCTAATGTTTACTTCCCAATGTCAGGAAAATCTCTAGGCACTTCTCCCTGGCAGGGGTCGGGATCACCGACCTTCTGGAAATACGAGTGGGAGGGGTCAAAGGAAAACTCGATGAGCCTCCCCCTCAAAATCATTCTGTCCCGGGAGCCAGGAGGGAGTTGTCTGAGCCAGTGACCTTTGGCAGAGATGTGCCTCTTGACTAGTGCTGGGCCAGAATTTTTGGGCGGAAACCTCGTTTTGGTGAAAAATGCAGATTTGGCAACACTGAAAGATTTCACCAGTTCGTATTGGTTTTGTGGATTTGTTTTTTGGGGGGAATAAACAACAAAGAAAAAAGTCAGCAAAAGTCAAAATGAAACTTCGATTTTTTCTATTCCCTAATGGAAACCGCTTTCTGTTTTGTTCTGGCCATCAGTTTAATGCTGCATTTTTCTAAAAAGCTGAATAACACCATGTAGGGGGTACCTAGAACTGTGTATGACCTTAATCCAGTCTCACCAGAACTCACCAGTGCCAGGTTGTATGGAGAGAGAGAGAGGCAGGCCAGCCTTTCTCTCTCCATACAACCTGGCACTGTTCAGGGTCCATGCACCTGTATTTCCCCCTTGTGGGCCAGCAAGGGCATCCCTCTTTGGCTTCCGGTTCCCCAGCTGTCACCTCTCTTGGGTGGAGAGCTGGTATCTCCCGCCTGCCACAGCTCCCTGCCTTCTCTGTGTTATTCCCAGCAAAGAGAGTCTGCCTAAGCAGGCCCGCTGGCTTTCTCTTCAGAGACGGATCACAGCAGAATTACCCACAGTTACAAGCTGCCTCCCTCCCCCTGGCTCTTTCTAAGCAAGCACGTTGTATTCTTAAGGTAAGCGCATTGCAGAGAAAACGTATTAAAGCAGTGAAAGTGCCTGCACACCCTACCAAGCTTACCATTGATCACCCCCCACCCGACTCCACCAGGGCTTCAGGCCTCCCCATCTCCACAGGGTTCTGGTGGGTATCAGTCCGTAAGGCCTGGGGCCTCCCTTGGACAGAAGTTCCTGGGTCAGAATGAAGGCCCTGGGTCAGCTTCAACTGTGGCTATTTATTCAAAAGTCCTTTCTTTGTCTGCTGGGCCCTGGATAAGCCTGCTGGGGTCTTTGAACTGTCCTAACATAGCAGACAAAAGCTCCGTCCCCCGCGACCTCCCTCAGCCCAGGGCAATCTTCAAAGAGCTGGTAACAGGCTAATGTAATTCCTCCCATCTCCTCCTTCTAGAGATGTTCCACACAGTCTCATAAGAACACCTGAACAATTGCATTTTTTAACACAATGGACCCCAAAGGCATTAAACTTAATTCAATAAGATTTACCCAGGGTATTGTGTGTTTGTAGCCCCATACACGCCCATAACAGAAACGCAGAGTTGGAAGGGATCTCCAGTGGTCATGCAGTCACCCCCACACATGCTGAGGCAGGATTACATAAGAACATAAGGATGCCTTACTGGGTCAGACCAAAGGTCCCTGTAGGCCAGTATCCTGTCTACCGACAGTGGCCAATGCCAGGTTCCCCAGAGGGAATGAACAGAACAAGGAATCATATACATACATACAAACATATACCAAGCCACCTCTGACAGGTTTCAATGTAACCATCTATTTATCTGCCTATCTGTGCGCGCGTGCGCGTACACACACACACACACACACACACACACTTTTTTTGACCCAGTAAAGTCAGACTGAGACACACACACACACACTTTTTTTGACCCAGTAAAGTCAGACTGAGAAGCCAAACATGCTTCACTGGAAGAATAAAGAAGCAATAAAAAGCCAGTCATCATTACGTAAAGTACAACTTAATTCACTTGCGATCAACTCATCAGCTTACCTTTCAAGTGGAAGCCTCGAAGTTGCAAACTAAGATCAGTGCGGCGCTCAGCCCGATACGCAATCTTCCCGACGGAAAGTCCCCTCCAACGGCTGTTTCACAATTTAACATTTTAAAATGCATTTTCCTCACGTATCTGTAGCTCTGCGGAACATTTGCAGCTTCTTTCTATGACTAAGTGTGTGTTCTTCTCTAACACAAAAGGTGATAATGAAGTCCTTTACAGGATCTGTACTGCCTGCCATGTGCAAGAGGATGAATTACAGCATCTGAATACATTCTGGCCCCCAGTCTATGAAAGAAGGAGGAAGGTTATTTAAACACTTTAGGCATAATGTAATCATTTGGAACATCCAGATGATTTGCCTCTTGCATTGGGCCCAATCACATAATAAGGAAATGAGTCACGGCTTGTGGCGTGTCGAGTTATTTCACAATATGAGCTATCTTTGAGCACATTGCATTGTGTGGCATGTCTTCCTGACACTGCGGTACTCCCTAGCGCTTAGATAGCAATTTGCAGCAGTAGATCTCAAAGGATTTTACAAAGGAGGTCAATGTCATGATCCACATTTTACAGAGGGGGAAACTGAGGCACAGGGGAAGCAATCTGCTGAGCCAGGAATAACCTAAGTCTCCAGTGTCCCTGTCCAGTGTTCTCTTCATTAGGCAACTCTACCACTAGACCATGCATGAAATATATACACAAGGGAAACGGTGACATTATTGGGTCAAGTATTTGTCAAGGCGGGCTGTTTCGTGATGGATGAAATTATTCCAGAATTTAGGTCAAATTTAGTGAGTTGTTTTGGCTAAATAAAAAAGAGGATTTTTTTGTCAAGTCAAAATAAAGCATTTCAGCACTTTAAGAGATGAATCATTTTAACATTGTGTTTCACCAGTTCACTTGGAAACTGGTTTGTTTCAAAGCGATGTTTGATCTGTTTTGCTCAACCCAAATGATTTTTTTTTTTTTGGTTTTTCATTTCAGTGAGAAAAATTGAAAAAAAAATCAGGTTCGGTTTGAAACAAACCAGGTGGGGGTTTTATTTTGCTTTTGAAGGATTCTGATGTTATACCTATTCCGCATACCTGATCCAAAGTGTATGGAGTCAGAGTCACTGTTAACTGAAAATGTTTGCAAAATGTCCCCCTTTGTTTTCAGCCCACTAAATGGGAAGTGAGTTAGATCACCTCCATGCATTGCATGGGACATTTTCCTTGCAACTGTTAGTGTCTGGCAAATAGGCACAATTAGGGCTATTCTAACAACAAAGCTTTGGGGAAGGAATACAGAGCGATCGCTGGGACACCACTGGAACTTGACCTATCGTATGTTCTGTGCTGTCAGAGTCCCACAGTTGTCCTGAAACTCATCTCCTCCTTGCAAGGATGTAGATAATGGCATCTGCCTCAACTGTCCATAACTTATATATGTTTTGCTTTAGAGCCTATACCAATAAGCCTAATCGTCCTCATATCCATTTGGAAGGGCACGGGGAATTTGCAGTTGAAATGGTGTTTATAATGTATGACTGCTGCGTATATCCTCTCTCCATGGGCTGCGGGCTTGATGGCCTCCTGGTCCCTCTTCATAAGCCATATAAAACCTACGGCCACCATGAAAACAAACAGCCTATTGTTTAGCCCTAGTGTACAGACAAAACACCCGTAGAAAGTTGGCATTTGCAGCAGCGGGTCTCTGTGTTATTTCAGTTTGGCAGAGGAAGGCAGAAATGGGGAAAGATTCTTTTTGTACTTTCAGGGCCATCAGTTGGTATTATGGCAGCCCTATACACTTCAAGGCATGTGTGATGGGGTGGACTAGGCCCAGAGGCCCCCTGCTGGAGGGCTCAGGGTCCTGCCACATCCTGTCCCAGAGAGAAGCAGAAGAGAAGTCCTCCAAGTGGTCTAGAGTGGTTGTGGGGAATTAGCCAATGAGAGAGGCTGCAGGCAGCATCCAGTCAGAGCCCAGCAGGGCCATATAAAAGAAGCTGCAGAACAGCACCCCAGCCAGTTGTTTCCTAGAGCTTAAAGTGTGGTGGATGTCTGGATTGCTGGAAGAGCAGCAAGACCATGGACAACTCACCGCAGGCCAGACTGAGCCCAGGGTGGGCTACAAGAAGACAGCGTCTCCAGGGAGGAAGCCTGTGTAAGCCCATGGTTAGTTGAACTCACGTTAGCAGCCCCTGCGCTTGTTAAACTAGGGCTTCAATGTCCACACTTGTTAGTAACCCCAGGTGAGGAATTGTTGAATCCTAGGGTTCCAGTGTCTATGCTGCATTATGCAGGCCCGAGTCCAGCTCCTGCATAGACTCATAGACTTCAAGGTCAGAAGGGACCATTATGATCATCTAGTCTGCCCTCCTGCACAACGCAGGCCACAGAATCTCACGCACCCAGTCCTGCAATAAACCTCTCACCTATGTCTGAGCTATTGAAGTCCTCCAATCATGGTTTAAAGACTTCAAGGTGCAGAGAATCCTCCGGCAAGTGACCCGTGCCCCTCTAGCCCTTTGTTCTTAGTGCAGTGTGGGAAAGCTGACTGTCTACGTCAGCATTTAACATTAGCAGAAGCTGGGAATGGGTGACAGGGGATGGATCACTTGATGATTCCCTGTTCTGTTCATTCCCTCTAGAGCACCTAGCATTGGCCACTGCTGGAAGACAGGATACCCGCCTAGATGGACCTTTGGTCTGATCCAGTATGGCCGTTCTTATGTTCCAACTCTTTGCTTATCCAGGCATGTAAGAAAGGAGAGGAAGGATCATGTTTGAAGATCTACATCCGAAGTGTTGTTTACCCTCGGGAGAGCATGAAGGACTAGGTTAAGGAGCATATGAAGTGTAGACATTAGGATGGGCTGGTCTTTAACAACTCCAGGTGGCTGCTGCGGGGGAGGTTGGGAAGGTGAGGGCCCAATTGGTTTCATTTTCCAGAAACAGGGACTCAGCTTTCAAAAGACTGGAGAGCACTGAATTCAGGGATTGTGGTGGAATGCAATGCATGATTTAACATGTGCAGTACATAAAATAGAACTGTGCCTTGTTATGTGATGTACAAGTACAGAGATACAGTGTACAGGGAAACACTCAATCAATGACCAATAATGCCTTGTTCGTACCATCTCTTTGAAAACCACTGGGAAGGTATTTCATGGCTCTTCTTGAATTAGGCCATCATTTTCAAAAATAGGTGCCTAAAGTTAGGTTCCTAAATCCCTACTTAGGTGTTCAAATAAGTGGCCAGTTTTAGAAAAAACAAGCCAACTCAAAACACCTCAGCAGTTAACCTCTCCCACTGACTTCCCATGTAGGACTCCAGCATTAAAACCTTAGTTCTCTGCCTTATGAGTAGGGAAGAGCGATCATTTTGGTGAGGATACGATGTGCTATTGATATTGTGTAAAACTCTGGGCTGCAAAGCAGTGATGGTGGTGGAGCCTCTGTCCAGAAAACGTAATATGGCAAGAAGCAAATTTAAGAGGAAACTCTCTGCTGGGTAAAATTAAATCCACAATTTTGTTTCTTAAACAGCCAAATGAGGCCCTGTGCCAGCTCTGTCCTGTGTTCCACGCCTGCTCAGCATATAAAATGACTGTGATGTATCCATTTCCCTAAGTCACTTGGCTGAAGCTTAGCTTCAGACATGAATAAAACAGAGGTGATTGAGCGCTGCTAGAGTCTAATGCAACTAAAAGCAAGTCTCAGTGCTGCAATGCACCAGATCCCTCCACTGGTGTAAATGGGCAAAGATCTATTGGTGCTGATTTCTGCTAGCTTAGTGTAAATCATTCCTGGCGTTTTCCTGCGCCTGGGAACAGAAAACAAAGATCCTAGAAAGATCAGTAAGCACCTTTCTCCTCTGGTCTCTCTTCGGGGAGTCCTGCCAGGCACCTTTATTTGGCTGGTGGAGGGTTCATACTTTATTGCGTTGTTCACCCTGGTGATTGCTCCCTTTTAATGTATTGCTGTTGCTTTGCTTTCTTAGTACAGTAGATTTTGTCCATGTCAGACCGTTGGTTCGGGTAGAATTGATTAGAGAAGCACTGCTGAAAGTCATCATTGACTTTCATTGTGCATATCAAAGGGGCTCTCTGGCAACCTAGCTGGCTATTTCTGCTCCCTGGTGTGGCTGAGGTTACCAACCAGTCAACTTCGCTTTGGGGTTGAAAGCACCAAAGTATTTTTACCCACACGCAATAGCCCTATGTGTCTGAGACAGAGGGGCAGCAGGAAAAGAGAGAGGGAGAAGACACTTATCCTGGAATGATTTTCCAAGGCCAAAGGGAGCAAGGTGTCCTTCTCTGACTGACTTCCAGTGGGATCTGGGCACCTTCCTGCTCTTTTTGCCTCTCAAAATCTCCCCCAGAATTATGACGCTTTGTGGAATTGAAATACCCACGTGGCTTCTGCTACAGCAGCCACCGTTCTCTGCGCTGCCTTCAGAGCTCGGCGGCCAGAGCAGCAGCTGCTGGCTGGGTGCCTCGGGGAGAGGAGCGTAACCTACAACAGACACAAATAAAGTGGGGCACAATCAAATAAGTTTGAGACCCACTGCTCTAGATGAATAATAACTGGCGGTTAGATTCTGGCTCTTAGGACAGCTGGTGGAAAATCAACAACAGGGATCAGAGGGGTAGCCGTGTTAGTCTGGAATTGCAGATACTGGATACTTCCACTGCATGCATCCGACGAAGTGGGTATTAGCCCACGAAAGCTTATACTCTACAACATCAGGGGTGCACCCTGCTTGTCACGAGCCCCTGGTTCTCTTAGAGCCGATTCCTTCTTAGTAGTGACTCTTCTGAGACTCCGTACGGCTACATTCCGATGCCCGTGTGGAATAGCACCTTACAAGAAGTCTCCTGGAAATCAGTGGGGCTCCTCTGGAGGAAGGAGGCCAGCCTAGGGAGTAGGGATGCTAGAATCTGACCATTGCAGATTTTCCATTCAGGCACAGACCCAGCCTGACCCTACCAAGCTTATGAAACAGGGACTCGAAGGGGTTTTCACCTTCCTCTGCAGCCAGGATCATCTGTGTATATTTCACTTAATTGTTCCCCTGCCTTTGAGGGGGCCTTGGGTGCACCTTAGAGCCTCTTGTTCTCTGCCTATGGCACATACCAGTCTAGTCTCCCGGGGGCTCATTTCAATTGCTGGGTTAGTGTATGGGGACTGGGGGGTGTTGGTGGCCTGTGACATATAGATGCTCAGAATGGACAATCTGAGGGTCTCTTCTGGCCTTCATGGTGACTCTAGGACACGTGTTTAACTTTAAGCTTGAGCATCGGCCCCACTGGAGTTGTTGCTTGGCTGGTTCTGAGCTCCGTGAAGCAGCGGGGCGCTGGCACTTTCTGACCACAGTATTTCCTATCCCAACTGGCCCACTGAGAGAGTGGGGTGTTTTCTCTGGGGCCGCCTGTCAGGACCCACGTTGCTCCTTCCTGGGTTTCAGACCAATCTGCTAAACTTGCGACCGGGAGGGGCACAGAGTTCGATTCGATACTGAATTGAGTAATCAGAAGTTTGTTCGGGGATGGGGTCATAAAGAGTGAATCAGATAATACACAAACCGTCCCATTCATGCTGGCAATGAAATCAAGGCCGATACAGCTGGGAAGGTTTTACTCAGGCACTTTCAAACCATTCGGTCCCCATTTCCCCTCCGCCCCCTTCTGTGTCATTTTCATTTGAAGTTGTTTTTTGAAAGCAAAAAAATAACAGAAAGGAAGATGCTTCAAAGGGCTATTTGGCTGTTACCGGCTGTTTCTCCACCCCTCTCATCTCCCTGCCTGTCTGACGGAGCCGCTGTCTGTCAGCTTTGCCTCAAACACGCTTCAAAGGGAAAAGAAACAAATCATCTTTTGGCAGTTGTGTTGGCTGTCGGCTGGGCGGCGTGCTCTGTAGCGTGGTAATGAAGCTTGCTCTTCTTTGCCGGCCCGCTGACAGACGTGCTCTGGGCCGTGGCAGGGAGGCGGAAGCCCGGAAAATCCCCATGCGTGTGGAGCTGGCTGATAGTCAGAAAAGGAAGAGTTCCCTGGAGCTCTGGTCTGAACCCATTTGTCATGATGTGCAACCAGGTTTCCGCCTCTTGGCCCCGATTCTACTAGAGTCCTTCACTTTAAGCCTTGAGGGCAATGGGACTGTTCGTGTGCTTTAAATTAAGTAAGTGCTTAAACGCGTTGCTGGATTAGGAGCTGACAACTGCCCTTTTCCACAGAAAAGGAGGATATTCCAGTCAAACGTCTATCTGTAGATTCGTTGCCCTCACACTGGTCCTAAGTTCCTTAACAAACGGGACTAAAGGGAGCGCTGTAGAATCAGCGGCTCCCGTTGACTTTGTGGGAGTCTCTGGGTGCTCAGCCCTTCTGAAAAGCAGGACGCTAATAGAGGGGCCCAAATCTGGCCTGAGGAGCCAACTTTAGGGCCCTAATTTTGCAATTCTTGATCCTGGCAACATAAATCCCAGCCACTGCCTAATATTCAGCTTCTAAATCATCTGGCATCTGTTGCGCTCCATGGACATCCTGAATACCCATCTCACCTGTCTCCTCCTGTCCCACGCCACATAGGTGGCTTTGCAGGATTTAAGAATCCCAGTACTTTTAAAACTGTTTTTCCTCTATGCACTATTTATGGTCAGCAGCAAACAATGGAACAAAACACACCTGCTTTGGTGTGGACCGTATGGGACCAGAACCTCTACCCATGTAAATCAGCAAAGCTCCATGGACCTCACTCTGTTCAAGTCAATGTGGCGATACTGATTTACACCAGCTGAGCATCTGGCTCCAGATTACTGTGCCGCTGTCTTCTGTGCAGGGCTTTGGAGCGGTGCTCTTACACCGCTTCAGCTCCAGGCAAAAACCCGCAGCTCCGCTGCTCCGCGCTCCACTCCGGGCTCCGCTCCAAAGCCCTGCTTCTGGGCATCCATGCTAGAGAAAAGTTTTTTTTCAGAAATGTAAAGGCGGGCGAAATGGTGTGAGTGAGTCTGTACCCGCTCTCACATCAAAACACCACAATACACGGCCTTCTCTTAATTAGAGCATATACTTAAGCCTCCATGCTGACAATCATTTAGCAACGTCTTGCATCAGTTTAGTAACAAATGGGAACACCTGGGCTCACAGGGGAGTCCTCCGTTGTACACTTCCTTCCGTTGTACACTTCCTCCTCCTCCTCAGAGGGGAGTCCTCCGTTGTACACTCAGTTGTACACTTCCTCCGTTGTACATTCTCCCACAGTCTTATTCCCATGATGAAGTAACTCAGAGGAGCGTCCTCGTTCTGGGAGGTTTGGCTGTTTTGCTAGACAGTCGATCAGACAAGCACTTTCTGGTTGAGCTGTGTGGCTTTTCACCCACGAGCGTTGCTTCAAGGTTGAAGTTTGAATGAACTCACAATCTCCAAGCAAAACTCAGTTGAACTGGCCAGGTTTTGATTTGCATGTGGGAACCCTACACGTGATGGTGAATTTGCCATGATTTTGAGTGTGTTTTGCCAAGTAATTCAGAAAACTTCTGGACATTGGGGATTTGAGATTCAGACCTGCATGGTAACTAACTGCAGCAAACATCCTCTGGATTGTATGCCAGTGAGGGGAATTTGCATTTGTCACACTCTGATCACATTGCATTTATACTTTTTGATGCATGTAATTTCTACCAAGCCCTGTGTATGAATTTACCGGCATGCTATTTTCAAACTGCTTTGGCAATGTGTATTTTTTAAAACAGACTGAGTGGTAGGTGCTCTGTGACCCCCAGACAACAGCTACTGTAATAATTCCCACCTTTTAATTGCCAGCAGATCTCAAAATGCTTTATACTCGTTTTACAGGAGGGGAAACTGAGGCATAAGGAAGGGATGTGACTTGCCTGAAGTCACCCAGTGGTAGAGCTGGGATTAGAAGCCATGTCTGCCGGTCCCAGTTTGGTGCACTAGCTGCTAGCCCACAGGGGAGGGAAGAGAAACCATAGGCTACCTAGCTACGGTGCTGAGAGAGCTCCCATCACTGTGGCTGGATGCCTCCCGGGCCCCCTGAGAGAGGGCAGTGCTATTACCCCCCACTTTACAGATGGGTAACTGAGGTGCAGGTCACACAGTGAGTCTCCGCCAAAGCAGAGAACTGAATGTCGGGTTCCCAGGTCCCACCCGGGTGCCCAAACCACCAGATAAGCCTTCCTTTTGAGGAGAAGGTACCAGATTCCCCTGCCCCTCCCCACTCTGTATAAAATATTTGTCTGCAATCCTTTGTGACGAGCTGCCTAATTCTCTGTCATAATGTGCATAGCCCCAGCTTCTACTGAAAACCCCTTTGCATCCTGTATACCACAGATAGAGATATATTATACTGAGGCTGGGCAGAATTTGACTTTTTTAAAAAATGAGTTTGACAGTTAATACTGATGTCAATTTTTCATTTTTTGATTGATTTGAATGTTTACAGTTGTGGCAACTCATCGGGGGAGGGACCAGACAATGGAGAGGTCAGACAATAATTATTTAATAACAGTAGATGTGGAGATCCACAGAGCTAAATCTTTTGGAATCGTTAAAAACACAGTGTCCAAATCACAGGGTCAAAATATAAAAATCCAATATCCTTCGCTCGGCTTCAAGCAGCGTTGTTTGTACTTTGCCTCTCTGTAAATTTCAGTGATCTCCATGGGAATATGCTTTGTGTGTGTGCGGTGAAATCGACGTTTACCAACATTGACTGATAGAGATCTAATCCTTCCCAGCCGATGTACATTGTATTGATGTTTGTATAGCGCATTGGAGACGTAGGATGTTAGATGCAGTGACAGAATAGATCGAGTCAATTTCAGCCGGGAAACCAAATGCAAAGATCCCGGAGCAAATGCTGCTCTCCTGGTTCTTGCAGGGGGTGCATCCACCAGCCAGCCTGTTTTAGGAAGCAAATTGTGCTGCTGCTTCTCATAGCAGCGTATTTATCGATGCCTTCCCGCTTCGGCTCCAGCCGAGGCGGTGGAGCACACTGAGAGAGCTCGCTCCTGCAGATCTCTGCAGTCGGAGTACACATGGGATTTGCTGGTCCATTACACAGCACCAAGGAGACGTTTCCTCTGGGCACCGCTGTGAGCATTAAAGTGTCCGAAGCCTAGGTCGCATTCTCACAGGGAAATAAAGCAGAACTTTGGGATGCGTAGTAGGGTGACCAGATGTCCTGATTTTATAGGGACAGTCCTGATTTTTGGGTCTTTTTCTTATATGGGCTCCTATTACTTCCCACCCCCATCCCGATTTTTCACATTTGCTGTCTAGTCGCGCTACATAGGACTAACCTTCCTAGCAGAAGCAAAACAAGACAGATAACACTCTGACCTCCAGGAACAACGGGCCCTGGGGTTAACTCTGATCATAGTAGGTGGGGGAAGGGGAGGAGGGGACACAAGGTGATTGACCCCTGTGGAGTTGGCTTTAGTTGCTTCTTTTCTCACTCCCGTTCCAACACAGTTTGGATCTAAGTGGAACTTCCCCAGGGCCAGGCTGGCCAGGACGAATAAGAAGCTGTCTGTTTTATTTCACTCTGCTTCTGAGGCTGGATTGGGGCTTTGGAGATACACACGGGACTTGCCAGGCTGTGGTTCCTGAGAGTCTGTCATGTGTTGCGTAGATAATTCATGCATTCTTGGGTACTTCCCTGGTGCCCATCACGTCAGTATCTTAACGCTGCATGATCTCTACCCTCACAAAACCCCTGGGAGGCAGGGCAGGGCTGTTCTCTCCATCTGGGAATGGGGAACTGAGGCACAGAGAAATGAAGTGACTTGCCCAAGATCACACAGGAAATCAGTGACAGAGCAGGGAATTACACCTGGATGTCCCAAAGTCCCAGGCTACTACTCTAGCCACTGGAGCATTGTTCCTTTCTGTCTTGCCTGATAGGTGTGTGCTATGAAAAACAAATTTCTCCCAGCTTTGAGAGGGGAAAACCTGCCCCGTTTTGGCTAAATCGATAGAAAAGTGTAACGCTCTCGCCTCGCCACTGTGGCACCTCCTGCTGGTGTTTCTTTCTTTCTTTCTTTTTTTCTTTCTTTCTTTCTTTCTTAGAAATTGATGAGCATTGCCTGACACTCTGGCATCTGTACGTTCTCTTTGTATTTTGGTTACCTAGCTCACAGTTTTCTCAAACTGTACGTGAAAGGGCCACAGATCTGAAGGTATGTGGCCAGATACTCAGCTGACATCGACTTCACTGGAGCCATGCTAATTTTGCACCAGCCGAGGCTCCGGCCCCAGACCTCTAACTACAACTCAGGCAGAGACTGACAAAAGCTCAGAGCTGGTACCTAGCAGTATCACAAGTCAACAAATGTGCCTTGGACAAAAGACACAGTAAAATCAGCTACCTGTGGATGTGACATTTTGAAAATGCCGTAAGGTCACAGAAGCTTTGTATTTGTTCTGTCCTCTAGATTGGAAATCCAAAGGGCAGAATAAATTACTCAGGCCTGGGGTTTCTACTTTGCCGAAACACAGTGCTGTTGACACGGGATAATTTTTTTACAACGCATCCCACGGGGAACACTTTGTTATGAGTAAACCCGAGCAAACAGGGACGTGATCCTGAGGGGTTTTGAGTGCCTCTGGAAAGGGCTGAGAATGGTGGCTGACTCTGAGTAGGTACTCAGCCTGTAACAGGATGAGGCTGTAACTTTATAGCCAGCCAACAGCAGCCTACCTGCAAACCGAGAAATATAAGATAAAACCTCTTTGATGTGCTCCAGATAAGGGAGACACCAAGCCAAAAAACAAAGGAAATCAGCAGTCAACCATTAATGTAGCTGTGGTTTGATACTGCCATCCTAAAGTAGCAGCTTACTCTGTGAGTCAGAGACCCCGGAAGAGGGGCAGCAGAATCTACTCCCTGAAGAATATTACTCAAGCTAGGAACCAATTCCTCTTTACAGAAATGCTTATTTTAAACCCAATGGAGATGTGCCTTAGTGACCCAGGCTGGGAAAGCTGGTTCTTTAGCTCTGTGGCAGAAGTGCCCTATGGAGCACTGAGGAGTCAGTCCAGTTTAAGCCCACAAGTAGTCCCTTGAAAGTCAGCGGGTACAGAATCAGGGATTTTTCTGCATTGCATGACTCAGTTTACCTGTTTAAACATGCACAGCTTGTTACATGACCTGAAAGGTTTAACTTATTTCAGAGACACTCACTGGGAGTGGGTAATAGGTAATCAATGGGCTGGCGTGTGTGTCATGTGGCCATATCTGTGCTGGGCTAAGGGACTATCAAGACCCGCTGACCTATGAATAATCTACCTGGGCAGTACAATAGAGATGCAAAAGAAGGTGGCCAGATCAAGAACACTGGTTTTGGCAGGTGGTCTGGAAACCAGTCAAAGGATCCACTGGTGGGGGGCTTTGATCCCCTCACAAGGCTGGTCAGGGGATCACATGACCGAGAACAAACTCTCGACAAGAGGGAAGGAGCAAACACTAATTTCTTTCCCTGACCATTTCACCACCACCCCTGCTCAAGGCTGGGGACCTGCCCGCTGAGCTGGGAGACTCTGCCTCACAGATGCACCCTCAAGGCCTCCCAAAGGAAAGGTGAGCTAGAGCGAGGGGGACATGGTGGTCAGCCAGCTGGGGTTCTCCAGGTGGTCTGTGAGGAAGGCTGTGGGCTTGGGTTGGAATCTCTTTTGCAAAGCCTGGCGTGGTGCGCTTCAAGGATCACATGCCCCCGGAGAGGGGAACTCGGACTGGGAAAAGGGGGATGTAAGCAACTGGGGAGCCTCTGGGAGCTGCCCTGCTCTTGGGGATGAGGCAGCTGGACTGTCGGCTCTCAGCCCTCGGAAGAAGGTGTTAGACTGAGAATCTGCACCCTCTGGGTTGCTCAGCACCCTCTGAGCTAGGGGCAGTGCCGGGGAGCTGAAAGCACCCGGGGGGCCTAAATGCAGTTTTCTGGTGAGTATCCAGTCGGAGGAGCTTGACCAGGACTGCCCCAGGGCTGAGAACTGATGATGAATTTCCTTTGGGGCAGAAATTCTGATTTTTCAATCAGCGGCAGCACGGGGAAACTGCTTGAGAAGGGGATTTTCAATGGACCCTAAAGGGCTGCCATGAACTATGTAACACATGATGGGGGATGTCCTTTATTTTTTGTTTCTTTCAGCCTTACGAAGGGGTCATGAAACCCACCCAGAAATGTGTTATGAAAGGTTTGGGCAGCCCCCAAGGGCATTAGGCACCCGATTCTCATTGACATTGTGTTTGGGTGCCCAACTCCCCTAGGATCCTACAAAAAATTCCAGCTTTATCCCCAGTTTCTTATCAGTAGTAAATATGCTGCAGCATGAGCCGTGCAATCCAACGGATTTGTGTACATGGTGCCTTGATAAATTTCATTAAGAAAATTCCAAAATCCCAAAATGTTTCATTTCAATTTTGACTTTTTAAAAATCCTCCTTTTAGGCTGATTACCATCAAATTTCTAAACAAAGTCACTTTGAATTAGAAAACCAGCATTTTTCACTTTCTGCAAATACCAAGTTTTGACAAATTTCTTTGCTATTAATTTCATTTGGTGACCCCTAGTTCGTGTGTTATGAGAAGTAGTAAATAACACTTCCTTATTCACTTTCTCCACACCAGTCATGATTTTATAGACCTCTATCATATCCCCCCTTAGTTGTCTCTTTTCCAAGCTGAAAAGTCCCAGTCTTATTAACCTTTCCCCATCTGGAAGCCGTTCCATATCCCTAATCATTTTTGTTGCCCTTTTCTGAACCTTTTCCAATTCCAATATATCTTTTCTAAGATGGGGTGACCACATCTACATGCAGTATTCATCTCGGTCGAATGCTGGGGGTAAACAGGTTAGTGGAACATGGGTCTCCCACTCCGCAGATATTATCACGACCTCCCCACCGCACGTTCGCCATCCAGACGGAGAGCTGCGAATAAACAAAACATGGTGAGGGGGAGGGAGCGTTAGAAGCCCCAGAATAGGGTTAAATATGGCAAGAAATGAATGCTAGTAATAATAGCAAGGTAACAAAGGTAGGAAGGGCCTTGCCATTCAAGGTCTGGGACTCAGGAGAGCTGGATTCAACTGCCAGGCATTCCACAGATCCCAAGGAGTATGTGAGGTTTGGGGGTGAGAGGAGGCAAAACTACAGCCCCTTTGGCCAAGCCAGTTCCCTCAGCCCTTCACCAGAACGATTTGAGGAAATTTTTGCAAGGGGAGCCAGGCCAGGTTCCTGCAACCCAGACCCCTTGTGAGAGTGTATCCAGAGGAGTGGGTGACCCACGTTTCTCTTCAAATTCGGTCTGGTCTGGGCACTCCTAATGTCCCCGGTCTGTTCCCAACTGTCAGAGAATACAGGAGATGACCGTCACTTGGAGAGGAAATGAGACATGTTGCCCGTTGAGATGTTTACCGATCTGGTGACATTTAAAAGCCCCATAGGATGATTTATGTGCATTGCAGTAGTGTCTAGCCCTCAACCCCATTGTGGTAGTTGCTGTGCTGAGGCCTGATCCAAAGCCCACGGATCTCCACAAAAAGATGGCCTCTGACTTTAATGGGCATCACAGTGATCAGGCGAGTCATGCAGAACGTGAGCAAATGCTACAACATATTCGTTTGCGGCATGGTGGGAGCCCTATTGGACCCAGGATGCTGGAGAGAAAAGGCCGGTGAGGTGGCAATATCTTCTTCAGGTCTGTGTAGCTTGAATGCTTGTCTCTTTCACTAACAGAAGTTGACTCAGTGAGAGAGATTACCTCATCCACCGTGTCTGTCACAGCATATTTTGACAGTTGTGCAGAAGATCTGTGGCTGAGCAGTGCTGTAAAATTGCAAAGGGATATACTTACTGGATGACTGCAGACTTGCCTCTCGTTCTTTACCTGTATAGTTTTTCAAAGGGCTATAGAATGACACGGGATGTAAGGCTTAAACAATAGTTTGCCTGTCTTGCGCTGTGTAGACCGTAACAACAGGCCCTATCCAGTGGATTAGGGAGATATTGAGGAAATAAGTTATTCAGGAGAAACAAAGGGCAGATCCTCAGCTGGTGTAAATTAGTGTCGCTTCATCAAAGCAGCTGGACACTGATTTACACCAGCTGAGGATCTGGTTTTGTTTCACTGATGAAACATGATGGGCTAAAGTTGCTTTACCTTTCCCCCAGGACCAAACTACAATGCAGTGACCCCAGATTTAAAGAAGAGCAACAGGGGCAGACTTTAACCTCATAGCTCACAGCTGCCAGGTATTAGACTGTGTAAACGAGTGTCATTCCATTCACCTCACTTTCCACCTGCTGGGACGGTGGCCCGAGCAGTCCTGTGAGTGACACTTAAAAAAAAAACAAAAAAACTTCCCTTCTAAATTCTGCTCCCAAATAGACAAATAATTCAGCCAAAGACTTTTCCAAAATCTTGAGTCCCTGAAAAATGCAAAGTATCTTGAAAATAGCCCATGTATTTTTAGTGCACCTGAGTCGTTTAAAAAAACCCACAGATGTGCATTTGGTGAAGCTATGAAATATTGCTTTTTTTTTTTCAGGTAGAGAGTTCATAAGCTAACCCTGAAAATCTGGGCTTATAATGGAAACCCTGACAGACTCTTAGCTATTCTTGGCGCTGCTGAGTGTCTCAATAAATTCTCCCTGGCTTTGCACTTCCCATCATGATTCTACCCAAATGTAATACATTTATAGCAAGTAATCACTTGAAAATGTAGGCAAAAGCTTTTAGATGAATAACCTGCTGTTTTGTGAATATCTTTATTAAGGAACCCTGATTGAAATATTAGTTTCGCAGCAGGGAGGGTAGCTGTATTTTTCTGAATAGGGTTCTTATCAAAGTCCTTTAAACATTTGGCCACAAATGTGTTTCTCTTTCATTAAAATTTTTAACAATATCCCCAGAGCTTTTATTCCAATGGGTTTTTTCCTTAAGAACAAAACCCCTTTAAGATCTTTCACAATGGTTGAGATGAACTTTGTTTTCTTGAGGCTGCTCAGATCTGGTTTCAATGACAATTGAAAGAGGAAAGGGAAAGGTGGAAAAGATAATGTAAATAAGGTAGAACCACAGTGATTGGCACCCGGGTCTGGGGCCCTGATTCATGGAAGCCCTTAAGAGCATGGGTAACTTTCAAGCGGTGCAGAAGTTGAATGCTGTGGACAAGATGAGTGCTGAGCTGGGCCAAGACCCACTGTGGAAAGGGCTGAAACCCGCCCAAAGTTCAAGTTGCTGGCCTGTGCATTGGGGTGATCTAGGGTGGTCTGGGTGTACATCACAAAGTGGGAGGCTGTTAATTCCACCACTTCCAGGCTATGCTGGAGGTGCTGAGAAAGGCGAAGATGGAAAAGAAGCTCATTCAATGGAACCGGGTATCCGTTGCCTCTACCCCTTCCATTACCACCATGGTACAATGTCTAGAATCTCACCTCTGGGTCCTCCGTTCTGAAAACACTGGGAATGAGATTTTAGGATGGGAGCTTTACAGCTGGCTTCAGTAGGAGGAGGGAGCAAGCCTTTAATGCAGGAGACCTCCCTGAAGGCCTCTGCCCTGAAATCTTTGCTGAGGAGTCAGGTGAAGATGGTTCTGTGGTGAGGTTCTTCTGGTTTATGGATTAGCAACAGGGGATTTAGGCAGGTCTTGATCTACTGCATGTTTGTTTCTAGTGGAAGTTCAAGGTGAGGAGTGAGGAGTTGAGTTGAGAAGCATTTCATCGCTTGTGGATCAGTGGCATTTCCAAAGAGGGTGTTGTCAGCAAGGTGTAGGTCAGTCTGAAGTGGCACCAGTCTGAGAAGAGTGTTTGATTTTAATAAAGCCAAGACAAAGCCAGAAATGCCTTGGGAGCTCCTCCGTCAGAAGAAATCCAGGAGCAAAACTGACCAATCTGAAAGCCCAGGTTGTGTGGAAGGAGCTGATCTGATCACTGGCGAAGTAGTCCGCCTCAGCCTCAAAAGAGCACGGATCTTGCCGCTGTCTGCACTAATTAACAAATGAAAGCCTGCAGAAATAACATGCCGTCTGTCAGATCCTTTGTTTTAGGTGTAAAAAAAAAAATAGCCATGACAAGCAGCTTTATTCGGAAAGGCTTTGAGATTCCTATTTGCATACCGGGCTAGGAAAATGTATAGCCACTGCTCAGATGTGCTTGTCCGGCAGAGTGACAGGCCAAACCCTCGGGGCCAGGTGATGGCTGCGAGTGCTGAGTAAGGGGAAGTGTGCGGTTGTGATTCCCCTGCAGCAGACAAGGACCAGATGTCGTCATCTGGTCCCTGGCTCCTGCTCCGAGTGGAAGTAATCTTCAACCACGTACCGTCAGAGAGTAGGGGTGTTTCCGGTGGCGTCTGTCTGGGTTCCGTTCTTGGCCCTGCACTGTTTAAGGTTCTTATCCATGACTTGGCCGAGACTATAAAATCATCACTGAAAGCTTGCAGATGACCCCAAAATTGGGGGAGTGGTAAATAAGAAGAGGCCAGGTCACTGATTCAGCTTGCTTGGTCAACTGAGCACAAGTAAACAATGTGTCTTAATTACAGCTAAATGTAAATACCTAGGAACAAAGAATGTAGGCCGTACTTACAGGATGGGGAACTCTATCCTGGGAAGCAGTGACGCTGTGAAAGATTTGGGGGCCATGGCGGTTAATCAGCTGAATTCGAGCACCCAGTGCGACGCTGTGGCCAAAAGAGTTAAAGCAATTCTGGGACTGCAATAGGAGATTCAGATAAAATAAAGTTGAGAAGAGAGGGTCCCCCCGCCTTCTCTTTTGAAGTCCTCAGTTTATGTACAAAGCATAAAAAGAGAAAATACGGTAACATCAGAGAGCGAGGGTGGGAACGTGCTTTGGAACTGAAGTAACACCCTGAGTATGATAGACAGCTTTGATGGCATGAAAGAGAATCAACACTGAATAATGCTTCTCAATTACAGGAGGCAGCGCCAAACCGAGGCGCCACAAAGGGAGAAAGGCATTGAAATAAAGCAAGGGGAAGCTCCGGCCCGCCTGTCGTGCTTTCTAAAGCGAGCCTGACGCTGGGCTCTCAAAAGACATCAAAGAGGGAAAGGTGGCAAAGGGCCCGGTCCAAAGCTCACGTGGCTGAGGATTTGAAAGGGGCTTTTAAGATCTCGCTCGAGAGTCTCGTCATTGGCTAGGGTGGTCTTTAGACTAGTCTCAAAGCCAGGGGCCCCTTGGGTCCTGCTCAGAGCCAGTGGAACTCTGACGTCGACTTTGGTGCTCTTAAATAGCAGTAGAAATTGTGCTCGAACTCTCGAACATACCTCCTTCTGGGGCAGACTGACCGATCCTCCTGAGAGCCATACACAGAAGCGACATGTGGGGGGGGGGGGGGCATGTGGAGTCCAGTGCCCCCTCCTCATGATTTTAGACCCTTGCAAGTCTTGCACTGTGTTGATGGTGCTGTCTAGTGGTCAGACTTGGCAGAGTGTCTCCCTGTTGAGGCACAGTCCTGTCCTTTGGTGCCCCCTTCCAAGAGTTCCCAGCCCCCGTTTAGCACAGAGGCTGGGAGGGCTGGGCCCCAGAACAGTCACTCTTTTGTTGCGGTATTGTCTTCTGAGTAGGAAGGGGAGCTTAGGCCCACCCTCTCTACTGGGCTCCGGTCTAGTGTGGGAAGCTACATCCAGCACCTAAGGGTGCTAAGCCTCTTCCCCCAGAGCACTGCCCACCCCGGTCGTCTTTTGCTCCCCAGAGCACATCACTCCAAGCGAGTCTCTGACCCGCACACCCCGTCTTACAATACGGTCTCTTTACAAACACGTGTACTGTAGGCTTCCGAAATGACCAGCTAATGTTCGTGCAGCACTTAGGAAGGGGAAAGGGCCAGAAATCCTGTAAGTGCTGAGTATTGTTCATTATTTAAAAGCAAGAACCAAGAATAACTTTTCTGGAGGGTTGTTATGCTTGAGTGGTGGGTCTGATACCAGTAGAACCTGTATTGACACACTTGTATTCATTTTATTGAGGGCCTGATATAATTCCCATTAAAATCAATGGAAAGATGCCCGTTGACTGCCGTGGGAGCTGAATTGCACCCTAAGTAATTACTAACAGAGAGCTCGTGCCCCAGGTGAAAGGAGAGCTGCTTGACACTATTTTGCTAACATGTTAATTTGGAGGAAAAAATGACACTCGGACCAATGTGAACAATGTTTGTATTCCAACTTCATTTTAAATTCAAAGAAAAAATTGATTTGAATTGCGTGGCACTGAAATGAACCTTCTTCGGGTTTCGGGGTTCCCCGTCCCCCGCATTTTCTGTCTTTCCCTTCCCAAAGAGAAATCTTTCATTTCAAATCAAGTTTGTGGAAAAATCAGAAATTTGTGAGGGAGGGGGATTGGAATTTGGAGGAGAACTTAGAACAAAATGAGAATTTTTTTTTATTGTAATTTTTTTCCAGAGAGAAGCTTTCCTGCTTTTGAGCCATTCCTGAGGGAGGTTTTCTTCTGGGCACAGATCTTTCTCCACTGAGTCAGAGTTAGCCACTTCCTCAGTGATGTTCACCTCTTCCTAGGGCTCCTCAGAGGTGTCTCCATGCATTTGGGGAGTGGTCAGGGGACATGGGATTCCATATTGTCCATGCACAGAGCTTCTACACATTTGAAAAGAAAGATCATAGTCAGAAGCTGCATTAACTTTCCTCTCTGTAGGGATGACTGCCCTTTAAGGACACTTCAGTCAGTTATGGTTGTGAGTCAGCACAAAGCTTTGTGACAAGTTGTGTGGCAACCCTACAGGGTAGTGCACACAGAGGCCAAGGAAAGACGAGGGCATTCCAGGGCATGTCTACCCAGAATGCAGTGTGATTGTGACATCAGAGGTGTTCCCAACAGTCCTTATACAATGCATTTGCATACTGCAGTCCTATTGTTTAAGATTGGACCTCGTCAGAAATTTTTCATCAACATGATTTTCCAGCAGATAATTCAATCTCTGCAAAACTGAAGTTGTCGGGAAGTTTTGATTGTTTTTTTTCCCTGAAAATGTTCAGTTTTCCATCAGGAAAAGTGAAATTAAATATTTTGGTTTGGGTGGGTTTGACCCAAATTGGAATGTTTTTTCAGTTAAACAGACACATGTGGTTTTGTTTTGAGTCAGTTCAATATCAAATAACATTTTCCTATGGTGATGCATTGCCTCATGGGAGCTGTAGGTCAGACCCATTCTCACCTGTGCACTGGCTTCCCTCTCACTAAGCAGAGTGGTGCATTGTGGGAGTCATGACTACAAGTGCATGATGGGAGATGTAGTCCAGCCAAGGAGCTTTGCAACAGGGCCGAAGTGGGGCATCAAACTGCCTCTTGGGGGTTATAATTCAGGCTAATCTCCAGTATGGAGGAACACAGTTTAATGATGAACTAACTTGCAACAAAGTGTTTCAAGCCAGTGAAAATGAAACTTGGATCTTCTTGAAAGAGTGCAATGAAGGATGGCTAAAATTTTCCAAAGCAACTCTTGATGTTGGCTGCCATTCTGCAGTGCCAATGTGAGATGGCTGAAAGGGTTCTGCTTTTTCAGAGGCTAGGTGCTAAGTATTTCTACGAATCAGGAGCTCTTAAAGTGTTTCAAATCGAGTAGCCTAAATCATTAGCTGCTACTTAAAATTTTGGACAAGTTGACTTTTTCAGAGAGTGGTATCTTTTGTGAATCCGTTCAATTAATCCGCCTTTGCCGTCAACCCAAGCTCTGCTTCCCCAAGGAGGTTTATAATGGAAAACTATTGCTTTTGGATATATACTAGGCACAATGCAGTCGTGAACAGCTTCTGTTGTCACTAAAGATCCTGTGGCCATGCTAGCCCTGCATGCCTTAGGTAGTAACGGCTATCATAAAACAGCTGAGAGAGTCCCTTCGTGGGCAGATTCCTTCTGTTGAGTACGAAAAGTACAGTCTCATTTAGCAGCAAAACACTGCTGCAGCAAGTGTCCCAGCATAATTCAAGATTCCTAGGGAATATAACATTTACATGCATAATACCAGATGAGTACTTTTTTTTGTTGTTGCCTGAATTGCTTAAAATTTTCAAGCTTTGGTTCTCAACAGCTCGGGGGTTGCCTTCTGTAGCTCCACTGATCTTAGCACAGCATGTCGGCGTGCATGAAACCTCGTTCCCCATGTCTGCTCTTTACACAGCCTCATTACGTTTGCAGCAGGCCAACTGATGATTCACCAGAAGAAATATCATCCAGCGGATCTCCTTAGCCCTGCGGAGCCAAGCCAGCTAACAGAAATAAACAATAATAAAATCTCCTTTTAGCCAGTAGAAAGCAGATCTGATTCTGAACGCTGCCAGCAGGCAGATCTGCAGAATGCAAAGTTAATATAGTTACCTGAGCATTTTTCAGAGCAGAACCACACTTTGATATTGATGGAAAAGCATAATTGTGTATTTTGCATAGGGAAAAATAGGCCTTTTGCGAGGAGTGGCTGGATGCTGATAACACTAGCTATGAAAAGCAGCCAAGCAGAACTGTGGTGCTCGTCAGAATGCCGGTCCCAAATCTCTATTCCAATTACGTTCATTCTTATTAAAAATAAATACAATGGTGCCCTGTTTTTGCAGCCCCTTTTGAGGAAGAACTTTCGAAGAAGCCAGGCGATCCTGGCAAGGTGTGGGAGTGAGAGAGGTAGTTGTGGAATGAGAGATAGAGAAGATAGATTCTCTGTGCTGAAGACTGGGAGGACATAAAATATTAACGGGTGGCCAGAGGCGCAACCCTAAAGGAGCTCACAGTTTTCAACGGAACAAGGAAATTCCACTCTCAACCAACGACCACAGGTCAGGTTCTCAATTCTGTTGCAGCCTGTGTGGGCTGCATGTTGGCCAGGTCTTCCCAGCTTAGGGAATTTCCTGGGGTAAGCAGGATCTCCCAGTGGGGTAGTGTTGGCAGAACAATTCTACACCCGAGCCCCTTGTGCTCCCTCTTGCAGGGGATGTGCTAAGGTCAGGGATGGGAAGTGAGAGTGTGTGTTGAGGGCGAGGCAGGGCCATGGCTGGAGCAAGCGGTACTCTGGCTATTCTCAGCTGTGGAGAGAGCCATGAGGGGTTGTAACTTAGCGTGGCCCTGTGATCTCTTCTTTCTTCATCTGTGTTTCCATCCATAGAACAGTGACAAGGGGACCCAAGAAAGTCTTTCCGCCACATTCTCTTTCTCTGGCTTCGTGGCTTCCTTCGCCTTTAAACCTTTTTGTTCTGAGCCATTCTTCACCGGCTCGATCTGACACGTCCTAGGTCTTCCTCTCTCCCAAGTTCTTTGCAGCCTGGTGTGCCTCTGGAAGTGAACTGGCAGGCCTTCCTGCCTTGGCTGGTGACCTCTTCAGTGGGGGGTCCAGGATGATCAGAAATGTCCATATTACCCCAGGCCAGATGCCCAAGGAGGACTAAACAGTGCAGATGGCTCCAGAATGCCTGAGCTGAATGGGAAAAGGAGACCAGCAACTCCGGGCCCTGTTTCCTCCGTCCCTCTGATCTTGACGTCGTGGCTGCTGGGAGGCCATGCTGGGCAGGAACTGGGCATTATTGCGGAATGGGGACCAGGTCCCCTTCCCCCCAGTATAGCAGTATGGCCTGGATACAGCTCCCATGATCTGGGGGACTGCTCCACACGGCTGAGCCGCTGTTTGAGATCTTCTGACGAGAAGCACCATAGAAGAGCTAGGCGTGACTGTCGTTATTCAGGTGCGAAGTAACGTTGGAAATAGTTTTTTATTTAATGAGATTGACAGATCCGAACATGCCTGATCAAGAGTGGGAGCTCTCCATCGGCTGCCCACCTGGTAGCCTCACTCCTTTGAGAACCAATTGCCTACGCTGGCTGTGCCATGGGCAGAGATTAAAGTCGTGCACATTTGAGAGGCCGCACAGGACGATAACTGAGAAATGCGCCGATGCCCTGTTCAACACAGCTACAGAAGTGTCACCTTCGCAACAAGATGGTGCTACCATAGTCTCTGGCTTAGTGCTGTTGTCTTTGTGTGGATCACAGTGTCATCCTAAGGCCACATTAGAGAGCTATGCAAAGGAAAGGGTGAACTGCCATCATAAAAGGTCTTAAGGCAGTGTGACCTAGTGCCTAGAGCACTGTGCTAGGATTCTGGAGAGCTGGGGTCCATTCCCAGCTCTGCTATTGCCTTGGCTTGAATCCAACCCAGACCCCAACTTTTGGAACTATTCAGGGTGCTACTGCATGGTAATGTGGGCGTAGACATTTCACCAATTCTTCTGAAAGCATGAAACGCACCAAAGCTTTAAGAACCACCGTGTCACTAAATCACCATTTAACGAAACCAGATTCGTATTCAGAGTGGATTTCTTTGACGGATGTGTACAAGTCAGGCTTCGCGGTCCTGTAAATAAAGCTGCTGTCAAGTGACTCTGAGGCATTCTTCGGGTTGTTGTTGTTTTTAATATGCACAGGAAAAATCCAAAGTCTTGTGTCAAAGGGATAAAAAGAGAAACCCGCTGATGCTGAAAGATTAATGCACAGTGTGATGGAGCTTGTCAGAATAAACAATTCCTTATTAAAAAGAACTGGGGCAAATCACGGCTAATTCTTCTTTTACAAAGGGCGGGGAGAGGAAGGAAGGGCACTATTTTGGTGGAATTGGTTTAGTGCAGAGGTACTTTAAGATGGGCAGGTACCACTTTGTGTTTCAGTCTTCCTGCTACCAAATGCTACTTTTTGTCTTCCCAAAGGTTTGCATTCAGCCGATCATGTCTCTTAGGCATTGTTTCCATGGATCAGAAAAGAAACGTCTCTCTATGCGCGTTGGCCGAATCCAGAGGGGGCCTGAACCGTGGCATGTCGAAGTTTAATCGGAGTCTCTGCCCTGACTTCAGTGGCTCTTTGCACCATTGATCCAGATTCTGCTCTGTATTCTGGCTGCTTTGCACCATCCCCTGGCACAAAATGGCCCTAGAACTGGATTGCCCGTCCACTGTGGGCTTTTCTAGCATAGGGGGATCCCCTGTGGTACACAGCTGCACTTCCGACCACGTTAAGCAACCTCTTCTTCCCCAGCTTCCTTCCCAAGCACCCCATTATGTAGTGTTCTCCCGCTTTCTCTCTGCACCTTCTTCCACGAGGCCCTTGCATGCTGATCTGACCTGAGCGGGCAGACAGCTCGTGTATTATAGAGGATTGCACTGTGTCGTCAGCGTCCAATCCCAGTGTGGACTCCTTGGGGCCTAGACCGTCTTCCTCTCAGTTGCCACAGCATGGAGCATGCTGACAGATCTTGGCAAATAATGTGCCATAATCAGCTGGCTGAGGGTTCTTTTTGGTGATGATTCCATTGGAAGACAAAGAAATCTGAAAACTGATGAGAAGGGCAGATGTAAATTTCACTTACTGGCCTAGTATGGCTCCAGCAGACACCTCCAAGCTTTGGAGTGCGTGGATCTCAATCGCCAATCAGCTCCAAACTTTACCGCTGGAATGTATCTAGCTATCCGCTGAATGGGACGTGCCTGAACACTGATGCCAAACAAACACCCGCAAAACGTGGGGATATTCAGCAAAGCATATGGAAGGCACAATGTGGTCTAGTCATTAGAATGCCGGACGGGGACTCAGGAGATCTGTGTTCCACACATGGCACAGCTACTGGCCTGGTGAGTGACCTTGAGCAAGTTGCTGCCTCTACCAGTGCCTCAGTTTCCCCATCCATAAAATGGGCATAAATGATCTCTATCTCCTGTGTAAAGTGCTTTGCGAGCTGGGAAGTATTGTTCTAATAATATAAAGATGGGCTTAACCTGAAGCATTCACTGAAGTGCTTTGCTGAACCGGGATGGGATTACTCAGATGTTTGAAAATAAGCATGTGCTTAAGAGCTTTCCTGAATCAGGGTCTAGACCTAGATCTGGATCTGAATTTTGTAGCTCAGGTTCATACTTGCTGGCATCAGCGCCAAAGAAGCAGTCTGTTCTGTGCTGTTTGTCTTGGATAATCCCCTCTCGCCCTCCTGCCCACCTAGATACTACCCAGTGGGAGGTAATTCAATAATTGCATTTATCATTCTGCAAACGTCAGGTCTTAAATGTTCGGTTCACGTGGAATGAAGGGGAAGATTCCATTTGAATGTGCTCCTACTGGTAAATAACCTGTTCCCTTCGAAAAGAAATTGTAGACAGACGTCCGTGTCTTCACAAAAATGAGTGACTGCAGGGCACCTACAGTGGATGCAGATATAACGGTAGTAAGGCCTTGCACCTATATAGCTTATTCCCCTTCCTGTCTGGGAGTAAGCTATAACGGATATAAGCACATCTATACCCTGATCGCCCCATTCACCCATATGGGGATTGTATCACTTTAACTTCACCAGCGCGGTTAAAGCAGCCCAGTGTTTGCATGTAGATGAGCCCTAAATAAATGCCTTGCTTTGTTCAGCACTTCCTAGAGACTTCAGCGGGAGCCCCTATGTAAAGCGCTTTGAGATCTCTGGATGAAAACGCCTGCTTTGTTCCTGGATGCTTCACCCTTTTGGAAACCAAGCCACAGACCCTGTGTCCTCCTGAAGCTAATGCCAGCAGTCGTCCCCCCCAACCCCCGACTTCAACGATCACAGGACTGAGCAATTAGCTCCTGAGCCTGCAAGCCCTGACATGCATACTTAACTGTAGTGCCCTGAATAGCCCAACGACAAGCCATGGGCTACTCATGAGAGCAGATCAGCACACGTGTAAGTGCTATCAAGATCAGGGCCTTGTTTAGGAGTCTAAACATGGTATTTGGGGCCAAGCTTTGAGCACTTTATAACAACCTTATCCCATGATTTTTGTTTGCATTGAGTAGCTCCACTCGATTTGCATTTCAAATGAGGCAAGCTAGTGGTGGTGGTTAGTAAAACAGGGCCAGCGGGGTACCTTCTAATTCTGTCAATGAGCAGATGGGGAGACCTCCTCTGTTTTATAGAGACAGCACTTTGCACTTCCCAGGCGAAGCAAACACAGCAGAAATTTGACCAAGGCTAATGGAAAAATACCGAGGAAGCAAAGACAGGCCTTTGGAACAGCATGTGTGTGTGTCTAAAGGATGCTATCAAAAGATTGTTTCAGAATGCCGTAGTTCCTAACTTTAAAGAGGACGTGTGTGTGTCTGTGTGTGTGTATATATCTATATATAGCTCATAAGAAAAATGCAGCTGTGATGAATAATAACCTACACAGCTACAAAGCAGAAGTTTCTCTTGGAGTATGGGCAAAATGCCCTTTTTACTTGGTACTGGTGGGACGACTGGATATATATATATATTTTAAATGAAGTTTAGTTTTCAAAGGGAGAATAGTTAATGGGTCCTTAGGAAGTAGATCTCTTTCTGACCCTACGGTGAAGCCCACTTACAGTGCTAGGTAGGATAGTATTGGTATTACATCTGAGTGTCTGCAATACTTTATACACTGTCATCCGATGAGTGGAACTGCATTAAACCCCAAACTGCTGTTTGAGCTGAATCCTAGCTTGTAGAAAGACATCGCATCTTGATTTAAAGCCTTCAAGGGATGGAGAATCCACCATTCTCATAGGCAAGTTGTTGCCCTAGTTAGTTACCCTCAGTGTTAATGGACGACCAGATTGAATGAAATACACGAGTGTCTTGCTTTTTCTTTTTTGAACAATGTTTAAGGTGGTCCAAAAGGAGACTGGGGAGGAAGTAAAAGAAACACAAGAAAAATGTCCACGAGACGGGGAAGTGGCTGAACTAGGTTTTCTCATGTGAACCTTCCAAATTATAGTCTTAAGCAAAGCTATCTTGAGCAAAGACACCACGTAAGAGTACAGCAACAGGGTCATACACGAAGAACACTTAAGGTGGAATAGACACGGAAGATGAGAGAGAAGAGAAGGGGGGGAAGTGGAGAAGAGAAATTTTGATAAAGGTTCTCTAGGTGGTCCTGCCCCATACTGGGGCTGTGATGGAATCTTTAACGTAAGCTGTTGGAACATCTATTTTCCCTGTTGTGATTTTCCCTTTGAAAAGAGAGAGAGAGAGGGCCAGATTCAGATCTTTCTCCAGATTTACACTGCTGTAGATGAGATCAGATTCTGGCCTGTTTCTTCACTTACAAATGCTCTGTCAGGTTTCATGTGGGACCTAAAGAGAACTTTACATGCTAAATCAAGAAGACACAAGTCTTTCTCAGCTGCTTCAATGAGGGGGAGGGATAGCTCAGTGATTTGAGCATTAGCCTGCTAAACCCAGAGGGGGCCATTTAGGGATATAGGGCAAAAATCTGTGGGATGATTTAATTGGGGATTGGTCCTGCTTTGAGCAGGGGGTTGGACTAGATAATCTCCTGAGGTCCCTTCCAACCCTGATATTCTATGATTCTAAGGCTATCAGTAAATTCTCCCCAGGCTGTATCAGATAGCCAAGATTTCCAGCCATTTACTATGAATGAAAGACAGCTCTGGAGTTCAACACAGAGGTGTATTCCCACCCCTTAGTGAGTGGGAGACGTCTATTTTATGAAACTAACAAGACACTTTAAGTAAAATGCTCCTGGATAGTCTGTAAAAAAAAAAAAATGTTCTGTAGGTGATGTCAATATAAGCATTTTTCTCCTATGACTTGAGAGACTTGAGTAGCCCTCCAGCCAGTAATGAAACAGAAGCAAACATCAGTTTAGTAGGCTATACATAGCTGAGCTACATTTTTATCCAGAAAGGGATGGTCTTGATGGAACAGATTTTGGTGAGGCTGAACCATCTGAGTCTTCCTACAATGACAGATTTCCCCGAGGATTTTTTTTAAAACTGCAAGCGCTCGCCTAAGGAGAGAGAAGAGACACACACAAATCAGCAGCATTTTTAGAACACCTTCCCTGGCTAGTCACTCCGGAAGATGGAAGGTAACAAAAGAAACGATTCTTTAATGGGCTGCGAAATGGAAAATATTCCACAAAAGCTAACGCACAGTGATCACATCTGGGTTTATGAACGGAAAGCTAAATGTTATGGCCAAGATTTTCAGAACGGAGGGCCTACGTCAGGGACTGATTTTTCCCAAATCTTGAACATGCGCTCAGTGGGACAAACACACATACCTTACCCTGGTCCTAATCTCCCATCAGGTTTCAGGAGCACAGACCATTGCACCCTGTGGAGTCCTATTTATTTCAATGGGCCAACATCCAGGTCCATGCGAGGAGAGACCCTGGCGCAGGGTCAGGTGTATAACAGTCCGCTTGGGTGATGCAAGTGGATATAATTATAAACTGCACGTGCATTGTACAAAATGTGCACCACCCGTCTTTAACACACACGACACTCTATTTCTGCCATTTCTAATCTTGAACACATGCAAACTTTACATTCGACTGTTAGAATGGCCAGACCCTTCTCAGGGTCAATCTTTCATAGAATCCTAGAATATCAGGGTTGGAAGGGACCTCAGGAGGTCTAGTCCAACCCCCTTTCAATGGCTGCTGGAGCGAAGACGCTGCAAATGCGTGGAGGATCGGCCCCATCACACTTCAGATCTCTCACTGTTGCCAGGTGCAGCATGAGTGGGGAATTCAGAACAAGAGCCTGAGACCAGCTGTGAGTGTGGGCTCCATTGAAGTCAACTGAGGTTCAGCACTTAAGAAGATCAGCCTCTTTCATAGCAATGACCTATTCCATAATGTCACGATCATTTTTACATACATAGGTCCCGATTCTGTAGTCTGGCTGAGCAATACTGTGGTTCTGAGTCAGAAAAGCATTTAATCACATGCCTAAGTCTCCCTGAAATCAGGGGCCTGAGTTGGGGCCTCTGTGAAGAGCCACCGGCATTGTGGCAGAGGTGGCGTTAAGTGATGGCTTCTATAGTGCTGGCAGGAATCCTGTCTCTTTCAGGTTGGGCGGCAGATTTCACTCTTAATGGAGCTGCTGCTGATCTCTGCTTCGGGGAAGGCTCTCCTCTTTCATCAGCTGGGAGGGACAGAAGGGCAAAATCACAGGCAGGCGTTCAGACTGCAGATCGTGGCCCACTCGCTCCTGGATCATGGAAGAAGGGTGTGGTGCTGTCAGCCCCGTGCTTGCGTTGTTGCTCTCAGAGTCCCGGGAAGCCATTTTGGCGTTCTCCGCTCGGTAGTAAAAGGCAGCTCCCAGTAGCAAGCGTCTCTGAGTTGTGGCCACGTGGGTTACACTACAGAGTGTGGGTTTTTTGCAGTCTGTCACAGCAAAGATGCAGGGGGCTTTTGCCTCCAGCGTGGCAGTGATGAAGGTCAGCTGGAATTCCCCGTCTGTCTGTATCAAACTGTTTTCCAGAGTTCATGTTCTTGCTGCTTCTGTCCCAGGTCCTCCTAAGACCATGTGATCTGCCTGGCATACGGGGTGGCTCTTTGGTGCTCCGTACCTCTAGCAGTAGAAGGGGAGTGATTGCATTAATTCTTCTACTCCCCCTTCACCTCGTCAGTGGGCAGGGTTTTCTCTGCCAACATGGCTGGGAATTGGGCAGGGCCAGTCATGTTCGGGCTGTGCCGTGGTGGTGGTTCTTCTCGCCGGTGGTGGGGAAATGTTTTTGGGTGCGACTCGGAGTGCAGTCCACCTGCTTTGCACCATTTCCAGGGGTGACTCAAGCATAGCAATCCCCCTAGGCTATGCTAGCTGGCTGTGATGCCCAAGAGACTTATCTGCCAGCTGGGAATAGCTGGCATGCAGTGTCGCTCCCAATATGCCTGAAGGCCGGCAGAGGGCAGCGGTGTAGGATCCAGCTATGGCAGCTGCCGAGGGTCCTTCACTAGAAGAATCCCCAGCTGGGGAGATGCAGCCACTTTCTGGATCCTTTGTGCCCCCAGGGAGGCTGTAAGAGGTCGTATCACAGCTGAAAATATGGCTGTTGTCTGAAACCATGAGCAATCTTCTCTCCTCCCCATTTGCTGCAAACCTCTATCATTTGCACCATCGTTGCAAGGGGTAGAATGGTTGCCACCTTGAGCTTACTGGTAGTGGTGCTGAGTGACAAACTGCAGAATTTTCCTTCGAATCTATGCCGTGCAAAAAATTTTTTCTCCGTTATGCTATAATTACTCCATCCCCCAGTAGATGTCAGGCTATTTCTAGACCTGTTTTTGCAGTAATGACATACGGAGCAGTATTAATATTCAGCAACCCCCCCCCAGGCAATGGACTGGGGGGGCAGGGGAGAGAACGAAATAGGAGAATTTAATAGTCATCCTTGCCTGTGTGGGAAGGGGACCTCAGCATGACAGTGTTCAGACAACTCCGATCTCTCCGTTCCAACTGCCTAGTTAGTGCTGAACGTGTTACTTTGCAGATTGGTTTGTATTCAAATCGTTAAAATGCCGCGTCATGAACATAGGGATCCAGAAGGAGCAGGCACAGAAGTTTTCCACATAGACTGTCTAGTATAAGAAAGGAGACACATGGGTCTTTCTTTAACGTTATGTGTGTTGATTCTGGAACTTTCCGACCAGTGTGATGGTTCCTCTTTCTTCAAATGAGATTATCCGTTTGAAAACTATTACCCAATGAGCCAAATTCACACTGAAGTGAATATTAAAGTTATCATGTTGATTGTCCATTCATAACCTCGCTATCATTGACATTTGTTTCCAGTCTTTCGAGTACAGCTATTGTGGGCCACTCATCCTTGTCAATGAGTCGCCAAGCTGCAACCCTTACCCATGAATAATCCTTACGTACGTGTGGCCAGATTTCTCCCCAGATGCAGCCCTTGAACTCCCATAAATGCAAGGACCTCACGCTCCATGTTTCCTGGAACACAGGATTCCTCCAAAGAGCTGGGAAGTTTTGAGGAGGAGTTAAGTCTGTGGCCCTGCCCTTCCACCCACTGGCTATCAGAGCTGGCTGGCCAACCCAGCAATGGGGTGGGGTTTGTTGCCCCCTTGATGGAGGACTGTAGTGGATACATTTCCCCGTGCAAGCTGGATTTTCTCAAGGAAGAATTCTGCTCTGTTGAGGTATAACTTCTCCCAGAGCAATCCGGTGGGTGGTACATCTCTGCACCTTTCCTAATGTGGGACCCTGTCTTTAAGGCACAGTCAAGCCGCTGGGTAGTAAGCCAAAGGAACTATTCCCATGAGCAAGGTGTCCAGTCAATATGCCATCCCCATGTAAATCCACTCGAACTCAGAGATCTAACTCTGGAATTTTAGGTAATTTTTTTTTTAAATAGCTCTCCCCAAAATTCTAACCGATTTTACAACACAGTTGATATCTCTTCATTTGTGTAGTGTCTTTATGAACAGTGGTATTGATCAAGCAGCGAGTCATTAAACCTCACTTTAGTGTCCTAGCTTGATGGGAAGATGGATAAATTTTACCGTCAGGTTACCCTGGCCAATCATAAATGGAAAGTAAATAGAAAAGTTTCCAAACAGGTTTTCCCTGGCTCTAAAGTGTTCTGTGCCCTTCGGTTATCTTTTGACTTTCCTGCAGGAAAAAAGGAAAGTACAAAAAATGACATCAATTATTTTTCTTGTCCAATTATCTCCTGGTCCCTTGAGTTATTCTAAGTAATTCCATAGACTGAGGTGACTCTGTACCCTCTGTTGAAGACAGCACGGATCAATAGCAGCCATGGCCTATATATTAAAAAGAGAGAAAACCTCAGCTATTCATTGAGAACTGAAAAGGAACAGGCACAGCTCTTACAATCAGGGCAGTGAATAGAAATAAAACGAGTCGTAGTGCTCTTGGTGCGTAGCATTGCTATAGAGCTTTGCTCTCACACTGATATAAATTCCTGTTCATGGAAGTATACGCACAGTAACTATATATATATATATATATATATAATATATATATAAATATATATATATTTACTCAATAGGAATATTATGCAGCAAGAGGTCTATAACTTGTTCTAGTTCTATTCACAGCCCTGACTGTGAGAGCTGTCTGTTTTCTATTTTCTTTGCGTGTATGTGTGTGTGTGTGTGTGTAATACTCTTCTAGAAGTGTAGTCAGTAACATTTTTCCATGACGGATTTCACCCCTTTGATTCAATGTGTTTGTATGGAGCGCTGGGCCTTGTAACAGAACTCTTCAGATCCTGGTGGGATGGGAAATGGGCCAAGCCAAGAGACCCCAAGTCCAACGGGGCCCTGCCCACCCCTTATTTTCCCAGTCAACATTTGGACTTTTTTCTTGGGTGTTCAGCACCTTTTGACAACCAGACCGCTTATTTAGGGGCCTAAATATGGATTCAGGCGCCTGGTTACGGTCCTAACTCAGCACCCACTGAAGTCCGTGGAAGGATTCCCATTGACTTCAGTGGGCTTTGGATTAAGTCCTAAAGGCAGCCAGATCTCGGGCTTCCTGTCTAGATCTTGTTAATTTGGGGTAATTATGGGGGAGGTGATTTCTATGGAGTTTTCTGGGATGCAGGGAAATGCCACCCAGTCCTTACTCAGGTGCTAAGAGTCAGGGAAAGAATTTGGGTGGGTTATAGTTAGAGGCTCCCTGAGCCTCAATAGGCTCTTGTTAGTTTCCCTTTCTCATATCTGCCCCTGCTGGGTTGAGGGGCTGTTTCCCTGGTGGCACCGCTGCTATGTTGGATCAGGTTAGGCTGCTGGCAGAAATAAACATTTTGTCAGATCCAAACCCAGTGAGATAGTAGTCCTCTTCTTAGGCTCTTTGGGTTTGACCTGAGTGTGTTTGGGATCAGCCAGCTGTCCCTAACTGTAACACTCAAGCGTGAAAGGTGTACTTCTTGTCTCTCTTGTGCTGGTTGTGCACTGGGGTAACTCCTTAGTGGAGTTGCTTCTGCTTTAACTTGTGCATGTAAAAAAATCTGAACCAGACTAATAGAATCCAGACACACAAAGGACTACTCTGTCCTAGGGACCTCTTGGACAATGCAAGCATCTTCGCTGTTCCATGAATAGTTTTGGGTTTCTAGTTCTTTTTGTCCAAACTAATTATAAAGGAGCAAGGAGTTGGGGCTTCTGCTACTTTGCTTAAGGTCTTTTTCCAGAGCCCAGTTGCCTCGCACAGCAAGGACGTTTTACCAACTACTCAGCCTAAACTTTTTGTTTCGTGAGTTCATCTTATTACTCCTTGTTATATTCTTTTATTTTCCATTATGCTAAATGATTCCTCTCCCTCTTTGGTGTTGGCCTCCTTCAGCTCTTACACATCTGAATGTTCAGCCTTTCCTCAGTAGGCAAACCCCAGCCCCACTGCCAATCTGGTCTCACTCCGGTTTGTCCATACCTTTCTAGAAAAGTGCTGCTGAGATAGAGGCATTAGCCCAAGTGAGGCTGAACTAAAGCTGTGTAGAAAAGGAACCTCTTCCCATTACATGAGGGGCCTGAGTCTCATTGACACGAAGGCCTCCCTCCAGCAGTGAAAAGAGCCTTAAAGTAGGTATCAGTTCAGTTCACACCCCCTTTAAAACCTCTTTCCACAGTCAGAAGGATGTAAAGGTACCTTAGTGTCAGGCCCTGCAGGTCTCAAACTTGGGTCTGTGGGAGGCAGCACACTCTAGTCTTCCATCAGCAACTCGCACCAGGGTCCATGAAGCCCAACTGAGGCACAAGTCTCACCCTGTGTTCTGATTGAGTGAGCTCCAAGGCTCCTGATTGGACCATGGCCCCTATTTAAGCCAGAGGAGGAAACAGGAAGTTGTCTGTAGAAGTGGATATCACCCTACTGTGGCTGGTGGATTGGGTATTTACCAGTCCTGCCTTATGATCCTGACCTCCTGGTATTCTAACTCTTGATCCCTTCCCTCCCATTTTGTCTCCTGCCATTCTGACCTGGCCTGGCCCCATGGCCCGCACCTGATGCCAACTCCTAGGCCAGCCGTGCTCTGGTCCCGACACTTAGGGTACATGAGAACTGGCCCTATGGCCCAGCATCTTTAGCCCCAAATGGCCTTTCGTCTTTCCTCACAGAAGCCAGGTGAGAATGAATTCACATTTAAACACATGTAAACGTATTCCCCTCTGTGTCTGATCCTTAACAGACGTGAGTCTGGTACAGCCCCAGGTTTGGGAGCCTGGTTCTTCAGCTCGAGCTGTAGAGAATTAGGGGTCTGGAGATCACCAGTTCAGTCCCTGGCTGTCAAAGATGTAGTTCCCACAACTTGAAATGACCCAGTTTCACACATCCTTATTCTTTACCTGTGCTATGTTCTCCAGTTTCTTCAAGCTCCTGTTCAGAGCAGGATTAGGGGCCAGCTTCTTTTCTACTGAGACACATCTGTATTGCTAGTGAACCATGCTGCTCACTGAGATATCAAGAGCACGAAGCGTTAGCCAGCAAGTCCTCTCCGCTCTCATCCTTGCTTCATCACTGTAACATCAGACATATTTCTTTTCAGTTCTGTGTGGCAAAATATCGCTTTCCTTTTCTGTCCAGAGCTAAGCATGAATAGAGGGAGGCAGAATAAATGTTCTCTGGTTTCCTTGGAGAAGTCTTGGCTCAAGTTTCTTGCAAACAAAATCACGCTTGCCAACAAAGATATGGAAATAAACCAGATCCAATTTCTCCAGCTAGAGTTATTGCAGCTGGAGCAGAAAAAACTTTAGCCAACTTTCCCTTTAAAATATGGATTGAGCAAATTATTCCACTTGTTCCCTTCTTTTCCTTTCCCCTTCTTATCAAACGCTTTCAGACCCACCACGTCTCCAGTGGATTTGCAGCATTCTTATCTGTGTGGCGGTTTCCTGCAACTGGAAGCGATCTCACTTGTTAATGATCTACTTGCCAGCCTTTTAAAAGCGAAACTTTACGTTCACTAGTAAAAGTTGATTCTGTTCTTTGTTGTTTAATGGATGAGCTCTGGTGTTTTGTACATCCCGGGGAACTGCGAATTCAGCAGAGACCCGGCGCTGGAGCAGGGCCCACCCCCCCCCCGGTAGTTCTCAGCTCCTCTATCTTCAGAAAACTTGTCAGACAGAAATTCTTCCATGTAATTGAGCCTATTTCTCAACAGCCTGTGAAAAACCATGAGTAAGAGTCAGAGGAGCAGGCTACTGAATTGCATGTCTGTGCCAATAAACCAGGAAGCTCAGTGCTGTGTGGTAATCTTGCCTGCAGGTGGGCAGACAGTCACCTTGTTTCAGGAAACAGGTTCAAGGCCCCAGAGGGCCACTGTTGCCCTAGTGTAGAGGTTGGGGAGTGAGCTGAGGGGAGGGGGGATTTTGTACATATTGTTTGACATTCGCCTGAAGGACAGGCAGCGGCCTCCGACAACAGGCAGTGCTGAGAATACGCCCGCAGCATCGAGAGCGTCCGACTGTGCTGACTGCATTGCAGGGCTTCCCTGCCCTTTGCACCGTCGGCGGCAGCTGGCTGCATTGGTGATGGATGTGCAGAGTGAGGAACGATGTGGTGGGAGGAAAGGCGCTCTCGATGCCGCTGGCTCGTGCGGTTAGAGAAACCCAGCTCAGAGGACAGTCCTCGGCTCTGCACTGTGTTTCACCGGGGCCTCTCGTAGGGCTGTTGCTCAGATAACGCTTGCCTGGCTCTAAGGAAACTCTGGAAGGGCGAATGTACAATACGTGCCGATAAATAAGTCAGCCGCAGCCCATGCAACCTGCTCCCTCAGTTCCCTCTGTTTTGCTGCAGCATGGCGAGATGGACAGCTCTCCTTGCAAAGCCTCCCTCACTCTCTAACCACTGCAGAGAGCAATAGCCCTCTCACTTCCCCTTCCTGCTCATCGCCAAAGATGACACCTGCCACACGCAGGAAAGGCCTGATCCCACAAAGCACTGGAGTTCTGGCTCAGTTTAAGCACGTGATTAGCCCTGTTGATGCTAATGGGGCTACTCATGTACTGCAAGTTAAGGACTTTGCGGGATCAGACCCGGAGAGAGCAAGAGAGAATGCAAGCTCTTCGTCGGGCAAGGCTTTTGGGAGGTCAATATATAAAAAACGCCAAACCTTGTCATCCTGAATGATGCCGTGTTTGTTAATGTGCCTGGTGAATTGTGACGGGGCTGGATATCACACAGAGGAACGTCTCTGAAACAGTCATTTTGTTCACTCTTTTGAGGGGCGAGGGCTTTGAGAGCTCAGATGTGTGAGGTTTACCTTTTACTGGCTGTATTTCTCCTTCCATTCATCCATCCGTCTATTGATCTGTCTATGTATGATTTGATAGGTCGCCGTCCGCACAACTTTTGAGTGCCTCCTAAATAGAATGGAAAGAACACTAAACATTTTTTTTCCTCCTTCCCAGGCAGTAGGGAAAGTAGTTTGATTGGCATCTAGGATTTTCATCTGTTTGTTTGTTTAGGGGTGTGTGGGTGTCTGTCTATCTCTGTTTGTTCAAGAAGAAATAGTTGAGGGAAAGATCACCCAAGAAGAGTTTTGCATTTAGTCCTAGGAGTGATCACAGAACTTAACACAATCATTTCCTGTAGCAGGGAGTTCCACAGTTCGAAAGTTCTGTCTCTTGTACTCACAAGCCTTTTGTTTACCACCTATTGAGTGGTGGACTCTACCACAGTTGGCTAGCTAGTTATTAAAACATTTATTAATAATCAGTTAAACCTTTAACTATTCAGCAATGGAACCTTAATAGAAAGTGTGACTGTAACAGCAGGTGGGTGTACATGATTGCCTACTCTGGAGTCTTAACTTCCCCATTAGATAAGTAGCTTTCCCTGCTTAATGGGAGTGTATAAATGGTGCTTACACACCTCTCGCTGTTACTGAACAACATTTTGCAGCAGCTTCTGATCAATGCGCTTAAGACTTAAATGATCACTTCCGCTCGTTCTTAATGGTGAGGGGCTAAAATGTCTCTCTTCTGTGTTTCTCAGTCTTTTCAATATTTCTAACCCTTAGTCCTTAGGGACTAGTTTAAGAGGGCTCGTGTATGTGGGGAAATTTACCCACATATCTATTCGTGAGTCCCTCTGATTTGCTATGTGTCCACATGTTGATTTGTTCCAGAATATCTGTAGCACTTTACATTCACATCCTCCCTTATTTCAGCATCACTTCCTCACCTAGACAAGCCCTACAACGGATTGTGTGAGCACACAGGGGTGTGAGCGGGAGTAATGCCTCCTCTTATGCCCCTATATGGCTGCCTCGTCCTTTGAATCTGGTTGTGCGGGGGATACGTGGGCACCCGTTATTTCCTCTCCCAGCAGGGGAGCAGGAAATGTGCTCCCCAATCCACTGGTCAATGTAGCTAAGCGAGTCTGGGGTGGGGTGGTCGGGTATAGTCACTTCTCACGGGTAAGTAGCAAATTCCTATCTCCCCAGAGCCACGAGGGAGCCATACTCTGATTTCAGGGGGACTACTCAGGGACTAAGATATTACTCAGCAGGAGGAAAGGTAGCAGAATGTGGCCCATTGGTGCTCCCTGCACGATAGCTGGTAACCTACACATCTCACTTGTACTATCGAGAGTAATACCAATGCGGAGCACCCAGGTAGGTAAGTATCCTCCGCATTTTGCCAGCTGGGGAGGCTGAGATAGGGGGCAGATTTTCAAAAGGGCGCAGCTGTCATGTAGCCATGTATATAAGGGGCAGATTTTCATTAGTGCTCTGCCCCCAGCTTGCAGCCGGGAGGCTGAGTGAGCTCCTTGGCAAATTTGGGCTGGATGGGTCAGGTGACTTGCCTAAAGCCACAGAGAGACAGAGTTATTGTCACAGTCGAGAGCCGTGTTCAGAGTCCCAGTCCTGCTCTTAGATCGCTAGACCTCATCTCTGTTGCCAGCTGGGAAACATTGTCTGCATTTGGATCGGACGTTCTGCAGTATATGCTGTAATGTGGCCCTGTATGTTCTGTCACACTCAGCAGCTTCCTGAAAACAAGAGGCAGACTTCCTAATCTGCAGAGTCACTGGGAAGTGATGGGTGTCATGATAGAGCCAGGCTCTCTCTTTGTGTTTCACTTTTTAAATTCCTGACTGTGAGCCCTGTTAAAACAGGCTAGGACCTGAATGTTGAATTCTGTGTATTCCCGTGAAATAAGTATTGGAGCGATCCAATTTTCCAAGAGTATCCTAGTTCATTTCCATGAGAGCCCAGCTGCAACAGCCTCAGTTACCTCTTCCTATTAGCTGACGTCAGATGAAGAGCTGCATATAGGACTGTTAATGTATAGGCCAATGCAACACTTTGTACTAGTTTTCGTGGGCAAACAGAAGTGACCCAGAGTCTCACAAGCAGCATGTGTTAAGATAACGGGGATTTTAATACTGCACAATATTGTGATTCATTCTTTCTATTCATGTTTTTCCTAACAAGCTATAGCTTTAAGGGTTGAGGTGAAGGGGAAGTAAATTGAGGTGAAACAAAACTAGTTGCTTGCTGTGTTACTGCCTCCTTTGCTAGGATCCTTTGCAGGAGAAATGTTTGATAAAAATGCTAACACACCTGGTGGGTAACTGGAAAACTCTTCTCAGTGCACTTGCAGGTTAAGTTTTGAAGTTGGAAGGAAGCATTTCTTATAGGAAGTAGGAGGACAATGGGGCAAACCTCTCACAGGGAACTCCTCGTCTGGAGTTCATCACAGAACATTGTTCCATTCATATGGCAAACGGCACCTCATTATGGGAAATGAAAATACCAGCCTCTGGTTAGAGAGGTGTGTTAATTATTTGTGGTCCCCAACTGTCAGTCACTTTTGTCCAGTGTGTGTGAAATAATGGTCTGGTCAAGGAAAGGTGCGGGAAAGGTCTCTCCTTTTAAAGCCAGGATTTTTTTTTCTTTTCAATGTGTGTACGCATGGGGGATGGGGATGGGGGGGAACCTGAGCTGGAGGTGGGGGGTGTCTACCCTCGAGTTTTAACCAAATTAAGGGATTGCCAGTTAGCTTGGGATGCTACCACGTTGGTACACATGCACAGATGTTTGTTCCAGGCTCACAGAAGGCTGATCCTCAGCCCCACGCCTGTCTGGTTTCCATCGGATTGCAATCTCCCTCCCCACGGGCTGAATTCCACCGGCCTCCCCTTTGCCGCCAGACTCAGAGAAGAAGCAGATGAAAAGTGGCCCACTGGTCACGGCATTAGCCTAGTTCAATTCCCTGCTCTGCCCCAGACTTCTTGTGTGGCCTTGGGCAAGTCACTTTCCCCTTACCTTGTGGGGATAATTGCACTGACTTCACAGAGGCGATGTGTGGATAAATGAATCAGAGAGTGAGGAGTTCATATAGTGAGGGGGGGGCCATGAAAGTACCTTCAAAATGGCTGGGGCTGATCTGGATCAGCCTCTCCATGCTGGTGCTGAGTTGTGATTTTTGGCCGATTTGCCTTCTACACCTGGGGCTCCCTAGCTGCCTGGAAAGCAATGAGATGAAGAGATGCAGAGGCAGGCCCCTACTGTCTGTGTTTGCCTTGTGAGCAACAGGAACCCTTCAGCGTGGTGAGCTCTTTGCTTCACAGATGCCCGCTGTTGAAATTGATAGTGACAGCTTGATCAGCAATTTCTGACACGTTGCTCTGCATCAAAGAAGGGGAGGGGCGATCTCCTCTTTGTGCAGACGTCAGCCGGCTCAATTATTCCAAAGTCGTCCGAGACAGCCGTAATTAGGCCTCCAGATCGCCGCTTCCTCCTAGCTGCCGTTTCACTTCCCGCGGTGAAGGGTCTGCCTTGGAGGGTGCGTTTACATTCAGGATCCCTGGCCAGGCCCCATTTAGATTCGGGCCAGACCTAGATCCAGCGTGGCCCCTGGTGTCTTTGCAGAAGGAAGGCAGCTTTTGGGGGTTTTAAAGCAGAAAGGTTTCTTGTGCTCTGGCCGCGCTCACTGCACGTTGCAAATGCCGGTGAGACTTTAGTGGGATGGGGAGCGTAGACTTCGCTTTAAAAAAAAACAATGGAGAGGTCTCAGGTAGTTCACTAAGTAGCCCGAAGACTGAGAGGCCGAGAGCGTGTGCCAAGCCCTGGGCATGTTCTTTTCAGTTTCCTGTTCTTTTGGGGACATGATGCTAATGGAGGTACAGGGCCTTGGCGTGGGGTCTGCAGGGTGTGCGGCAGGAAAGGTTCTGCGTACGACTTAGGAGGCCGGTGGGTTTATTTTGCTTCGTCGCTCAGCTTTGGCCAGCCGGCCATTGGCGAAGTGGTGACTGGTCTGCTGAGGCGCTGACTGATCTCATGAGCCGCCAAGACTCAAAGTGAGGCATTGAAAAGATCCATGAAAGGCCCTTTAAACGCTGTGAGAGCCCTTCCTTCGGTGTAAATGGCTCTCGGCAGCCGCCGCCTCCAGAGGTGTTCTGTCTGTGGTAAATCATTTTCAACTTGTGTGGAATGTGGGTAACTTTGGGACGAAGTGAGGGACGTTCCAGAGGGGTGTCCGTTGCTGAGAGTGTGTTCCCTACAGGCGTCTAAGGCTTTCATTTCACTGCCGCCCAGCTGGCTTTTCTCTGGTGTGATCATTATCTCACTGTAATTCCCAAGGGGGGAGTAGGTACTTGTGTTTTCTGCGAGGCCAGCACTGTCTCCCATCCTCACGCCCCATCTCTATCTGACCTTCTCTGGTTACAACTCAAGTGCCTTGTGTCTGCTGCGCATCGACAGCGGTCTAGCTCTCCTCCGTTTTCCCAGTCTGGGGGGGAGAACTTCTCCCTCTTCCTCCGCAGGTGCAACCACAAGTTAATTGTACATAAACGAGCTGCCAAGAAGAACGAATGAAATTGGATCCTGGGGGAATGAAAGACACAATTGGAGGCCACTTGCCTACACTGAAGCACGCACGAAGGCTGGGATATACACAGGAGCGTACACTTCCTGCATGTGAACCCACTTGTGCACATAGCCACAAACATAAAGATCTCCGAGTGACCCATAAGACAAGAATAGGAAATAGTATTTCAATGGACTCTCTTCCCCTGGAGCTATTTCAGACCACTCTGGACACAACACTGATAAACGTGCCCTGCCGTGGTAGAGGGCTAGACTAGCTGGCCTATGTCTTTTCCACATCTCCTGTCTGTGGTAACCATGTGTCTACATTTCAGCACTAATAAGGTCATCCAGGCAATGGATGTATGGACAGCGAGTGATGGTTTGTGCAAGGGAAGGAGAAAGCAGAAAGGTTCAGGTTTGGATCCCACTGTTCATCACAAAGATGTACCCAAACTCGGCGGTGCGGTGTGGGACTGTCAGCTGGGCTCGCCTGGCCACCAGGTCTCTCTCCTGTTTCCACGCCCCGGCACTGAGAAGGGATCGGGAGGCTCAGGCTGGGCTCACTCCAGTGTTTGCTTCTGCGTTGCTCTCCCCTGGCCAGGCAGCTCAGCGAGGCTCCTGAGTTCTCGCTAATGAGCGTGCTGCTTTCAGAGCTTTCCTCTTCCTGCCGAGGGACTGGGTGACTGTTCTGATGCACGGCGCCTGCTTCATCAACGCCTGCGGCCAGCCTCTCCTCCACTCAGTGCGATTCCCCTGCCCAGGCTAAGCCGACCAGATGTGGCCGCTGTTCAGTCTCCTCAGAACTCAACGTAGGTCTGGCTCTGGCTCTGGTTCTCCGCTGCATTGGAGCTTGAATACTCATGTAAAGGGGCACCAGGGGGTTACAGCTGGGCTGAGGGAGAGCAGAGTTCTCATCTGGCATGTGGTGTCATTCCTTGACGTGCCAGGCGGCGGACAAGCAGATCAGAATGGTTCACCTGGCCATTTTGTGCTTCATCGGAAGGCACCAGTGTTGGGGCTAATTGATTTAAACCTGCAGTGAAGTCAGATCTTCAGCTGGTGTGAACACGGTTAACTCAGTTGGCTCCCATGGAGCTTTGCTGATTCACACCAGCTGAGGATCTGGCCCTAGAGATGTTGCTAAAGACTGGTTCTGTGTGGAGTGATTAAATTGGTTTAATCGAACTTACATCTGAGAATAAGGGTAAGAGAAGGATAGTGGGTAGAAGATACATGGAGGAGACATCACAGCCAGCCAATCAGGAACTTTCATTTGTTAGTAGCGTTCTCAATTCATTTCACAACTGGCTTTAAAATGTCACACTGACTTCAACAGTAAAGCAACACAGTAGGACCTTTCTCACTAATTGCTACAACTAACGCACTGACTGTTTCATTTTTTTGTGATTGTTTTTACAAAATGGAAGTAGTAACCAACCATTGAGGGGGAAAATATGAGCCCCATGCAGCCTACATATTCTTATTGTGGGTCTGACATCACATCTAAAAATTCTATTTTTAAATATATCCTATGTTTATTCCAAGGAAACTTTCCTGTTATAGCTAGTGCACTATAAAAAGGACTCTTAGCACCAACACAATATCATAAATCATCTGCTACCTGAACAGTTCAGTTAAGTGAGTGGAGCAATAAGAATGTTCCAGGACGGAGAAAAGGCGCGGATTTATAATGTCCACTTCTTGCACAGATACCACTGAAATTCGCTATGGGGTCATGGACATGTGCTTGTTCTACACAACGAGGCAGCCTGACGGCGCATGCAGGCTTCCCTTTCCAGAGAAAAAAATAATGTTTATAAAATTACGCAATTAAAAATGCATTTAAATCTAGCAAAAAATATGCTACCAGCCTCCTGTGTGTCTACAACTGCACGCCAGTTGCTGCATGGCACATACTTGAAACTGTATGAGAGAAGCGGGCTTAGAGTCCCTCTCTTCCTGGTCTACAGGTGCAAGCTTCTTCTGGATCATTTAAAGGAGAATCTCCTAAAACTTGCACTAAGAGCAAATCTTCATTCTTAGCCATATTGAGTCTATGGCACACACCATGAAGCAGTGCAGTTTGTCTCCGGTAGGGGCCAGTGCCATTTCACTGCTGTACTGTTAACTTGGCACAATAATGCAAGGTCAAAAGTGGGGTGTATTGCTTTTTTTTTTTAAACCAGTTCGCCATTTTGCACTTTGGCATCCTCTGCCTTGTTGTGCATTGAGGAAGTCAAGCATGAGCCAGTATGAGCTGACTTGATAAAACCAGAATTCGCCCGCAAAGAGCTGTGTACATGTAAATATTCAAATGCTCATCAGAAGGAGCTTCTGTAACCTGATAGGCTGAGTCCAGAGAAGTTCTCTTGGCAACAGAACCTGTAGGGATACCTGAATCGTAGAAGTGACAAAGAGTCCTGTGGCACCTTAAAGACTAACTAAAGTTTTAGAACATAAGCTTTCGTGGGCTAATACCCACTTGGTCGGATGCATGATTGGTATTAGCCCACGAAAGTGGGTATTAGCCCACGAAAGCTTATGTTCTAAATCTTTAGTTAGTCTTTAAGGTGCCACAGGACTCTTTGTCACTTCTGCAATTCCAGACTAACACGGCTACCCCTCTGATTCCTGAATCGTAGAGGGTGTTTACATTGCCCACAAGACTGGTGTCAAGAAGGAGGAGTCTGAAGTAGATTGGACAGCTGACGTTAAGATGACCTGTGACTGTGCTGGAGAGATTGTGACACCGATCCGGCGGGTAGTGATGATGTACCCTTAGGGTCTGATCCAAAATAACCATTCCAACAATTCAGCCCAGGTTCCTTCTCCTGCAACACAGTCAGACGAGGAGGAATCCGAATACAGTTCCCTGCTTTTGTGGTTCTGGGGAATGTTGTATTCATTCTTCTCAATGTGTCATGGATTCTCACAGGTATGTGTGTAGCAACAGCTTCCGAAAAGAGAGCAAGGTTGAATGAATGAAAGAAAGAGATTGCAATATTACACTGGTGTAGCAGAGAGAAGAATTTCTTTCCATAGCAAGTGGCTGAAAAGGAGGCTATTTGTATGATGGATTAAAATGGCCCAGTACTTTTAATGGAATGCACTTTTTTTTTATCCTTTTCCTAATGGCCAAGCACAGGAGGGGAAGTTAAAATGTTCTGCAAATCTTCAAAATCTTTGTGTCTGCTATGATTCAGAAAAGAACAAATGTACTTCTCCCCAACTTGATTAACAGAAGGCCGAGGCATACTTGAAATAAAAGCCTTTTACAATCATTCCGAAATAGCTAAATGGGGGAAGAAAGAAAATTTATGCTAAAAAACCTTTCCAGTCTCTCTCTCTCTTTCAAGCTGGAGGCAGAATTTTGCTTTTATCAATGCGGTGACCTGAGATATTAGGGCCAACAAACAGAGTTGAAAAGAGAAACTTTTGTTTCCCAAAAGTGCAGAGAAGGATGCTAAAAATGCTCATTTAAACATCAATGCAGATCTCTTCTGCGCCTTCCAGTCCCCTCACAGCCATCATTATCTGAGCCAAATGACTCAAATCCAGGATCTCTCATTTAGCTATGCAAATCAGCTGGCTTTTTATTTGTCTTAGCACACCCATGGCTCTAGGGGGCAGGGTGGCCACCATCAAATCTACGTTGAAAATGCAGTGTGAACAGCTAACCCTGTTTTTGTTCTGTAACAATTGGAAGACTTTGGGATGGGAAGGGAAAGCGATTTGGCATGCTAGGATTTTTCATGGGAACTCTAGACCATGTAAAGCATTTTGGCAAGCTGGAAGTGGAGGGAACAGGGACAGTTAGAGTCTGACCTGAATTCAGAAGTCTTCTGTGGGTGACATTTCCTGCATGGCTTCGTCCCCTGTCCTGGCTTTGTAATGCATGGATCATGGCTCTACCACATTTGCTGGGTGGCACCGTGGAAGCATTGCTCATCTTGAGCTTTGCAGACCTGGGTTTTAGTTCTCCAGCTCCCTGCAGCATGTGATGAATTCAGATTGTCCAGAATCTAAGCTTTAACTGATTAATGCACTGAGTTTCTAGCCCTCATGACTTCAGAGAGACCCTTCCAAAGGCATGGGATGCCACTGTCCCCTGTGACTCGGATTGGAGGATCAACTTGAAAGCCCGTCTGCTGTGTCAAGATGAACTACTTAATCACTGGTCATGTCAGCGGATGGAATGGGAAGTAGAAAATGGCAGTGAAGACAGCTGGGTTGAGAATTGGGAGTTATTGCTGAAAAAAGGACAGAAAAGACTTCACAAAAATGGGGAAGGGAGAGAGAAACAGAAGGGAGGATGGGGAAGAAAGAGGAACAAAAGGCCAGAGATAGCAGTGGCCTAAAGGGGGAAGCAGTGCTGAGTGATGCCTGCAAATAACAAAAGAACCAAGAGTCACCCAATGACATTAATAGGCAGCTGGTTTAAAACGAGCATAAGGAAGGACTGCTTCACACAACACAGAGTCAACCTGTGGAACTCACTGCTGAGGGAAGTTATGAAGGCTGAAAGTATAATTAGGTTAAAAAAAGAATTAGATAATTTCATGGGGGATAGGTCCATCAATGGCTACTAGCCAAGATGATCAGGGATGCAACCCCTTCTCTGGGTGTCCCTAAACCTCTGACTGCCAGAAGCTAGGTCTGTACAAGAGGGAATGGATCATTCGATAATTGTCCTGTTCTGTTCCTACTCTCTGAAGCATCTGGCATTGGCCACTGTTGGAAGACAAGATACTGGGCTAGATGGACCATTGATCTGACCCAGTATGGCCATTCTTATGATGAATGCAGCAAGAAGATACTGGACAAATAACTAGAGGTTTAGACCCAGATTCCTAAAGATATTTGGGTGCTTAACTCCCATTGGAACGAGGCTCCTAGATACCTTTGAGGACCTAGGTTTCATTACAACAAAAGGTCGTCTTCTCTCTTTAATCTCTTTTTAACCATCCCACTACCATCAGTGGGCATCTTACTGTGTGCTCTGGGGAGCAGCGGGTTTTGAATTCAGACTGCGGCCTATGGGCCATACATAAACACAGAATTCAGCTGTCTTCTTCAAATGAGTTTGCAGCCCTGCCCCAGGTTGTGTGTTGGCAGTGCAGAGAGGGAGTTTTGGCTCGACGCATTTCAGCAGAGAAGAGGATCGCTGAGGAGCAGGGACAGAAAATTAAGGCTGCATTTTGCAGCACGTGTCCTGCAATAGTGGGCCCATAAAGGATATTACGTCTGGTTTGAGTTTGGAATTTCCTTTGGGGTTTTCCTCTTTTCAGAAAGAATAATAGCCCTTCGCAGAGACCTGGACTGCACCTAGGAGACTAGACTGGCCTCTTCAGAGGCCTGTGAGTTCCTCAAGGGAGGTTTGAGTTGGCATCAGCTATATACGCATTAGGGAGGCATCATTAATAGGCTGGTATTATTTATTTGATAAATGATAATGGTTCCCCTGAAGCTGTTAGGTCCTAGTGGGTAAATACATATTTGAGTTTGCATATGGTGCGTCTTTGGGAAACACGCATTACCTATCTGATGGACTGATAAATCTGTATTTATGACTTCGATCAGAAGGGAATTTTTGATTAAGTAGGCTTGCCTCTTGTTTAGCTCCCTCCTCACATTCGCTTGATAGATAACGACAAGGGGGTTAATATGGCTGCTAAAAGAACGGCCCAAATTCCCCTTTTGCAACCTCACTGAAGCCAACAGAGTGGCGAGAGAGGTGGATTTAGGCCACTATGTTTAAATCCCAGAACTTCTTATGAGGGGTTTATTTTGCAGAAGGATATGGCTGTTTGCAGAGAAATAGGTTCCTTCATCATCATTTCTGTTTTGTTTCTAAAAGATCTGCTCCACTTTACCGACAAGAGGCCTGAAAACCATGTCTTAATACACTAATTCGGACTAAACGGCTCTAGCCCTGGGTCCAAGCCCAAAACACCTTTTTCCATGAGTGATTTCAGTGTGGTCACTCATGGAGTAAAGTTCTACTCGAACTTACTAAGGAATTAGAAGCAACCACATTTGTCCGTAGGTATCAAAGTAGTTTACAAAGGAAGGAAGCTGTTTTACAGATGAGGAAACTGAGGCACAGAGCTGGGATGTGACATACCCAAGATCACACAGTGGGCTGATTACAGAGCTGAGAATAGAACCCAAGTCTCTGGATGCCCATTCCAGTGTTGCGTCCACCAGACCACACTACCTCGTTATATGCCTGTAGAAGTACACCTGAACATGTGCAGTATTTAACAGCAATCCTATAGTACAACTCCTGGAAATACATTTTAATCTGAAATGTGTCATACCCGAGGTCTTCTGTGCCAAGTTTCAACCCCGCGTTAACATTTTCAAGATTGATGTTTTAACCCCCTGAAAACCAGTTACGAGAATACAAGCTAAAATGCATTGCATTCCCGGAGTGCAGCGTTCTAAAAGATCTGCAGATTTAATGCTGAAGTCTCCTGCAGAAACTGCCATTTATTTATCTAATTAGTTAGTCAAACTGTTCTAGCACCTAGAGGACTTGTTTAAACCGGGGCTCTATTGGACTAGGTGCTGACGTAGAGTGAATGACAGCCCCTGTCCCAAAGAGACTGCACTCTAGAAGCCGAGATGCAGCAGGCGGTGAGATAAACAAGCAGGCTGTGGGGAAGAAAGATGAAGTAATTATAATAATAACTGCATGTTGTAGGCTGTTTCGGAGCTGCAGGTGATCCCGTCAGTAATTGAGAAATCCTTCATCGAGCTCCCTGAGCTTTTGTAATGATGGGTCTGTGGGGCCTTGGACCCGCAGTGCAAAGGGATGAGGTTCACATGGTCTCTTGGGAAAGCAGGAAAGTTCATAAGAACTTAAGAATGGCTGTACTGGGTAGGATCAAAAGTCCATCCAGCCCAGTGTCCTGTCTTCCGACAGTGGCCAATGCCAGGTGCCCTGGAGCAGGTAAAGATCAAGTGATCTCTCTCCTGTCATCCAGCACCCCCCTCTGATAAACAGAGGCCAGGGACACCATTCCTTACCCAGCCTGGCTAATAGCCATTAATGGACTTCCCATGGGAAGGAGCTGGAGCTGCTGGAGGGTGGCGTTTGGAAGGCAGAGCTCAGTCTGTAAGCCAGCCTATCTCATGTGGCTGATACTAGAGATCATTCATTACAGAAACTTCGAATGCCTTGACATTAACCAGAATGCGGGGTTGGAGGGACCCCCTCGTACTCCTTGATAAACAGATCACGAACTCCCTTTCACAAGGGCCTGAATAGCCCATGGACAGGTGTGTTAGGCTATTTGGCTCTGATTTTTTATTTTATTTTTTGGAATAAACCCATCAGTGAGCATAGGATCATCCGCCTCAACTCTCAGGTGAGGGCTGTAACCTTTGAACTAAGCCCTCTCTCTTTCCTGGCTCTACGGGAGCTGTGTGGGTAATTTCAAATGGATGGGGAAGTTACAGGTGCCGTGGCATCTTTGACGGACTAATGCAGAGATGTTGGCTTTTCACTCCTGTTTTGTGGACTTTGCCTTCCAAAGCGATGCCCCTGGTGTAGCTGTGTCGCAGGGATGGAGGAGCTGAGAGTTAACTTTGAAATGCAGCGCCTTGCCTTGCTCAGGGCTTGGCCTGAAGGGTGTGCATGTAATCATCGAATGTAGTCAGCACCGCTAGGAGACCCTGGCGAATTGCGGGCAAGTTTAGATGAAAACTCACACCAGCAAAGACAGGCTAAATGCAAAAGTTCAGAGTTGGAGAGTGTAGCAGATCGCTGACTCCCCGGCACAGAGCCTCCTGCTGGTCAGGAATTAGCTTATTCAGTTCAGGAGCACGTTCCTCTGGCCGATTTCACCCTGCCCTCACCTGCCCCTCTGCAGAGCCTTTGTCTGCACCACGTGTAGGCCCCACGTCCCTCCCAGACCACGGTGCCCCTTACCCAGGGAACCCCACTCCCTGGAGCCCACCTCGCCTAGTGACCCACTGCCAGTCCTCATCTAGCCCCTTTACTCAAGAGCAAACTGCAGCCTGCAATGGCCACTCATCATTGGCTAGGGGGTTGGACCTGCTGCCTTTCCCTGCAGCCCCAGGACCTCCTGAGGCCTTAGACTGGGAGCACTTGGCATTGGCCACTGTCGGAAGACAGGATACTGGGCTAAATGGACCTTTGCTCTGACCCAGTGTGGCCATTCTTATGTACTTACGTTAACTGATTGTTTCTTCCTAAGTACTTTGCATTTGTTCTGATTGAATTTCATCCTATTGACTTCAGACCGTTTCTCCAGTTTGTCCAGATCATTTTGAATTTTAATCCTGTCCTCCAAAGCACTTGCGACCCCTCCCAGCTTGGTATCTTCAAGTAATTTTTAACAAGTTCTTTCCCTGTTTTACGGATCCTATGGGATCTTACCTTCCAACTCCTTGCGCTTGCTAAAGTCTGCCTTTTTGAAATCCAGTATCTTTATTGTGCTGTTCTCCCTCCTACCATTCCTTAGAGTCATGACCATGGGTAGCTATGCATGCACAGAGGATGAGAATGAAGTCTCATGTTATAAGGCACCTACTGAAGAGTCAAGAAGGGACTTTTCCCTCTATTGAGCTGTCAACTGGTACGTGCATTTCTCGGTTTGGAGAGGAGATTTTTTGTTTTTGCCTTTATCTGGAGCGCTCTGGTGCCGTAGGTGGGAACACTTGACTAAAAGGACCAGTGGCCTTACAGTTTATGGCTAATCCTATATTTTGTTTAATGAAGTCAAAGCTAATGAGAAGGAAGTGTTGCCTCAGAGACAGAGAAGCTGTGAATGATACATGCGCTCAGAAGAGCAAGAGGGAGGCATGAGGTCATCTGCTCAGAGGACACATCCAAAGCTTTCTTCTCCATCGAGATGAAATGGCAAAATACTAGGGAAACAAGGAGGGAATATCTTTTATTGGACCAACTTCTGTTGGTGAGACAGACGAGCTTAGGGTTAGGGAAAGATACTCAGAGCGTCACAGCTAAATACAAGGTGGAACAGATTTGTTTAGCGTACGTAGTTAAAACGTAGATGTTGTTGTTAAGTTTCTTGCCAACGGAACTTGATCCAATAAAATAAATTCCTTCACCCGCCTTGTCTCGCTAATATCCTGGGACCACCAGGGGGATGACACCACTGCATATGGAAAATACTGTCTGTTTCCTTGTTTAAAACAGATCCCTGTTGTTTTATGAATTAGATCAGTCCAAAGTAAGAATCCCATTTGCCGTCCCCAAAGATCACCAAGCCTCAGCAGATCACCAAGCCTTGGCATTCCCCGCCAGGAGAAGTTGAGACATGAGGCTGATGTTGTTTAGCAGTGTGATGCCTCCACCCAAAATCAGACGGAGGAAGCCAGTCCTTCCTGTGCGATCTCTGTCGAGGACAGACAATGCAATGAATTATGGGAATTGACAGCAAACAAAATAGGTCTCATCATAACACAAAGAATAAGGAATTTTAGAGAGAGAAAAGATCTCTTTAGGTCACTGAGCCCATCCTCCAGAGACCAATTCAGGACAGTTCCCTTAATAGGATAGTCCCATCTGCTTTTTTTCAAGCCTGCTTATTAAGTATCTCAAGACCACTACCCTATTCCACAGTCCTAATAGATCTCATTGACTGAAGTTTTTTCCTCCTATTGTACGTGCCACTATTCAATCTAAATGTTGCCACAGGAGACAAATGTAACAGTATTTGCCACTTGTACAAGAGAGCCAATTTCTATGGCAATTTCATTAGGGAACATTGCAAGTCTGGGAATCTGTGGATGTCAAACTTAGTTTAGAAGGAATCATTGACGAAAATCAGCTACTGCAGCAAGGAAAGAAGTTGCAATTTCTTTCAAACCACAAAATCCATGAGTCGGATCTGGTTGATTTACCCCAGCTGTGGGTCTGGCCCTATATTATGTTTTGATTTGGAATGTCTGAAACTTGCTAACAAGGATTAATGAATAAGGTTTTGTGATACTCTACACACACAGGTTTCAGAGGGGTAGCTGTGTTAGTCTGTATCAGCAAAAACAACGAGGAGTCCTTGTGACACCTTACAGACTAACAGATTTATTTGAGCATAAACTTTCATGGGCTAAAGCCCACTACATACACACTTACCTGGAGGTAGAAGGAAAGTCCCTTATGAGGATGTGGTGTCCACCATTGCCGCTGCAAATGTACCATGTGGGCATTAGGGTATGACTGAAGAGGTGTCTCATAACATGTTATTTCCTTGCTTTCAATAGTTTGTGTTGGGAGACATTGTCATACTTAAACCAGATTAGTCTCTTTAAAGCAAATAAATTCACAGACTCTGTATACCTACTCCTAGATGCAGATATAGATTTGCTGGTTAGCAAAGTTGTTTGCTTTGTCAAATCGTGAGTTACTAGATTTTCACTATTGGTTGAATCTTGCTCATCTTAGTAGCCCCCTTGATCTCACGTGAACCAGGCAAGGGGATCAGAGGTCTAGGTTTTCATTTATTCCTGAGAATTAAAGGGAGGGTGGAAAAGTGGCAGGTACATTTTTGCCAGACAACTGAGAATAATATTATGTACAGAGGTGTCTCGTTGGCTTGGTAACAGAGATACTTGGTGTCACTACAGTCAGAAAGAATTGTTTGGAGGTATTTGTGCAACTTATGGGTAATTTGGCAAGATACAAAAGCCAGGAATGAAAGTAATCTGATAAGAAAACGTAACTGGTTCCTCTGTATATTTTTCCTGTTTAGTGGCATTTGCATAAGAAAGCCCTTTGTGCATTGAAGTCTCAAAATAAATATGGCCTTGGATTTCCTGCCAAATGAGCAAGTGGTAAATGAAGATTCCTCCTTCCTCACTCCCATAAGAAATCAGGTCCCATAATTATTGCTACAATCTTTTTCAGTAGCTTCAGCTTCCTGGTATTGAATGAATACTTTTTAAAGATACCGTGTGACTTAATGGGAAGACACTAATGAAATGGAGAAAAGCTTTTATCTGAAATATAAGAAATGTAACACTGTAGCCTTGAAGAAAAAGTTTCTCTCTGCAGTGGTATGTAAAAAGCTGGCTTAAATGTGAAATCAAGCTGAGTCAGTATAGAAGGAGGGCAGTTCTGAAGAGACGTTGCAAAGAGAAGTGACCCTTTGACTTCTCCAGGCCCTCTCCATCAAAGCCCTCTAAGATTAGCTTCAGAAGTTCAGATGATTAGATCAAAATCACGCTGTGACTCAGAAACTCAGAGACATCCGGGTATCACTTCTGTTAGTTCTAAATCAGGGTCTGATACAAATAGAATGATCAAAAAGCCCGTTCTTAGGCTTTCTATAGTATAAAGCAAAGCAAGATGTTCACATCTTTTGTGGATCTTAAGGTTTATGGCTCTAGGTGGTAGCACATTTTGAGAGTAGCTCATTGACATTTCATAACTTTCTGACCTAATTTTCAGACACCGGCTCTGAAAATCTGGAGTACTGTGTCCAGTTTTGGGGCCCATACTACAAGAAGGATGTGGAAAAATTGGAAAGAGTCCTGCGGAGGGCAACAAAAATGATTAGGGGCCTGGAGCTCATGACTTATGAGGAGAGGCTAAGAGAACTGGGATTGTTTAGTCTGCAGAAGAAGAGAGTGAGGAGGGATTTGATAGCAGCCTTCAGCTACCTGAAAGGGGGTTCCAAAGAGGATGGATTTAGACTGTTCCCTGGTACCAGATGACAGAACAAGGAGTAATGGTCTCAAGTTGCAGTAGGGAAGGTCTAGTTTGGATATTAGGAAAAACTTTTTCACTAGGAGGGTGGTGAAGCACTGGAATGTGTTACCTAGGGAGGTGGTGGAATCTCCTTCTTGAGAGGTTTTTAAGGTCGGGCTTGACAAAGCCTGGGCTGGGATGATTTAGTTGGGGATTGGTCCTGCTTTGAGCAGGGGGTTGAACTAGATGCCTCCTGAGGTCCCTTCCAACCCTGATATTCTATGATTCAATTCTATGATTCTATGAATATTAATCCCAATATGAATAAAATGTCAGTATGATCACAGGATGGGTACGATAGTCCCAGGGGACAATAACTAAAGAGTCCAACATCAACGATTTTACTGGGTAATGACCACTCAGAGGCCTACTTCACTTGGCTTTTAAACATGACTCAGAGTGAGGAATCCTAGGGTCGCACAAATGGGAGATGAGAATTGTTCTCCCAGAGAAGCATAGACGATGTCATAGAGTTTAAGGCCAGAAAGAACCACCTGATCATCCAGTCTGACCCCTCCACATCACAGGCCACTAGCCCCGCTCAGCACCCACACACTAACTCAACAACTGAAATAAGCCCACGGGAGACTAGACCGGTATGTGCCACAGACAGAGAATAGGAAAGACCGAGAGTAAGGAACTAAGTGAGATACCCCCAGATAATCCTCGCAACTGATCCACACTCCATGTTGCAGAGGAAGGCAAAATCCCCCAAGGTCACTGCTGATCTGACTAGAGGGAAAATTCCTTCCCCTTGCCACCTATGGTGGTTGTGTTAGACCCCGACCCCCCGAGCAAGAACCAGCTGGCCAAGTACCTGAGAGAGAGAGAGAGAGAGAGAGAGAGAATGCATGTTGTCCGCTCGCCACCATGGCCCTCCCAGTGTCTCATCTCCAGCTGTGGTCACCCCAATACTTCAGAACAAAGAGACCCAAAAGCCCTCAGACTACATTGTGGGGGAAGGGTATCCCTTCGTGACCCTCCTCCAGGTGGCAGGCTGAAGCCCTGAAGCATAAGCTTTAGAAACATAATTCATTGTCAGATTCTCTTCCCTGCTGTGAGTGATTTGCCAGTCTCTGTAGCACAAAGAGTCCAGAGTCTGGCTGCATCTTATTTATTATTATTTTTACAATTTATTATCATGGGCCAGGACCTCTTGTGCTATCCCTCGCTGGAGATTCCTTATCACGTGGGATTCCCGATGGGCAAAGCTTGAGAGTAGCCAGTTCCTACCCTGCCCTTCTCCTGCAGATTCAATATACAGATTCAACCAACAGGGTCTTGCTTTCTTTCCCTAGAAGCTCTAGAAGGAAACAGGGAAGAACGATCTATGATGTCCTCCTGCCTGTTACTGTAATTGTGAGTCTCAGTGGAAAGAAAATTAATTCTCAGGAGTCCTGTCACTGAACTGCTAAAAAAACCAGCTAAAAGCTGCTATCCGGTGGCCAATAATAGTGAAACCTGAACATTTGGAAGAGGAATAAAAGAGACATAAAAAAAAAGTGCTTGCACACCAAAATACAAGTTAAAATGTAACATGACATTACAGCTTTTTGGAATACATTACATCCCCATCAATTAACAATGGTATCACAATGCAACATTCGGAGCGATTAGAGAACAGCTTTGAATTCGCTGATGAGTTAAAAGACTCAACAGGAACCCCAGGAACTAGGTGTCCTTTCTTCAGGGTGCCCTTTACACTGACTGAGTTGAGAATTAAATGTCGAAAGGATTCGAAAAGTCAGCCGTGCCTAGTGCAGGGGGAAAAAGCAGATGTCTGGTCTAGTTCATACATAACATGCCAGGTTGTGACTGCATTATGACATAATGCTGGCATACAAAGCAATGCTTAAAGGCAATAGTCCTCTCTCTTTTTCTGTTGCTGAATTCAGCTTCCTGAGTCACTAGTTCACTGCGATCCAGGCAGCTCCAGCTGGAGCTAAACTAAGGGCAAATAACCTGACCATGCACTGAATCTAAAACAGTGCCATTACCAGTGGAAATATTTCTAACTAGGCTCTTGTGCAGCGCTCTCTACATTCGTCTCTGTGCTCCTCACCGCTGCCGGGTAATCGAACGGGTCAAACTCACAGTCACCAGCTGCAAGCTGGGGACTTGCAGAAGCACCTGCTTGTGTATTTTTTGGCCTGTTTGCTGTTTCCTTCGCTACGTGTGGACCTTTTCCTGCCTCCGAGCTCAGCTCACCTCCCCGTGTCTGATGGAAAACCCTTTCCAGAGGCAGAGGAAGTGGGATGGGCTCATACGTTTAGCTAGTACTGAACAGGCAGGACCAGAAGTTGTGTAAAGGGACCACTCAGTGCAATGAAATCTCGTCTCTACGCACAAGACTGCAGGCTGGAACCTTGTTACTTTATCCAACTACCTAGGAGATTGGGGAGGAAACTCCCACTGATGAAACAGGAAGTAAGGGAGTGGTGGAGCATGGCTCCATCCCAGAATACTCTGGGCTGCTGAGTTAACTCCCATTATGGCCACTTTACTACACAAAAGGGCCAGCTTGTATTTACCTGTCCCTTAATCTGTTCTTCCTAGCATGAACGCTGTCTCCTTCTTGTATATTTTCTTTAGGGGCTACCAAGGACATGGGGAAGATGTTGGGAGGGGATGAAGAGAAAGATCCCGATGCTGCCAAGAAGGAAGAGGAGCGACAGGAAGCCTTGAGGCAGGAAGAGGAGGAGAGGAAAGCCAAATATGCAAAGATGGAGGCTGAAAGAGAAGTGATGCGGCAAGGCATTCGCGACAAGGTAGGCGTTGCTTTCTCAGAGTGTGCTGTGCGGACCTGTGTGCGCCCTTCCTAACAGGGAGCTGGTGTTTCATGCTGATTATGGAATCACTATGGGACGAGTTTGGGGACCAGATAAGTGCTTTGCTGCACTGAACTGTTAAGTTTGCACTCGTGCCCTGAGCCTTCCTGGCTAAACCTGCCTCATGCGTTGAAAGGGGTTTTGATGCCAGAATGGGAGTTCTGGATGGATGGAGATGCATGGTCGGTATCTTTTAGATTGGTCTTTAATCAGTACAAAAATAACTGAAACAAACCATGACCTTTCCCATCTCTACCCTCGCGCCGTTTGACTCTCCAAGGTCATATTGTTGGTTTATACAAAATACTGTCACTCAATGTGTTTTTGTTCTAAGAAAGCCCACATATCTCCTGCTATTCAATGCGTTGTTTCCAAGATTTCCTGAATGCTTATGGATGAAAAGGGACAACTCATTTCTACTTCCCATGTTTGTTAGCATGATACCCATCACCGGGGAACCAGTTTGTCTGATGGAATGGTAAAATAGAGATTCACTTTAACAGCTGCAAGAATTAAATATCAGGAAACATCGTTCTAGCCTTCTTTGCACTGATGTTAATGGGAAATCCCAATGCAGAGCAGCCACAGAGTTAGGCCTGATGAGTGAAGTAACACAATAATTTTGAGGATTGTAAGCAAAGTTTAAAGGGTGATTGGGGAAAAAAGTACAAATCCAAGCATTGCTAGGGAGATTGATGTAACTTAACATGGCTGGAAACAGATGTGGCAGTGTATCAGCCCTTATGGTCCTGTGTAGAAGTGTAGAGCAGTTCTGCTGACTCACTGTGATAACCAGATCAAGGGGGTCTCATTAGAACAAGCTCCATGATCTAAAAGTCTAAGTGGCTCTCAGAGGTGGGAGAAATAGCAGAAAGAACGGGAAGTCCTGCAGGGAGACGTCCTGGAATTGAGCAGACCTGAGAGAAGTTTTGGACAATAGTCTGTGGAGGAGTTCGCAAGTATGGTTGTGCATGAGGGCTTTGTTACTTATGTTGCATGTCCAAAGGTAAAGGGTAACAGCAGATCCCAAGAAAGAAGGGGCTGAGTTTCAGCCAAGATCTCATTGCATGGTGGTGGGGACGAGGCCAATTCTCAGAATATATTCAGGTGATCAATGTGGGGATGGCGTCAGTCAGACTGGGGCCCTTGAGTGAGATGATGGTGCTGACTGTCAGAATTGGTGCTTGTCCAGTATCTACCTCTATGTAGGTTTTGATGACTTCGGAAAGAGACAAGGAGAGAATTCAAATCCTAGCACCACACAGGGAGAATCAAGGTCTAAAGAATAGGGTTATGGACCGTGATGTAGGCATCCTAGTGTAGTAGTCAGAGCAGGCTTTTTACCCCCTGTTTTCCCCATCTTAGCTCCAACCCACTGGCAAGTCCAAGCAATGTATTTGATAATTATATGGTAAACATGAGAAAGTCGGCAGTTTTTCAGTACTAGTGTGCTGTGACACGTTTGTATTTTTATGTCTGATTTTGTAAGCCGGTAGATTTTAAGTGAGGCAAAACTTGGGGTATGCAAGACAAATCAAACTCCTGAAAGGGGTACAGAAGTCTGGAGAGGTTGAACTACACTAGATGAGTGGGGTGGAGCTGAGCTTAGTGACAGGAACGATAGCGTTTCCTGGTTGTAAGGAGTGGCTGGCATGAAAAGAATGATGAGGATCTAAAGAGCTCCAATCTCTTCATTTTTCTTGTGAGCAAAATCCCTAGTCACCTACCTTTGAAAGAGGGAGCTTTTCCTGAAGAACTGGAAAAGTTGTATTAAGTCTTTAAAGAGCAGCTTGAAAGAGCAGACATCTTTTTATCTGATAGGTCCACTGTGGGGGAATAATACTGTGCCTGGCAGAGAAATTGATTTGATGATAAGAGACAAAGGCTTGCAATAACTACGATGAGATCCTAATGGATGGAACTGGGAAATCTGCAATGAACCGAGATGTGACAGAAAGAAGTTTCCACTATTTGACAGTGTTACATTTTTGTTTCTCAGCTTAGTAATTGACCTTGGTCTTTGACAGTCACTGTGAAACTGGAACTCTGAAGAAAAAAGAGAATATGGAGTGCAGCATGTATAATATTCAAGAAGGTTTTTCTTTCTTTCTTTCTCTTTCTTTCTGTCTCTTTCTGTCTCTGTCTTTCTGTCTTTCTTTCTTTCTGTCTTTCTTTCTGTCTCTAACTTTTGAGTACTTGACTTTGCATCCTTAATATCTTTTAATGTGATTTTTAGTGTAATTTCCTGTGTTTTAAAAAAGCAAATTGAAAAAAACAGAAATTCCATCATGAATTCTCATTATCAGGGTTAGACCCTTTAGAGCAGCGGTGTCCAGTACATTCGCCAGTAGCCACGTGTGCCTAACAGGCTATTGAATTGTGGCTAATGCATATGGCTTAATGTGACTTTTTTATAATGTGGCTAATAAGAAAAATTCAAAACCACAAGTGTGGCTAGCAGGTGGCTATCATCAAATTTCTACTGGACACTGCTGCTTTAGAGCCAAAGCACGGACACTCTTCCACTTGAGCTGCAAGACCGACTAATAGCAATAACACGTTATCATCCTCTTTGTGGACCCACCAATGGAAGGAGGTGGGACACACTTTTGGCCAATGGGTTTCATTGCTATTTGCTGACAGCAGAGGAGTGCTGTGACAGAAGAATCACAGGTTCGACTCCAGGTTCTGAGACAAGTGTATTCTCATGGTAACAGACAGTTCTGTCCCCGTCTTGTTCCAGTATTCCCGTTCATTTGGCCAATGTACATGGCAGACGGGCATTGCTGGCACGTGATGGCATATATCACATTGATAGATGTGCAGGTGAATGAGCCCCTGATGGCTTGGCTGATGTGATTAGGTCCTATGATGGTGTCAGTTGAATGGATATGTGGACAGAGTTGGCACCGAGCTTTGTTGCAAGGATAGGTTCCTAGGTTGGTGTTTTTGTTGTGTGGTTGCTGGTGAGTATTTGCTTCAGGTTAGGGGATTGTCTATAAGCAAGGACTGGTCTGTCTCCCAAGATCTGTGAGAGTGAGGGATCGTCTTTCAGGATGTGTATTAAGTCTGCTCTGCAATCATATAATTCCTTTGACAATAAGCTCCAAACCCAGCCGGGCAAATTTTCTCTTGGTAAAATTTTGCTTCTGTTAAATAGTGTTTACAAAGCTCTCTGATTTTAGTGAAACCAGGAGATGTTTTATTCTTGGAAAAGAACAACTTCAGATATAGCTAGCACCAGGGGGTCTTAAAAATGCCAACTCTAACCTGCTTGAAAACCTGGTTGTGAAGGTGTACCATTCCTGTGGAGGGAAATATAAACTTCATTCTCCATCACAGACTACCCACAGCTACAGGGAGCCAGAAGACTATTCTCCTCAAGTCATAAGTACATAAGAATGACCATACTGGGTCAGACCAAAGGTCCATCCAGCCCAGTATCCTGTCTACCAACAGTGGCCAATGCCAGGTGCCCCGGAGTGAGTGAACCTAACAGGTAAAGATCAAGTGATCTCTCTCCTGCCATCCATCACCCACCTCTGACAAACAGAGGCTAGGGACACCATTCCTTACCCAGCCTGGCTAATAGCCGTTAATGGACTTAACCTCCATGAATTTATCCAGTTCTCTTTTAGACCCTGTTATATTCATAGCCTTCACAACCTCCTCAGGCTAATCCCAATCCCCTCCTAATTGCTGTCAGTGAGATACTCAGAATAATAGGACAGCTCCTAAGTAGGTCCCAAGGGAGACACTCCCATTGTTACTGGACTATTTTTAAAAGTGAGGAATTAAAGTAGCATTCTCTGTTTACATAGCATCTTTTAGGATCCTAAAGCATTCAAGACCTTCGTCAGCCACTTCATCCAGCGTAAATGAGAGGTGAAATGCCACAGCTGTTTAAAAAGTGCTTCGCACTGTACAACCATGCATGGGGCACAAACCACAGCTGGGATGAGTCAGCATTGCACCACTGATGTCGGCGGCATGATGCTGATTTACACCAGCTGAGGATCTGACTCCTTAAGGCTGGATTGAAGAATACCATAATCCAAATTGCAACTCTATTGAATATAATTGCTGGAACTCTAATTGCTCAGGGCATGAGAATGGTCCCTGCTCCATATTCATGACTGCAAATGGTCACTCTGGGAGGTGTATTCATTGTGGTTCAGTGGCTAGTGCAGGGAGCTAACCCTTAAGAGTCCTGGGTTCTAGTCTTCCCTCTGTCAGTGACTCGCTGTGTAGACAATTTATTAAGACTTCTTTGAGCTTCAGTTCTTTGGCTGTAGAATGGAGAAGTTAACACTTGCTCTTCCTTGTATGGTGCTTTGAGATCTCCAGATGCAGCAGCATATCAGTGCTTCATATCATCATCCAGTTGGAACTCCTGTATAACACCTCTTATACTGCTATAATCGTAGCAGTATATGTGAATGAGCTGCGGGCTTGGGTCGTTTGTGGAAAAAGCTTCCTTTCCTAACAGAACGTGACTCTGAAAGGCTCATGGAGCTTTATAGAGCAGCAGTCATTATCAAACCAAATATGGAGCAGGACTTCCTCCAGATCCACTATCTGTCTAGGCACTGACATCTGTCTCTTCATTGAAGCATGTGAGTGCCTCGCATTCATTGATGAATTTTTTCCTCAGAACACTCTTGTGAAGCAGGGCAATGCCATTACCTTCATTTCACAACTGGGGAATGGCAGCACAGAGACCAAGTGACTTGCCCAAGGTCACACAAGGAGTCTGTGTCAGAGGTAGACATTGAACCCGGCTCTCCCAAGTCCCAGGACAGAGAGATACCCTGCTGCCTAAAGAACAGACAAATGACATCACTTGAATCAACTTCCTGACCATTTCCTCATAGCCAGCAAAGGAATCATTAAAGTGTAGGCCATTGTTGTTCTCCTAGGACCAGCAGCACTTCAGGTGTATAATGCTGGGCACATAGGACATTATTACTGAGTACTGGTCAATAGTGCCCATAACCCCAACCCACCAGTGTCGCTCAGGGACTCCCCCCACACTATCATCTGGGGGACATAGGTTGCCCCAGAAGAGGTGGGGCGAAAGGCACCGCCATAGGTCTGTTGCTTACCTTGCCCATGGGAGCTAGCTGGGGGCAGAGTGCTGCACTGAGCAAAGGGGTGTATGATGGGGCAGACCACAAGGATGGTGCCCTGGGAGTGAGGGGAGACATTCTGCTTCCCAGAGGCAGAATACTTGCTGCTTTTTCCTTCATGCCTACCCTTAGCTCTGCCCATCAGGCATAATCTAGCTCATTGCTGAGAAGGAGGAGGGATGTGTGCTGTGTTTGCCCCCCATTCTAGAGCTATATTCGTCGAAGAGCCAGGTAGTCAAAGGTAGGTAGGTGCCTGAAGATCCATGTATGTACATAGTGGGATGTTGAAAACTGCTTAAGCATGTGAAGCCCCAAACATTGATTGATTGATTTGAAGAATCCTTAGGGACCTAACTCAAAATCCCATGAGGCATCTATTTGCACCTTTAGGCACCTAAATACTTTTGAAAATCTGGTTCTTAGGGGGTCTAAGACCCACTGACATCTAGTGAGACTGAGGCCTTCAAGCATTTAGGTCACTTTTGAAAATTTTAGCCCAGGCCTTAGTCTCACACCGTGCTTCAAAAATCAGAGGAAAAGAGTGGAAGTAATGGTTTTCTGGTATGGAGAGGAACATCAGCTTTGCTGTCCTGGATATATCCATCAGCCCTTTCATTCCAGCAGCTGAACGACTTATCTGATCTTACACGGAAAGTTAAAAGAAATGGCAGTGCCTCCATAGGTGACTAGCTGCACCTTTAGGCACCTAAATAGCTTTGACAATCTGGGCCTCGCACTAACTTTTGCACCAAGTCACAGCAAAGGACCCAAATAGTTAGTGAGACTCGTTAACACTTTTTAAAGCACAGTCCAATTCCATCACTTCTTATTAACCTTCATTTCCAGACACCGGTGTGCACTATTAACCGCAGAGCTGCTTGCATAAGATTCAGCCAGCAATTTACTCGATAGATTTCAAGCTATGTTGAATAGGTCACTCAGTAAATATTACCCTCTATTTCCTCATTACTCACCCAGTTTTCAATCTGGGCAGAGGTTTTATTAATATTGACACATTTCATGACTTTTCTCTTTACCAAAACATTTGCAAATAATCTATTCTATTATCTGCCCATGGTTTGTGAATTCATCCCTTTCCTGATTATTCTGTTTGTTTCCTGAAGACTGAGGAATATGGTTCTCAGTTGTTGTCTTCACATCAAAGAGTGGTTCAACATAAATGTTTCCTGCTATACTAAGGAGCTATATAGAGCATTGGGGGTGCACAGGGTTCTAAAGGGATCCCCTGGATTAGATACCTGCATAATGGTTACCAAAGGGTGGCATGTCTTGTCTCTACCAAGAACCAGTAGCCCACTAGTCATCATAATCATTGTGAAAAGTGTGTATCTATTTAAGGAGTTATGTATTTATACCGAAAATCCTGCTTTTGAATTTAAGGCACGTCAACCTGTGGAACTCTTTACGAGAGGATGTTGTGGAGGCCAGGACTATAACAGTGTTCAGAAAAGAACTAGATAAATTCATGGAGGATAGGTCCATCAATGGCTATTAGCCAGGATGGGCAGGGATGGGGGTCCCTAGCGTCTGCTTGCCAGAAGCTGGGAATAGGCGACAGGGGCTGGATCACTTGATGATTACCTGTTCTGTTCATTCCCTCTGGGGCACTCGGCATTGGCCACTGTCCAAAGATGGGATGCTGGGCTAGACGGACCTTTGGTCTGACCCACTATGGCTGTTCTTATGTTCTTATGACATACCTCAGAAATGTTCCTTTCAGGCAGGAGGTAATTGACATATATCTCCCTGTCTGGCTGTAAAGCATGGTAACAGTTCTGGGTGAACAGTATCCTGCAAGCCATGGGAGTATCTTCTCCATGAAGTTTAGGCTCTAGGTTGCGTGTTGTGATTTTATTTTATAAGCACCATTTGTTTCTAATATTTCTGTGTGCCATGACTTGAATCATTTGTTAAATGGACTCATTTGATGTCCCTCTGAATATATCTCAGTGCTGTGTGCTAAGTGGAGCGGGGATCTGAGGGGAAACTGGTGAGCTGGGCATATTTCTTTGGAAGCAGCAAATCAGTGAATACAGTGGACCAAGGGGTGGAAACTCCAGGGAGACTCCTGGAGGGCAGGAATGGGCCTAACGCTAACTTGCAGAGCGACAGCGGGGCCTGTGAGGCCTACAGGGGCGGGCCTGTATTGCCAGCAGGCAGTGGGGCTGACCCATGGCAGGCACAGACAAGGATTATTTTTCACGCCAAGGGCATGTGGTAGCAAAGCGCCTCACAACCCTATTGCTGCTCAGTATGAGAGTCAGCATCTGTACTGAACCACTGTACCCTGACATCAGTGGGTGTTGGATGAAGCCCTTATGCCAGCGCTAAGTGGCTGTGTAAGTCTGACCTGCCAGATTCTAGCACAGCAGCCATTACAGCCATTCTGTCATGTCTGGGCTGGATCCGGTGTCCGCTGAAGTCAGTGGGAAAGGCACCCCTTGACTTCTTTGGACACCAGATGAGGCCCTCTCTGGCCTAGATCCTTCAAGGGCTTTCAGTGGGAGCGAGGCGCCTAAATAACTTTGAGGGACTGGCCCTAAGTGACAACGCAAGGTGGAGAACCGGACCCTGCCTGCTCATCTTCCCCAGTAAAGCCGACGCAGCAGAGAGAAGTAGATGAAGACCCAACCCTCTTCCCCCCAGCTCCTTCTTCTGCCTGTCTGAGAACAGCAGCGCTCCTGTACCTGTGCTGATTGGACAGCTCTCTCCGCATACATCAGTATGTGTAATTAGACAAAGTGGCAGCTCTTGCTGTTCGGCGCTGGGACACTGCTGTTTGATGAGACAGAATCAGCTCTTGGATTAGTTCTTGCCTGCGATCCAGGACAGTTACATCCCTAACAGGGAGAGTTATTAATGGCTAGTAACAGGAAGTGAGAAGAGAAGCGCGATGCCATTGCTTTTGAAGCAGTAGACTCCTGCCTGGGCTTAGTTGGCAAAGGCCAATAGTAATAGGATAGCAGCTTTCATCCCAGAGCTCTTTGCAAACTCCAGCTCGATCCTGCAAATGCTTACTCTCAGGAGCAGTCCCTGTGGCTCGATGGAGCTACTCACATGAGTAGGCGTGTGCAGGATCAAGTGTTAGGCAATAAAAGCTGTTTCTGTCTATAGATCTCAAAGCATGCAACAGAATAGGTCAGTAGCATCAACTCCATTTTATAGATGGGGAAAGTTTGGCGCACGGAGATGAAGTGCCTTGCCCAAGGTCAGCCAGTAGGCCAGTGGCAGAGCTGGGACTGGCACTCCAGAGCTCTATCCATGGACCAACCTGCCTCCCAGTTTATGAAGTATTACTAACACTGCAACTGTATCACCCTCCAGCAACACCTAGGGAGCCAAACAGCGCCCCTAGACTGCACAGCGGAGTCCCACAGGGCAGACCCGTCCATTAAAAATTGGAACAGTGGTCCCTAGATCTAACACACTCAGTGTGGATACAGAGCCGTTATCTCTCATCCGGAGGAGACCATCCACTGCTCCCCCGTCCACAGACGGCACCCAGACTGAATGGGTCAAGGCGGTCTGAGGCAGCTGGGTACACGGAGAGTCGTCTTGCCACGACCTTCTCTAGGGCCTGCACTTGAAATGGCAGACGCGATGCTGGTTGTCAGGTTTTTGGCCTCAAGAGTGTGGTTTTTGACAAATGACGGACCCCGGCTTCTTTGAGAGAGGCCGGCACCCGGCCCTCCCTAATGGGGCCTTGACGGAGCCCTCCAGCCGTGGATCCAGCACTCTCCTCCTGGCCTTCACCAGCCAAGGACATGTAGCCAGGGGGCAGGTTGTGGGACGAGTGCTCTTCATTCCACTAGCACTTCAGAGACAGCACGGGCTAAGCTCGGCCCAGGGAGACCAAGCCCCTGCTCCCCACCCCGCCCCTTCCTCTGAACCCTGCCCCCATACTGCCCCTTCCCCCGAGCCCCTTCCCCCTGCCCCCTCCTCCCTGTCACTTGCCCTTACAGCCTGTAAAAAGTGATGGGACCCTGGTCCCCTAGTACGGTGCCCCTGCCTGCAAGGACTTCATCTAGTGGTGTGTCGGAGGAACCCTGAGTTCCCTCACAACCTTCCGCTTTGATATCCATCATCTTTAACAGCGGACCGTCCAAACAGGTCCCTGGTCCTAACAAGTTAGGTGAGCACCAGCTTCAAAATGCAGCAGAGGATGCTGATAATAACTTGCACCAAAATGCATCTTGGGGCACTTGCATCAGTCATGTACTCTTTCACGGACGAAGGACCCATGACATCATCAGGATTTGCCTCGTTTATCATGTCGCATCTTTCTTCCTACCAGACGACTCACAAATTTGTATAAAGCTAATCCAAGGACTCTGAAGGTCACCAAATGAGGAATTAAAGATCTGTTCTCCTGCTGCATCTAAACTACCCCATTAATTCTGAAATCACAGTAATTAACCACACGTACCCCTGAGAAGATGACACCCCTTCGAGGGGAGGTTAGTTATGGGAATTGTGAATAATCAGCTAATAACTTAGAGGGGCTTAACGAAATCAGCAGCATCACACTGGTTCTGAATGCGGCCTCACGTTCCCATGTACACTGCCTCACCGATCGGTAGTCAGATGCATCATTCTCTCCTGTGAAAAGTAATACAAGCCAAACTCGTCCTTCGAAATGCTGGCGCTTAGAGCAAGATCACAGGGCAGATTTGAATGCTTCTCTCCGCAGAGCTGTGCATCAGTTTTGACAGGGCTTTCACTGTCTTCTCCTGGGATTTGTGATTGTCGCAGAGAATTAATCATTTGATGTGCCTAGAGAGGAGGGGAGTCTCAGGGTATTACTAAGGTCATATGCAGGGCAGTGTGAGAAACTTTGCGGTGTGTTTACTTGCAGTATTAGCCTGGCGTTTGCCTTCCTTTTTCAGTGCTGCTGAATCTCCTACTTGAGGGCTTGTCTACACATGGAGTCACTCTGGAATAGTTGTGGTGCTTTCAATTCACAGCCTACCCTAATCTGAATTCACTTTCAAGTGCAGATAAGCCCTAAAAGCCTGATTCTGCCACCCTTACCCATGTTCAGAAGGGCGTTACTGTGCGAGAGGCAACGGGTGACATCAGACACTGCCCAACTCTCAGCATTCAAAAACCATGAGTCAGGGTCCCCAAAATCATGACATTTTAATGATAAATTTGAGGGAAGGTTCTTTACTCTGTTGATTCTGAGCCTGTAGCAAGCTTTTCACTGCAGCCATGAGGGCTAAACTCTTATCTTTTATAAAATTAAACTGAAATGTCTCTTGTGTTCACCTGACTCCAGGGGCTGGGGATTTAAAACAACCCACCATGAGAGCTCGTGTGGCTTTGGCAAAAGCTATCTTAAGCGGGGGGCAGCACCCAGGTGCCTGATACCAGGAGAGTGCAGGGAAGGAATTATGCCTCTCAGATGCTCTGTAGCCTCCATATTCCCTTCTCACACTGGGCACAACAATGGGGAAATTCATCTGCCAAACACAACATCTTGTGTGCCAGATCAGCTGCACTGACGGACACATTGGCAGGGGGAGAACTAATGCTGCAGCCCTGTTCTCTTGCCTGCTTTGGAATGGAGGGACAGATACACAGCACCGCCTTAGTCCTGCTTGTCTAGACCAAGGTACCACACAGAGACATCAGAGCAGGTCAGGTAGGCCCATCAGAATCTAGCCCAGTGAGATCATTTGCAAGAGAAGGCCGTCCTCTCCCTGAGTAAGGGTAGCAAAATCTGGCCCCGGGCTCTTTTCCGTGCAATGCCATCCACTTAAACAAATGTTGTCACGGTCCCCGCAAGACACGGGAAGCCTGCAAAGCCCTGGGGATGCAACATTCAGAAGATCCCGGCGGATCTGGGTCCAGGTTGCCAAAAGAGCTCGATGTGTTTGGCATGGTGCTAATCTAGATGGGAGCTTCCTGAGCTGTTTTGAAAACCAGGCTTGATGTGGGTCTATCCAGGCCCCTTTGCTCTCTCGTAGCTTCTGAGATATTTCCTGCAAGTTACATTAACTGGATCCAAAGCCCATCTTACTCAGAAGCAGTTAGAAATCTACATTGTGTCGGGGTTGGGGGACGAGCGGAGGGGGGATGATAATAAACAATCAGGGCGCAATCAAAACAATCAAAACTTAGCCCTCAGCACCTTGTATAAGAAAGCATGCCAGGCCTTGTTTGGTTTTTATTCAGCAAGCCCGGTGGTTTAGTTTCCATCTTGTTTAGAACAATGAAGTCGTTTTCCGTGCACTGCTGAAGAGACCGAGGTGCTGAAACAAATGTTTTCCCAGTTTACATCTATTGGCAAATGCATCACAATGTTTTGACAGTTCCTTTTTTTCAGATTTCTTGCTTTTGAAGCATGTTGATTTTTAGGGAGCTGCAGAACACTCTGGTTTTTCGCTTCTCTAACAAGCCTCAGAGTTGATCTGGGATTGCACTCTCCAAGAAATGGCATAATGATCCTGCTCATTTTGATGATAATCTTGCAAACTGGCCAGGGAAGGAAAATCAACAAAACAATCATGTAGGTCAAAGGGAGATTGTTTTCATAACTTCTCTGTGCTCTGTTCTGGCGCTAGTTCAATAAGAAAAGTTCTCACTTATCATCCTGTTTTCAAAGCCAGTTAGTTCCCTCTCACCGTGAGGCTGTGAAATTGGCTTTATGGGAACACCTCGTTGTAGCCTAGATTGAGTGTCAGAGCAGGGGAAGGGGCAGTGTTTGGCCAAAGTGTCACGGGGTAGTGCCGGTTGGGATGTTTTCAGTGAAATGTTTTTTACCGGCGAGGTAGCTGAAAAAAACCCCATTTTGTCAAAACCGAAACTGTTCACGAAAGTGCTGGGTTTGACAAAACACCTAAAAACAGTTCTGGAAAGTTGTGGTTTTTCGAGTAAAAATGACTTTTTGTTTGAAAATTTCAGTAAATTTACACTAAAGGTGTAAAAAAAAGGGCCGGGGGGTTGAAATTGAAACAGACCGTTTCAAAATGATCCAAAAGAAACATTTCTGTTGATCTGGCCTGAAACATTTTCAGTCCATGAATATTTTTGAGATGTCTACGTCTTGTCCTGATTTGGGATGGTAAAACCCACTGGAGATGTTGAAAATGCTCAGTGGATGGGAAAACCACTTCTCAGCCATCCCTGCCTAGGAAGAGCTGTGGGAGCAAGCGTGATGGACACACAGTCCGTACCTTGCTCTCCCGCATTGTCCTCACAGGAAGTAAATTACTTCTCCTCTTTTCACCGTGCAGTTCACTCCTCCCCACCCACACATCTGGCCAGCTACTATGGCAGATGCATAAGATGGGCAGGGCCAAGGCTCCTCCCACTCCCCTTCCTTTATTGACCCCCTTCCTACCCACTTGCCATGGGGCTGAATACTGAAGCAGCCCCGGCTTCTCCCCGACGTGGCTGGGGCTGTAGTCTGAGCAACTCTTACTTGGTCAAGTCAGGGAGGAAATGCAGGAAGAGGTCTTCTTCCCTGGCATAGCTAGACACAGTCTAGCCTGGGTCATGTACAACAGCCCCTTTATGGAAACCCCCCTCCCCATGTCAGGGCACAGCCATCTTTCTGGGTCACCATCTCCGATGGTTAATTCGGCCAGCCCAGGCCCAGATATAGGGATGCTAATTTGAGATTAGCTGAACTTCTCTGCTCTGGAAATCTGGCTGGAAATCTCCCAGGAATAGGGCTTCTTGCAGGGTTTCCAGTAACTTGGGGGCCTTCTGTTCTTTGTTGTCTGGTGAGAATGAACACAAGCCCTTCCTTGGGACATGTTGTGATCTCTTGCTCCTAGTCTGGTCAGAAGGGGCAGAAGGATGAGAAAATTGGCAGCAGCAACAAGACAAGATGTTATCCAGGTACGTCCAAGCCTCCAGAAAGGACTGGCGTGAATACAGTGCCAAGCCCGCAAGCAGCTGTATGTGAGCAGCCCACTGGCCCTGTGCAGAGCCCTGTCAAAGCTGATGCTACTGGCTGGATTGGGGCCTACGTTCGGGAAGAAGCAGGGGGCTTTTTAACAAATTCACCGGCCCCTCCTAGCTCCGCGCCTCGGAGTCCCTCCAGACTGCACTGCCACCCAGTCTTGACTGTGCAGCGAGACGCAAAGACGCCCTTTCCGAGTTAAACAGACAATTTTCAGTGCTAACTACGTTGTCTCATTTAATAAACGTGATATGCACTTGCAGCACTTCCCGCAGCTTCGGGCCTCGGTTTCGCTCCTTCTTTGCTTTGCTGGGGAATCGAACTCTTCCTGAGTGCGGAGAAGGTTAGCATGGGCTTTTCAAAACATGCAAGGGATTTAGGAGCACCAGTCTCACCAAAAGCCACCGGGGCATGTGGCTTATGCTCCAAAGTCACTTCCTGTCTAGTCAGGAAGCTAAAACTAGCAGTGTGGACGCTACAGCTCGGGCTCTTATGCTGATCTGAGCTCTACTTTATTTTTTGTTTGTAATTTTTTCCGTTGTTTAGTTTCCCGTGTTTGCAGAAATGTGCCGTTAGCTGTTCTTGCAACAGTCAGTTTTGATCAGCCATGAGATAATTTACAGGAGAGAAACTTCGATCCAAAAGACAAGCATATTGCGGCGTTTGTGCCTCATTTCTGGCATGATTTATGTTTTAAATAACCCCTTACACAGTTAGAAGGATTGAAAAGACAGGGCAATATGTAAGAGTATAGGATGTAGGCTAAGACCTACCCCAGAGGTCTGTGCATGGCTACAACTCCATGCACAGATCTACCTTTTCCAGTGCTAATTGCACCTCTGTAGCACCTTCCTCCCCCTTCACACGCTCCCCTAGCCCCATGGGGGCTCTCTGTATGTTTGGGATCCCCAGTGGGGGAAGGGACAGACAGTGGGTGAGGCAGAAGGAGGAGATGGAAGGCGGAGCTAAGAGGAGCGCAGCATAAGGCTGAATCTTGGGGGTGTCCCTGGTAGCGTGACTCCCCTGGCACTGTGCTGCCAGGGAGCTGTGGCAGAGGGTCACTGCCGGAGGACAGAGCCACCATGGGGGACTAGGGCCACTGCGTGGATAGCTTTGGCCTCCCACGGCTTTGGAGATGTGTCCTTTTCTGTGGGGCAGTTGGGAAGGTAAGCCCCATACCCCCAAGATAGGGCAATGGGGGGTTCTCCATGGGAGGATCCTTGCTGAGATGTCTCCCCCAGGGCACTCTATAGAGCGGCAGGTTTACACCCATAATTCCTTCTGTTTTATTAGGAGAGTCAGTGACATCTGCCCCAAGATAACGCCAAGGTCCTGTCTTTAAACCATGTATCGATACATACAGCCATACCATGAACACAAAGGGCTGAAGTGAAAGGGTCCGTGGTTTAACATACAGGAAGCTCGGCCATACAATGGATCAATAAGAACCCAAGGTGCTTAACAGGAAACAGTCACCTGGAAACCTTCACACAATTTACCACAAACATAGCTGTACTACTTCCCCCCGAAGCCTTAACAGTTAGAGCGTCGGGATGGCACAGTACCACGTAAGCTTAACGGGTATTAAAATAGTCACAACTCCGCTAATTAAAATCAAACCCGAAACCTCTGATGTGTTGGCCAAGAAAGGAGTAATGGTGACTGAAGAGCACGTATCTCAGCTTGAGGTGCTGGTCGTCCTCTCCGGCTTTCCCCTGAGAAGGCACTGCACGATGTGAATTAAAATCAAACACGAAGCCACACTGCAGCACGCCTGTGTAAACAGATTAACTTACGAGCGGGCATAGAACTAAGTGATCGGGAAATAGCGGATTGATTTAGCAGGATTTTGAGTTCTAAAACACTGGGCTCATTTATACGTCAATAAACTAATTACGACATGTAATTGATTAACTTTGATGGGGGTGGCAAAAAAAAAGAACCTTGGTCACCACTTCAGCTCACATTGGACAGTTTAATTTGCTGATGGGTCCCCTGTTAGGATGTTCGGAGAGGTTTGAATGATCAAATGGTCCCAGTATTGGTACGATCAGCATTGCCTCCGGGCTGTGGTCCAACAAACAGATTGAGCTTGGTGACAAGTGCAGGTTATACTTCCATTGGTTAGAGTGACCATGAAAGCTACAGATCCAGCAGAATGGACTTTTGGGGACAAATTCAGCTCTGGGTCAGCACAGAGGGGGACAGTTCACTCCCCGTACCAGCCTGGCTTTTTTGTCCATTATTATTTGTATTATGGTAGCACTGAGAGACCTCAAAAGAGATCAGGGCCGCAGAATGCTAGGTGCTGTACGGGTATAGAGTAAAAGCCCTGGTCTCCACTGGGAGGGGGGGATTGATCTAAGTTACACAACGTCAGCTACGTGAATAACGTAGCTGAAGTCAATGTATTTAGATCCACTTACCACGGCGCCTTCACTGTGGTAAGTTGACCGCTGCCGCTCCCCCGTTGACTCTACCTGCACCTCTCGCGACAGTCGAGTACAGGAGTCAGCGGGAGAGCGCTCGGGGGTTGATTTAACGCATCTAGCTAGACACGATAAATTGACCCCCACTGGATCGATCGCTACCTGCCAATCCGGCGGTAGTGTAGACTTACTCAAGAGAGTCCCTGCCCTGCAGACTTTGCAGTCTAAACAGGCCCATGGTGGAAGGCAGAAGTGGACACAGAGAGGGGAAGTGATTTGTCCTTGTGGATAGCAGAGGGGGGAATAGACCCCAGTGACTGCATCCACGCCTGATGCTCAGCATTTCTTCCCTCCTGCTTTTTCTTCCCAAGCTGCCTGAGCACCAGGCTAGTGTGAATGGATGCTGGAGTGGGAGATGCCTAGAGCAGTAGTTAGGGAGAGGTTGAGGAGCAGAATTCTCTCACTCTGGCTTTGATGTGTGGGGTCTTCGGCACAGGTGATACTGCTACTATCACTGGGCAAAAATAAATGGAAAATCGCAGTGACTGAAAACTATGAATTACAGTGAAGGCAGAGGAGAGGAATATTAACCACTTTGCAACGTTGGATTACAGTCCCTGCTACTCAACAACAAGGTCTTCATTGTGTCTGAGACCATTTGGAGCAGGGCACATTTTGTCGCCCTCTCACTCATCCCATGGCCCCTTTGCTCCATCGGTTTTACTCCTGGAAGAATACCATGAGGCCCAAGGGCCTAAGGCAAAATCCATGGGAATCAGGGAAAGGACCATGGTTGATTGTAGTGAGCTTTGGATCAGGCCTGGAGTTAGGCTGTGCTTGCGCTCCATGAGTGGTAGCTTATAAGCAGTGCTGTGACTTGTTCCTTCTGGGATAGCTCAGTGTTTTGAGCATTTGCCTGCTAAACCCAGGGTTGTGAGTTCAGTCCTTGAGGGGGGGCCACTCTAGGGAGATGGGCAAAAAATCTGTTGGATGATTTAGTTGGGGTTGGTCCTGCTTTGAGCAGGGGTTTGTACTAGATGACCTCCTGAGGTCCCTTCCAACATTGATATTGTATGTCACATTTGGAAGTTGGAAGACTTACTCTCTGAGATCCTGTATCTTAGCATTCAGTGCAATAGGTCACCCTAGATTTCTGTACCAATCCTTGGCTAATTTCTGCGGTCGGGAGGAAAGGTTTCAGCAGAACTCATTTCATTAAATGCTGCAACACATCTGCAGCTGGGAAAATGGTTTAGCCTTCTGCGGTTCTACCCCTGCATAATGCAGGTAGCTGTCCAGTTCCAGGAACCTGGCATTTCACACTCTAATGGCCATGAAATTAGTTTGGGACTTAATACGTTTGGTCTTAGTCATAAAAAGAGGCATAAACAGTCTGAAATGTCATGAAAACCCCATGCAGGGGAGAGATTCAAACAACATCTTCCTGGGTAGGTATTCAGTTACATGCTATCTTGTGTTATTGATTGATTAAAAGTCATCCAGGCAGCTAAACGCATGGCAAGAAATCACAGAGGTCCTGATCCCCAGTCAACGAGACGATGCTCATTGATCTCAATGAGTTTTGGATCAGGTCCCTTAAAATATGATCCCTGGCTTCCCAATGCAATCTGGCACGTTGGTGGGGAGTACAGGCACTTCTACTGAGCTGCCCTCGCCCAAGAGCGACCTGCTGCAAAGGAGAGTGGGAAAGATGGCGGAGCAGGGGGAGCCGTGACTCTGCCCACCCCTATGTACTGATGGGACCGTGAATTGGGATATTTGCTGCATCTCTTAATTTGTGCAGAAAATTGCTCTCCCCACACTCTGGGAGGTAACGTGACTATCTGGTATACGGTGCCTCATGGGCTCTACTGCACCCCTTCCAGTGGACTGGGGGCATGATCTGCCCATTGATGCCTGCTGGTGTCTGATGACCTCTGACAACTCCTACTGTCCACAGTGGACAGATACTTGAGTGGAAGTTCTGGACTTGGAGTTGATGTGGTTGGAGTGGTGAAGCTATTTTCCTATCCTGCGCATTATCTTCTCTCTGCTGTGCAGGGGAATCCCCATCACAGTTGTCATAAGTATAAAGGGAAGGGTAACAACCTTATCTATGCAGTAACATAAAATCCCTCCTGGCCAGGGGTACAGAATCCCCTTACCTGTAAGGAATTAATCAGTTCAATTAACCTAGTTAGTACCTGACCAGAAGGACCAATGGGAAAAGAAGATACTTTCAAATCTGGGAGGGAGGGGAGGTTTTGTTTGTGCTCGTTCTTTGTTCCCTCTCTGAATAGAGAGAGAGAGAGACCAACCAGGTAAACCACTTCTTGAAAAGAGACCGGAAATCATACATCTAAAATCACAGAAATTGTAAGTAAGGAAATGCGTTAGATTATCTTTTGTTTTAGCTTGTGAATTTTCCCTGTGCTAAGAGGGAGGTTTATTCCTTTTTTTTCTTCTTCTAACTTTGAAGCTAGGCCTAGAGGGGAATACTCTGTGTTTTATGTCTTTTTATTTACCCTGTAAAGTTACCTTCCATCCTGATTTTGCAGGTGTGATTCTTTTACTTTTTTAAAAAAATAAAATTCTTCTTTTAAGAACCTGATTGATTTTCAGGGGTTTGATCTGTGCTCACTTGTAACCAATTGGTTAGTATATTATTCTCAAGCCTCTACAGGAAAGGGGATGAAGGGGGTTGGGGGAATATTTTCGGGAAACAGGGACTCAGGTAGCCCTTTTTCCTGGATCTTTTTCTAGATCATTTGGTGGTGGCAGCAATACAGTCCAAGGACAAGGAAAGGATTTTGTGCTTTGGGGAAGTTTTTAACCTAAGATGGTAGAAATAAGTTTACAGGCTCTTTGATGCAGGTCCCCACATCTGTACCCCGGAGTTCAGAGTGGGGAGGGAACCCTGACACTTGTGTTCTGTAGTGAGATGTTCTGTTGCACAGTTATAAAATGGGCATCTCTTTGGGCTGAGCTAAGGGCTTTCTGTCTAGTGGAACAGCACAGAAACATGGGTTCCCAGAGTACCCGTGGCATAATCCAGGGTAACTCGGGGTGACATTATGTAGAATCTGAAAGCAGCATTAGAAGACCTGACACCAGCTTTCTACTGGGATCTAAGGGCACAATCCCTCTGAGCAATGTGGGACTTTTGGTTTGCATGATATTTATTATGACCAGGATGGCCTGTATTCTGTGCTCTCCTGCGCAATCCCCTTTCCTGATCTGAGAGTCTTATGGCTGGGGAGGGATATTTGTTTTGCAGACCAAGTGACAGTTTTATAGACTTATTTAACAACACCATCGTAGCATCCTTCCTCATGCAGGGTAGAATCTACTCCTTTGAGTAACCCCATTACCGATGGGAATGATTGCACTTGACACATCCCAAAGGTCTGACTCTGGGACCACTGCATATTGCATGAATCACAGCTGTCTCAGTGCTGCCTTATGTTCCGCCCAGCCGATATGTTGTGTCCACCTGTTGTCTCCAATCAGAGAGTTAGACTGTAAGCTCAGGGACTGTGACGTGCTAGGTTAGGGCAGTACCTTGCACAATAGGGCCCTGAGTCAGACCTCTGTGCGCGATCATAATACAAATAAAAGTTGACGGTGAGAATAGCAAAGGCCCCAAGTTATTGTCCTGACTGCTGTGCTCATGAAGGGAAGGCTGCATAAGCTGCATTCGGAGCAGCTTCAGCCAGTCAGCGTCAACAGGAAAAATGCCTTAAAGCCTCTTTTGCAACTGCCAGGAGAATTAGCGGCATTTCCGCCTCTAGATCCCCATCTGGGAGAACGCTCCAGCGTGTGCTTCACTTTAATGGGCACATCCACCGAAGTCATGTGCTGAGACGCTTTGGCACCCCAGGGGCTCAGGGCAGGAAAGATCTAAAATCTAGAATCCAGAACTTAATTCAAAACTGTACTGTGTTGCCCGTTACACACTTAAACCAGATAATTTAAGTATGTTTTTTTAAAAAATAATAATCGCTTTCTACTAGCTGCAAATTAAAGTGACGGACATTTTTATTTAGCGCTCTTAAATGGCACAGAAAATGTCCTACAGTATTTAACTTATTTAAATGCAAATGTACAGATTAATACAGGAACAATGACATTGTTATGCTAATTACAACATCTTTCATTTCTTCCACTAAATACTGATTTTCTCTTCCTTTTGTTTCATGTGCATTATTTCCTTCTCCGCCTCCCTCCCTCACCACTCCAGCGCAGATAAACCTCTTCAAGGTTTTCTCTTAATGTTTCCGTTCTATGGAAAGCAATGTTCTCTGAGCCTTTGAGCTCAACTAATGTGGAATGCTCTCTGGAAAGGGTCAGCACTGCGTTCACGTTGGTAGAGAAATGTTGTACCTGCTGTGAAATGGAGAAACATTTCATTGCCTTGTTTTCAGACAAGAAGGAACTCCTCTCCTTGTGAGTCCCTTTGGAAGTGTAGGGGAGAAATGAATCACTGTGAAACTATGCGATACACCTGAGGAAAAGCCTTCCAGCTTTTGTAAGCTACTTTACGTTCCTCACAACAAGAATAAAAGCAAATCAATATGGAAATGTCAAAAAAAAAAATCACCAGCCTAAATATAAGACACCAAAGACAATTAGATTCAGTTCCTCTCCTCTGGATAATACACCTTTCTTTTTCTTACCCTTGGTTTATCTCATCTGTTCAGGCCCGGATTTAGTTTAGATTTAAGCGTGTACTTAAGTACATCTCTATTCAGCGAAACCCTTGCGCACAACCTTGATCGAAACCCCATTAAAATCAATCATGTTAAACGTGCTTAAATGCTTTCCTGAATAACTTGGACTTAAACATTTGCTTAAATGGTGATTAACCACTGAAATTAGCTACGTGAGGGCAGGGGTGGATTCTCCTTCTCTTGAAGTGTTCAAATCCAGGTCTTCACCCCCAGACTGCCTTTCTGGAAGAGATGCCAGTTATCACGCTCAATGCTACTGTAACTGGATGAAATTCTATGGCTTGTTTATACCAGAGGTCAGACTGAATGTCCTAATGGGCCCGTCTAGCCTTAAAATGTATGAATCTTAAGTCAAAGCATGTGTATCGGGAGCTTAGGGGCTGATCCTGCTAAGAGTTATGTGCATTCTTAACCTTAAGCCCATGAGCATTTCCATGCACATGAATAACGGTTAGCAGGGCTGGAGCCTTTCTCTTGCCCTATGCATAAGGCCACAATGAATTTGCGATATCGTAGAAGTTGCAGATTCCACAATATTAGGTTTCCACCATCATTTTGATTTGAATTGGCTTAGTTTGCACACTCCCCAATTTTGCATGCATTGTGAGTTTCACGACACACTTTTTTCATCGCTAGTACAGTAGAACCACATTTAACCAGGTGGATAGCGGCTGGGGCTAGGACTGTCAGCCCCGGGGTGGCCGGAGTTCCCACCTTCAGACCCACACATTAATGACTACAATAAAATTGCAGGAAAATGTCTGGTTATCAAAACAATTAGCAGGCATAACATAATACTTGAGTGTTCATATTGTTCCCAGCAAATTTTTCTTAGACAAATAGGTCTTCACTAGCTTTTCCAAATTACCACAATTAATAAAGATCCATTGTCACTTTTCTGTGATTTTCCACGTCTTGCCTGCAACTCAGCCTCAGTTATTTGACAATCATCCTGCAATTCAAGTAGGACCTTACCTACGCAGGTACCAAAATAACAACAATACTCAAAAACTACAGGAGCAGTAATCCAGCCTACAAGAGTGACCAATATTAAGTGTTAAGTCGCACCTGTTCTGTACAAAATTTCATCTCCCAAAATGAAATTGAATTCCCCATCCAGCCATTTCCCTTCTATCCAAGTATAGGCCAATTTCAACACTGGCACCAGGAAACACAATTCCACAGATGTCAGCAGAGTTGTACCTATTTATACCCTTGCTATATTTGGCCAAACATAGCGTACAAGTGTTGTTAATCTAGTGGCAAAGAAGCTACTAGTTTAGACTCCTTGCCTGAGGAGGTTGTAAAGGCTAGGAATGTAACAGGGTTTAAAAGAGATCTGGATAAATTCATGGAGGTTAAGTCCATTAATGGCTATTAGCCAGGCTGGGTAAGGAATGGTGTCCCTAGCCTCTGTTTGTCAGAGGGGGGTGATGGATGGCAGGAGAGAGATCACTTGATCTTTACCTGTTAGGGTCACTCACTCCGGGGCACCTGGCATTGGCCACTGTCAGTAGACAGGATACAGATTAAATGGACCTTTGGTCTGACCCCGTAGGGCTGTTCTTGTGTTATGTTCTTAGGCTCCAAACCTTCAATTTATATTATGCAGGTTTAAGTCACTGCTCCATCACATGATTCTTGTGTGACTGTGAACTTGTCACTTTGCCTCGCTGTCCCTCAGTTTCCCATCTGTAAAATGGGGATAACAGCTCACAGATGTGTTGTGAGTATACATGCATTACAGATTGTGGCACTCAGATACTGCTGTGATGGATGCCAGGTAATTATCATGGATAGATAAACCTATAGCTGCACAGGACCATCCCAGATTACAGCTCTGGGTGTAGCGAGAGAGGGGTTTGGACATCCAATAATCCCTGAACAAGCAAGTGTTCAGGGAGTGAAAGAACCCTTGGCTCCATTCCTAATGTATCAGCCACCAGTGCTGGCTGGGCACAGGGATGAAAAGTGGGGCAGGGCGTATGCTGCACCACAGTAAATTATCTGTCAGAACAATGGGGGAGCAAGAGACAAAGATTAACTCCAGCTGGACAGGAGATGGTTTTCCGGTCCTATGAACAATTTTTAGATTTCAAGCTTTCCCCCCATCCCAAATCAGGACTGAAAGTCAAAATCTTGAAATGTTCATGAAACAAAATTCCGTACAAAAATTCCATTCAGGTCATTTTGTTTCATTTTGATCATTTCAAAATGTTTTGTTTTGATTGCAATAATCTAAAATTTTAAAAAATCTAATTAGCTTAAATGTCAAAAGAAGATGACATTTCAAATCAGAAAATTGGCGTTTTGTTTTGAAAATATCAAAGTGTCCTGGACAATTTCAAAAAGTAGTTTTCAAGTGAAGAAATTCAGAACAGTGGAACTTTCCCACACAAAGTTTCAGTTTTAACAAATTGGCATTTTTCTAGGAAAGAAATGTTTCAAGAAAAAATTCCCAACTATTTCTGACTGGTGGCCCTTCCTGGACTGTCTCCCCCACTCTGGGTTGAGTAAAACAGTTCTAGTCTTTAATACGGTGTCTTAGTGAGGAGGCTGGGTTGCCTTGTCTTCACAAATCAATAAGACTGGGATCCAAAATGTACAGGTTCTACTGTAGTTCTGCCTCTTAAGAGAATGGTCCATGCTAGCTGTTCTGTGAAGCCACAGAACCGAGGTAGTGCCTGACCCTCAGCTGCTGGAAATCAGTCTGATCTCAGGAACCGCACTATGTATCAGGAGTAATGCCATGAAAGTCAGTGGAGCAAATCTCCTGTAAATGAGGTCTGAATCAGGCTCTAACCAGTGGCAGGCAAGGTAAAAAAACCAACTAGGATTATTACAATTTAAAATTGCACTCAGTGAGTTTCTGGGCAAGGCACCTTGGGAAAGACGGCCCTGTGAAACAGTCCCCGGAATAATCACGTGCAAACAACAGTGATTAGAAATTGGGTCCATTCCAGCCATTAGGCACATGGGGCTAGGGGTGAAAACCGTGAAATTCCCCACCTAAATAAAGTCATGCCTGTTGCCTTCAACTGGAAAAATTGGTAGTTTTCCCAGGGGAATTTTTTTAAAAAGAAAAATCAGCTTTTCATGGTAAAAAGCACCTCGCACCTATGGCAATTGCAATTGCATCATCTCACACAATTAGAGATGGGAATGAAACACTTAATTGCACTTTGCCTCATGTCAGGATGGGAAAAAATGCTTGGTTCTCTAATGGCTTTGCTTCACTTAGCTGCTCCGGAGCCATTAACACTGCTAGAATCACTGGGTTATTTGAGCTGGGAAGGGTTGATAGTTGCTCGTTCTTCAGTATCCTGGCAGGACTGAAGGGAGGGAATATGTGTGTAAAGTTACTGGCTGAAGGCTTCCTCTGTGCTATAGAAGTGAGTGTCAGTTACATGCATGTTTCCAGAGGTGGAGTCTATCCCAGTGGGCATCATTCAATGCTGCGTCATGCCACCTTTGCAAAGATGGAGCTCTGCTTCTATCGATGGAGTGTCACTGGCCTCAAACTGAAGTGCCACATCATTATTAAATAGCTCTATTACAGCAGCAGCTGTACTTGTTATGTCTATTAAGGGAAGGGAAGATCAGGGCCTTATTGTGCTGGGCGAGAACTGGAAAAAATATTTCGCCTGAAATATTTTTGTGGCCAAAAATGCAGCTTTGGTGACACCGGCAGAGTTGGTGAATCCATAGGCGCCAACTTCCCCCAGCGCTGGTGGGGGCTGGCATCCCCCCACCCCACCCCAACTCCACCCCTTCCCCGTCCCCATTCCAACCCCTTCTCCAAAGTCCCCACCCCAACTCCGCTCCCTCCCTGACTCATTGGACCCCTTCCCCAAATCCCCGCCTCCTCCCCTGAGCGCACCGTGATCCTCCTCTTCCCCCTTCCCTGCCAGCCACATGAAACAGCTGGGGAGAAGCAGGACCCGGTGGCCTGCTCAGAGGAGGAGGCAGAGCAGAGGTGAGCTGGGGGGTGGGGGAGCTGCCAATGGGTGCTTTGCGCCCACCAATTTTTCCCCGTTGGTGCTTCAGACCCGGAGCACCCACGGAGTCGGCGCCTACGGGTGAATCCGCCGGTCACACCAAATGACTTGTGTTGAAAACAAAACAAAGCAAAACTAAATTTCAGGGGAAAAAAAGCCGAACAGTTTCGATCGTTCCATTCGAGGCGACTTTTCGTTTGGAAATTCCTCTCCAGGCTATTTTGAAAACTTAAAAACCAAACACAACTGCTTGAAATCTAAACAAAACCATTTTCTTTCGGGTCGCCTAAAGTGGTTCGTTTGACCAGGAGTGATTTTTAGTGGTGGGAGCAGGGAGCGCAGCATGGTCGATAAACCGAAAAACCCATTTGCACGGCTCTAATACGGACCCACAAAGCTTGGTCCTGCTGTCGCTGAAGTCAATGGCAAAACTATTGGCTGGAGCGGCGTCGAAGAGCTTACAGTCAAAAATAATCAAGCCAAAGAGAGGAGGGAAGGGGAAGTGACTTACCTAAGGTCACCCAACTGGGAATAGAAGCCAGCCCCCATGCTTCCCCTTATCCTCTTAGACTGTTCTGTTTCCCATAATGATAAATTAGTCCGAGGCATTTTGATGACTAGAATAGGTAAAGAAATGAGATGAAACGTCCCATCTTACTGAGCAGAGGCTGGAGTAAAATGCTATTTATTCACTTCGCGTGGGGAGGAACATTGAACATGCGTGGACTAGTCCAATCCCCACTTGTGAGAAATATTGATCATCCATACAAGGCACTTAAATAGTCTGAAGTGAAGTTTGCAGGATTTATTCAATTGAATATAGAGGAGACAGAGATGACAGAATCATTCGAACCTGATCCAGGTCCCACTGAAGTCAATGAGAAACTTTTATTACTGTTAACTTCCAGGAGCTTTAAAGTGGATTGGGTCATATGTTTGAAACACTGGGGTTATGCTGGGAAATGTAAGTTCCTGGCACAGCTGGAGAATTAGAAATAATTATGTCTATTCATTGTTCCATTAAAAAGTGGCTAAGATATTGAGGGATGCTTGCTCCATCTCCAATGCATTTCAGCTGGGTCATAGTCACCGTTAAAGGGAAGCAGAACTAATGGAAATAAATATCTCTGCAGTGTAACCCAGAATATAAAATGTGAAGGTCAGATGTGCCCATTGTCTGCCAGGCTTTCAGTAATTACTTGTTTCACATACAGTGTTTAAATCCTTTCCTAAAGACTCTCCTTTTAAGTATATATAGCGAATGAGAGCGATTTCTAATGCAGGTTGCGTAGTGTACAAAATATGAAGTCTATCTTTGTCCAGCACCTAGTACGACGGGGCCTTGGCTTGAGCTCCTAGGTATGGCACAATAATAAATAATGCTTGTACTACTACTACGAATGGATGATAGTATCTAGTTTTGCTTCGTTTGGCTCAGTAGTAGCATGCTTTCAATCGTGGTTTTCAGCCAATCATCCTTAGAATGAAGACGTTTGTCTGCACAGAATAGTGCATATATCTCCTGCACGTCAACCCCTGGTTCACGCCTTGCTCCCAGGAATCAAAGCTTCCATTTAAAAAATGAAGACAGGCAGGTCAACAGCTAAGATTTACCTACCCTCATTGCTCGGGGCTGTGAGAAATGTCATGCCCTGTGTGACATATTCAGATCGACCTGATGCCCCTGTAGATGCAACTTGGTCAACGGAAGAATCATAGAATCACAGGACTGAAAGGGACCTCAAGAGGTCCTCTAGTCCAGTCCCCTGCACTCAAGGCAGGACTAAGTATTATGTAGACGACCCCTGACAGGTGTTTGCCCTACTTACTCTTAAAAATCCCCAGTGATGGAGATTCCACAACCCCCCTAAGCAATTTATTCCAGTGCTTCACCATTCTGACAGGAAGTTTCTCCTGATATCCAGCCTAAACCTCCCTTAGTGTAATTTAAGTCCATTGCTTCTTGTCCTGTCACCAGAGGTTAAGAAAAACAATTTTTCTCCCTCCTCCTTGTAGCAGCCTTTTACGTATTTGAAAACTGTGATCATGTCCCTTCTCAGTCTTCTCTTCTCCAGACTGAACAAACCCAATTTTTTCAATCTTCTCTCAGGTCATGTTTTCTAGACTTTTAATAATTTTTGTCATTGTTCTCTGGATTCTCTCCCATTTGTCCACATCCTTCCTGACATGTGGTGCCCAGAACTGGACACAATACTCCAGTTAAGGCCTCATCAACGCGAAGCAGAGCAGAAGAATTTACTTCTCGTGTCTTGCCGACAACGCTCCTGCTAACGCATCCCAGAATGATGTTAGCTGTTTTTGCAACAGTGTTGCAGGGTTGACTCATATTTAGCTTGTGATCCGCTATGACCCTGGGATCCCGTTCCACAGTACTCTTTCTAGGCAGCCATTTCCCATTTTGTGTGTGTGCCACTGATTGTTCCTACCTCGCTCAGGAGAGCATCATCATTCTCCTCTTCCTCAACCAATAAGGAGCCAATCCATAGGAGCCCAGCATGGCATCTGAGCTCCTCTTCCAGGGAGCAGCCAAGTTCAAGAAGCCCAGAGGCATGTGCATCTCTCCAAGGCAAGCCCTAGAAGCCCAACACAACACAGGGGTGTTGAGGCTCTGCTAGGGGGGAGCTGAGCCTAAGTTGCCTGGAGATCCTTAGGTCTGCCTAGTGCGTCTGAATGTCTCAGGAGATTTCCTATATTTCCCACCCTTTGTCTGGCCAGAGAGGGAGCAATCATTGTTTTCTTGGTATACCAGTGCCTCTGCTCCAACATGGTAAGGATCAGGAAACGAAGAAATGTGCAAACCACGGAGGGGGAAATGTATTCAGACCTCCACAAGTGACATTTCAGGCTCTTGTCAGTCCTGTGGAGACAGTTCAAGTTGGTTTACGTATAATAGGAATGTATTAGTCCATTCCTAAACGAAGTACGCCTGACTGCCCCCTGGCAATACATCTCCATCGTGTTCCTTAGCACAGGTCGCTTCTTAAAAATAAGAAATACAATTTCAAGGAGTCGCTGCTGCCGGCAAACGGTATAGGATCGCCCCTCCTTTTTTGGCCCCCACCGACTCAGACAGAAGGGTGAGCTAGTGAGGCGTAGAAACAAACCAGCTGAAGTAGAGGTCTGGGAAGAATCAACAGGATACAAAATCGTGGGGAATAACACCAAGATAGCAACAAGCTCTCTCGCAGCATGGCAAAGATTTAAATATACGAGCCTGTCAATAGGGGCATACGCAATGTAGGGCCCCAATCCTGCAAACACGTACACACACATCTGCTTCATTTTCGGGTGGAAAGTAGCTCTAGCCCCGCGTTATCTGCTTCCCTGCTGGGCTGTAGGCGCCCCAGGCAGAGCGGGATAGGTGCTCGACTGGCTCTGCCTGAGCCCGGGGAAATCGTTAAAATATTGACCGTGGGCCCCTGACCTTTGTGAAACAATATGTTCAGCCCCCAGGCTGGTGAGATCGAAGGAAAGCTGTAACTGTTCCATTTCTTGCAGACCATTTTTAAACTCGTTAACCACCTTTCTACGCTGGGTGTTGGGTTTTGCAGCCCCAGCGATGAAATCCATGTATTGGTTGCAGCCTCAGAGGTCCTTCATGGGTGTCATTCTTTAATGTCAGTAAATCTGGACCTTTGTCAGTACCGTATTGACAGGAGTTCTCTCCCTGAAAGAAGGCTTATAGCACATCCTGTCAGAAGTCATTCAGTTTGGGATTTTACCCGAAGATAGTTCCCCATACCATGGTATTCCTGCCGGCATTTTTGCTCTGAATTTTGTGTCCGGTTTGTAAAGCTGGCATGTGAAAATATTGGATCCTACTGGTGGAAATATTGAATTTCCACCAGTGTTCTTCCCACAAAAGGGAGATCACACTGTTCATAGAGGTAAGCACGTATCTTTCCATTCTGCAGGACCGATCTATCAGTTAATTTCCTTCCCCAAAATTAACCTAATACTGCCAGTATTGCCTAGCAGTTCTATGGGAAAATGATTACCTTCAACTGTAATTGCTTTCTGTAGTCTCCTGTTTGGGATAAATCTAGTTCAAATGTCTCAACTTTATGTGTTTGTGTAAAAAACATCTGAGCTGTAAGAAGACAATAAATTCCTGCTTTCTAATTTATATTTCTCTTGCGGTAGTGGGGAAGATTTCAGTTCAGTTTTGTCACTGGATTTTCTTTTGTCCATTTTTCTTTTATATCTTTTGTGAAATTAGGAGTGATGCACCAGATCCTCCATGGGTATTAATCAATATAGCTCCACTGAAGTCACACTACACCAGCTGGAGAGCCAGTCCAATATCTGGGATACTGGTGATCAGTTTTTAAATAGCCCTCCCAGCTTCCGCTATGTTCAATGCACTGAAAATCCACAGATTATCCCGTGAATATTTTCTGATTTGAGTGAACAATTAATGATGATTTTTTTGTAGTCCTTAATTGTGTGTGTCACTTTTTCCAGACTGTAACTCATTAGCTCTGATCCAGTCCACCATAAACGTTAATGGGATTGCACAGTGGTACATTTAATCAAGCTGCAAGGTTCTGAATCTGGAAAGGCAAGTCATAAGTGTTTTTTTCTTCCTCGGCTGCATTTGTTTCAGATTTTATTCCCGTTCCATCTGAGTCACGAATTCACCCACCTGGTCTTGCAGCGCTTGGTCCAGGACTGAGACACCTAAGCACTGTTGCAATCTACGTAACACTGAGTTTGTCATCAACGTGTCTGGATCCAGGATCAGTCTCAAAGCCAAAAGTAACTTCTCTTGTGAGCTCCAGAGCTGCTGTTCCATGAACCAATTGTTGGTGCTGGAAGGAGATTGTTTCTCCAAACTGAGGTGATATTTAGCCACTTACCCTTTGGGGTAGAGGAAGAGTCTCATTAGCAGTTAAGGCTGGGATTTTCAAAGGAGCTTGAAGGAACGAGGTGCCCAGCTCTGGCTGAAAATCAATAAGAAACTAACTCCCTTAGTCCCCTCTGAAGATCCCAGCCTAGGTTGATGAGGTTGAAGGCACACAACATCTTGGTGGTGGTGAACAACACCTCCGATGACAGTCCCTACAAACCAAAGCAGGGTCACGTGCACAGGAACTATTCATGGGGATGCTTCTTCAGGCTGCTAGGAGAATGGAAACAAGCCTTTATAGTAAAACAGGATCGGAAGTGTATTGATAAGAGGCAACATCAGTCATTCAGTTTTCTTCAATACTTTAAAAGCATCATGTTTTCCTCACTTAGGGCGTGATCCAAATGCCCCCTGGAGTCAGTGGAAAGACCCCCCGCCCCCCCGCAGGCCTTTACACCTGTGTAAACCCATCTGGCATCAGTGGGGAGGGATTGTTGCAATTCAGAGCAGAATGTGCCCCTCGGTTCTCAGGTCTGCTGCTGAGCTCAGATACGGGACATGTGTTATGGCCAGGAGAACCCGGGCAGAAGTACCACAATGGATCGCACATCTGAGGTTAGAATCAGACCCCTTCCGTTGAGGGGTTTCTAGAAAGCAACTTGTGAGCGCTGGGCTGTTCTAAACAGGGATCTCCTGTTGTTTCAGATAATGGTGTACTCCACAGCTTTTCTCTGAAGCAGTAACTTTGTACATCATCCGAAACCTAATCAGTCGGATGGGCCTGGCACCCCACAGATTCCAGCTGTCTTCAGATGGGACTCTGGATTTGCAAGGAATGAGAGATCAGACTCCTTAGTGCTCAGATACTAAGGGCAGGTCTACACTACCCACCAGGTTGGCGGGTAGCGATCTATTTTTCGGGGGTCGATTTTATCATGTCTAGTCTAGACGTGATAAATCAATCCCTGAGCGCTCTCCCGTCAACTCCGGTACTCCACTGCCGCAAGAGGCGCAGGTGGAGTTGACAGAGGAGTGGCGGCAGTCCACTCAGCGCCGTGAAGACACCGTGGTAAGTTGACCTAAATACATTGACTTCAGCTATGCTATTCCCGTAGCTGAAGTTGCATACCTTAGGCTGACACCTCCCCTCCCCCGCCACTGTAGACCAGGGCTAAGTCAGGGACTCATTAGTGGTGATGGGTCAGGTTCTTATTCGCACTGGTGCCCATTTGCACCCCTCTAGCAGCATAATGGGCCTCCCAGTGAGTGTACACCCAACTCAGTCCCACTTTAACATCCCTTTAAACTGCGTGGGTGGTGTCGATGGGCCTTCGTACAAATGGGAATCTGGCCTGATCAATACAGCCACAATGAGACATTCACTGGGGGTTTGCCCTTGATTCAGTGGGGCCAGGATTTCACTGCATCAGGTAATTCAGACTTAGCCTTGATTTGTTTTACATTCACACCTTCCATATGCAACTAACACTTCCCTAGCAGGGAACACGAGGAGCCGTTCAAAATATGGATTTAAGAAGAATACGAAACAGCAGTTGACACCTGGAAACTTTCAAAATATTATGATTAGAAGAATTTCTTCCTCTTTATTTAGTTGCGGTGTTTTTCTCCCCTGATTAATGACATTTGCATAAAAAGTGGGCCTGAGTCTGATCTCCAGAGGATGTAAATTAGGAGTAGCTCAGCGAAAGTGGAGGCCATTACAACAGAGTAAATCGGGTGCAAGGGAGATGAGAATTGCGCCCAAAGCTTTGCTTCTCAAGAGCCCCTCTGCTCCTGCTGCATGTTCCCTGTTTGAAGTGACAAGCTTCCGTGAGATCATAATTGCCGGCTGCGGAGAGAGGCTACAGGCCAGTCCTGCTGAAACGGATGTGAGCGAGGGACTTGTGTGGGTTCCATGGGACTCCCTCACGTGTGTAAAGTTGCCCATGTGCCTAAATGCTTGCAGAATTGGACTCCTTGGGCTGATCCATGCAGGGTGTAAATCAGTGTCGCTCCAGAGAAGTCAGTCAAGCAAGGCCCATTTAGATCTGCGGAGGTTCTGGCCAGGTAGGATTTCCCATGAGGTCCATAGATGTAAGCCGACGGACTAGATTAAGAGCGAGGAACCAAGGCTCTCGTTTCCATGTGGTTGTCTGTGGAGAGAAACAAAAGGTCTGATATATACACAAGAGTGTTTCTATACAGGTTCCCCGTGAGATGCCCAGAGCTTCTCTCAAAGCACTCGAGCAGTGTTCTGCCTCACCGCGGTGAAAGACGTTTGCATCTCGTTCATTGGAGAACGCAGACAATCATTACACACAAAGAGATCAAAAACGTCTGCCGCTGCTGTGGGGGCGGGACCAAGAGTTTCGACCACTATGTACCCAACACCTTTTTTTACACCAGTAACAAACCTTGAGCCTCTGGGGTCTCTGCTGAGAGCCTGGATTTCCTCTAAGAGCTGCTGCAGGTTTGCAGTGCTGGGTACCGGCATGAATACAGAAGCACATCAGGCACTCGATTGCTGATGGGCAGCCCCAGATACTACGGGATCACGCTAGCGCAACGGGTCCCAAACATGTTCATGCCACAGCTCCCTTAGGGCCTGGGGGTGGGGAGTCGGATGCTGCCCCCAGGAGGTGGGAGGCTGGGAGGAGGCGGTGCAGAGCAAGCTCACCCTGCACCCATCCCCGGAGTGGTGGCTTCTGTCTCACAGGGCTGGTTGGGGTCTGCTCCCTACTCCGGAGCAGTCAGGCCAACCTGAGTAGCTCTGGGTCCCTGGGGCCAGGTCACGACTCCCAAAGCGAGGGTCCAAGCCCAGCCAGTCTTATAGGGTGACCAGCTAGCAAGTGTGAAAAAGCGGGATGGTAGTGGGGAGGGGTGATAGGCACTTATATAAGACAAAGCCCTGAATATCGGGACTGTCCCTATAAAATCAGGACATCTGGTCACCCTACGCCCCCATGAGACAGGAACTGCTTCAACCGAGACAGGGGTAGGGGGTTGTGGGTCAAAGCGGGACAGTCTTGTGACCTCCCCCGGCTCCCTGTCTCAACCCATAATTTGGGAAACTTTCAATTAGCGCATTATCGTCCAGCACAGGTGTGGTGCCTGCATTCAGTGTAACCCAGAGTCGCCTTTGCTACGTTGGAGAGAACCGCTAGGAATGATCCTTTTCATATATAGATGTCTAAGGCTACTGTGAAAGGGTAGATGGCTAACGGCAAAGGGCAATCTCAGCCAGAGCGAGGAGGTTGCCTTCATCCTGGGTGTCCGTTGTCGGAGACTGCAAGCCGTCCTTACTCAAAGCTGCAACAAGTGCTGGGGAAACTGCGTTTAGGCTCAGCAAGGCCTGGCTACATAGAAAGTCCAAGCATGGAACTCTGTCTGGTGGCCAAACACTGACGGCTAAATTGGAAATTTTAAAATCATGGGTGGATGGTTTTCTAGTTCCCATCGGAGTTAATTCGGGGAAGTCCCCTAGCCTGTGTAATGCAGGAGGTCAGAGTCCAGTGGATCTAGGAATCCATGCAATAACGAATCTATGAAGTAACGACGTTGGCCAAAGGTCTCTCAGGCTGACAGCCAACACCGAATGCATCCACGCTTGGGAGATGTTGAGGGTACCATGGCAGCTCCTACTTATGAGCCAAATGAATCTTTTTTATGACTGATGCATACTAAGATGAGACTGAGGGACTGCACATGACACCCATCACATCAGTCCATAGCACTAAAGAGTTACATGCAGCATTTGTAAGGACAGGTATCATAGAGTGACAACAGATTTCAAGAAGCCATGATGTTGTGTGGACACATGCATCTAACCATAGCTGTATACCAGTCACCCTTCAGTGGCTAGGCTGAATGGCTTTTCCACTACACATCGCAACGTCAGAAAAGGTCACTCAGAAACTGGGTGGCTTCCACAGCAGCACTGACCAGGCCTCATCTGGTTCATTTTGGGGGCAGAAATGTCATTCGTAACTGGATCTCCTAAACCAGACTTTCTGCGATTGGCTTCTAAGAAGCAACCGAAGAAAGCTGCCAGTGGACAATACGTCATCTGACAAAAATGTTGCATCGGAAAAAGAATTTGGAAAAGAGACATCCCTGGAGACCAAAAATGGGTCCTAGATTCCACGTGCCCCAGTTAAATTCTGGAAGAGACAAAAGTGGTGCAGACACATAGATCAGTTGCATGTGGCAGCGGTACTAGCTAACTCCAAACGACCTGTTACAGCAACTGTTTTATGACCCCCTGGTGACACTATCTGCTGAGCTACAATGGAGAAAGCCAGGGATGACTTCCAGTTCTCCCTCATTTGAGGGTGGTGACCAAGAACTAAATACAGCTGCCTCCCAAGGTGAATCCAGATAGCACCATTCCACAGGGTCAGGAATTTATCACTTAGCAATCAGGGCTTGATCCTGCATCATTAAAGTCAGTGGGAGTTTTCCCATTGAGTTCCATGTGAGCAGATTGGGGCCCTGGTGAAAGATGTATCTACTTGTCGTGAATGTGATTCTTTAGTTAACTAAATGTTGTACAGACAGTGCTGGTTGCATACAGTGCAGCATTAGACTTACAGGTATGTGATGTAATGCTCCTAAAGCACAGAGAAGAAGGATGGCCTATTGCATGGGGCTGTAGTCTGGGACTTGGGTGACCTTGGTTCAATTCTTTGCTCTTCGGTTGGCCCTTGGGTAAGTCACTTAGCCTCTCTGTGCCTTGGCTCCTCATCTGTACAATGAGGTAATAGCACTGGCCACCTTGCCAGGGTGTTGTGGAGATAAACACATCTGGAGGCCCTCAGTGGCTGTGGTGATCAAGTCCATATCAGCATCTGTTGTAGACAGACAGCAGGTGCCTTGGTGCTTTGTCTGTATTGCCTCTTATGTCTGGCACAAGCTTCCCCCCAAAAAAGAGGAACACGAACACCTCGTGCTGCCTAAGGCTCACTTCTGCTGTGACGCCCGGAGTAGCTTGCCCATTGACAGCAGCTACCCAGATGGTGAGCTACCATGGCACACAGCTAGTCTACATGAAAACACACCGGTGTTGTTACAGCCTCATCCTCGCTCTCCCCGGTCCATCCGCTGAGGTCCAGACATTTGCCCCTGCTGATGCATCTTGTCCTTAGTCTAGATTCTAAATTCTTTACGGCAGGGATTGTCTTTGCTTACACATTGGCACAGTTCCCTCTGCAACGTGGCCCTGAATTCACTGCTTGGGTGAAAATCTAAATAATAATAATAATTAGACAAGTCCCAAAAGGCGTGAGAAGGATGGAGGAGTCTTGTATCCCGAGGCTATCGATAACAATCACTAATACATAGTAAGGGCCTCTTTGTCAGACTCCGCTCCGATCCATGCCTGGTAGAACCGTTCCCTCTCCTGCAGCTTTTAGAACAAGATCAGTCCTGTGATGAGGAGACGCACCTGCTCTGAAAGTCAAGTCAATGGCAATAAGAGTCCCCAAGACACTGAAAAAGCGCATTTCACCAGGCTGGAGAAAAGGGAAGGAATACCTCACCCAGGCGAGCGCCCTTCAGCCAGCCCAGCTACCCGTAGCTTGATCAAGTGTTAAACCCCCATGTACTAAACCAGATTCCTTTTAAGGGGTGTGGGCTAGGAAGGAAGACCAGTTTGAAACTGAATCCATTTGTGAGTAAACGGAGAAGAAGATGCCGCAGTGAGTGTGTCCTTCCCTTTTCTGTTTTGGTTTTTTTCTCACAAGCTCTTAGCTATGAAAGGATAGCGCCTGGCGTAACTCATTCTGGAACGTGTCGGGACGTGCTGCCGTGAACCTCACACTGCCGCCTGCTTTCAGCAGCAGCATCTAAACATATTTCAAAGCTCTTTCCTTTCCGGCAGGCGGAAGGCATGAGGCAAAGAGGATAAAACACTCTCCATTTTCCTTATTTCAGCGTAGCAGGGGGACTGATGCCTAACAATTAAAAAGCTGCTATTTATTGTAACGTGTCCGTACAAGAACGTGCTGCCGCTCCGCAGACAAGGGCCGGGGTGACTCTAGGGAATTGAATCAGAGGCTAAAGCGGGTCCTTAAAACGGCGTCTCCTTGTCGTGCAAGTCTTGGCTGAGTCTTTAAGGGCTGTTAACATCCCCAAATCCTGCCTCAATCAACGTGACCGCGAGGCGTTCGTCAGTCTCTCAGCTGACGAGGGCTTCAGCACAGAGGTCGATTTGGCTGTCCCTGTTTAATGAAAGCAGGCAATTTTTTTTCTTCTATGGTTTTAGGAATCATTTTCTTTGGCGCCCCTGGAGAGGATAAATTTCACAACGCGTGGAGACTTGCTGATAATGTAGATGGACATCAAATGCAGCACCTACCTCACTGTTAGTACTTATTACTGGTATAAAGGTAGCACTGAGAGGCCCCAAGGATGATGATGAATTCTCGATCACTGGCCATTTTAAAATCAAAACTGGGTGTTTTTCTAGGAGACCTGCTCCAGGAATTGTCGTGGGGCAGTTCTCCAGGCGGTGCAATATACAGAAGATCAGACTACGTGATCACAATGGTCCTGTCTGGCCTTGGAATCTCATAATCACTGGGTTTGCTTTCTGCAAGCTCTCTGACCATTGACCTTGCTTGGCATGAATTTTGGGGGGAAGTAAATTTCAGCAGCACCTGCATCTGTATTCATGAAAAATAGATTGTAAATTCACGCCCGGGAATACTTAGACTAGAAGTGCATGTATACTCAACCAAGCAGGGACCAAAAGCAGAAGTATGGGACTTACCTGACCTGAAGAAGAGCTCTGTGTGGAGCGAAAAAGCTTGTCTCACTCACCAACTGCAGTTGGTCCAAAAAGAGATACTCCATCTACTTTGTCCGTCCAATCACCACCAAACAGGACAGCTCAGTATCAAAGACTGAATGATGACAAGGAGCCATTTGTCATCTATCCACACCATTTAAAAACGCCATGTTGGAAAGAAAAAGAAAAATAACTCACCATGGATACAGCACTTTCTAAATATAGATGAACTACTCCTCATAACAGCAATGTGAGGTAGGTAAGTAATATGATCCTCGTATTATATAGTGGAAACCAGAGAGGCAGAGGTTAAGCGACAAGCCTATGAAAAGTGTGAATCTCCAGGAAAAGCCATATCTTTTCTTTTGCATTCACTAATAATGCTGCTATTTCTTTCATTCTTTTCATAAGGAGCCCTACCCCTATGAACTTGAACTCTCCCCTTTGCCCCCCCAAATCCCCACACCACTTTCAATACACCCTGGTAACAACTGGAGTGTAGACTTGTCCATTATGGGTCAACCTTCAGGTGGTGTAAATCACCATAATTTTGTTGACTTGAATAGAGTTATGCCAATTTACACCAGCTGAGCATCTTTGTCTCCTAAATTTAATTCTAGCTAATTGTCTCTCATACTCAATCTTACCTTTATCCTCCCTTCCTGAGTTGCCCAAACACTTAGATTAGCAACTAGAGCTCATCTCTGGGCAATAAAAGACCTGTCTGTAATAATAAAATGAGTTGGGAATTTTCTGACAATTTTTTTTTATCTGCAAAGGTCAATTCATCAAAACTAAAACATTTTGCAAAACAATGTCAGGTTTGATGAAATACTCATCTCAAAAATTTTTTGGTTAAAAAAAGCTTTCAGATTGTCAACCCAGAAAGGTTTTTCTTTGGGGGGTGGAGGGGGGGGAGAATTGAGTCAAAATGACTTTTTGTTTGAAATTTTAATACATTTTCAAAAACTTGTAAAAAGGTGGAAGGGTTGAAATCAAATAAAACAGGTTTAAATTAAAGAAACAAATGTTTCTGATTTTCCCGAACCAGGATTTTTAGTTCACAAAAAAATTCAAGAGGGGAAACCCATTTCTCACCCAGCTCTGGCCAATATAGGATACAGGATTGATACCGGAGCAGCTCAGAAGGGAAGTCACTCAACAGAGTTTTGGTCACCCAGCCCTGGAATATTACCACAAAGGGCCAAAGTGAAGTGCTACAATTACACCATCCTTTTCTAATAAGGCTTTCGTGATCACAATTAGTTGTCTGGCAGGTAAAGTTGCCTTTGAATTTTGAGAGGCATTTTCATATAGTCACGAATGAAAAGAAAATAAATGAGTGTAAAATTGTCCTGATCTGTGTGTAGTCCATCAAAGAATGGTTCTTAGAAACGGCTGCAATTGAATATAGGCCCAGCCCTTTGCAGCAGTAATTACAACTAATTTTGGACACAAAAAGACCCTGTAAAGATAGTGCTGATCCCATCTGGAGTGTTATTTCTTTGTCGTGGATTTAAAGTGCTCTTTAAATGTTGCCGGCAGCGGTGCCCCCAGGGCACTAAGAAATTATGTTGGGGCTCAATAGAACAAATTAACTTGCGGCTTCTTGCAACTTGCCCTTTTCATTGTGCAAGCAACGGATTATGGCGAAGACTTTTCTGGTGACAGTAAATAAATGGGATCACAGTGCCACAGGGCTAAGCCTGATGGACATTTCAAGACCTTTCTCTGAAAGGCTTGGGTGAGTGTCGGAGAGGGGCTGCCTGCCCTGCACGCAGTGCCTCAGTTTCCTTTCTTGGATCCCCCTAATAAATTCCAATCAGGATTTTTCCAGTCCAATCACAACAGCCCAGAATCTGATTTATTAACTAAGCCCAGATGCCTTCCCTCCAGCCTTCCTCTGGGTGCAGCCCAAACTCCCCTGGTCTGGTCAGAGCCCTTCCTGCCTTAGCAGGTGCTCTCAGCCCTTCCTAGCTGCAGCAATCCCCCGGTCTGAGGGTCTTCCCTCTCTGCAGTCTCACTAAACCTTCGGAGCTCCCCTCTAACTGCAGCCACCTTCTGCGCTTCATAGGGACTTGGCTGATCCTCTCCAGGGGCAGGCTTGTTCTGTAGTCAGGGATGGCTTGGACACAGGCTCTCCAGCCCCTCTGGGACTGTGAGCATGTGCCCCCAGCAGAGAGCTCAGCGGAGTCTCGTTGTACGTGTTTGCTGGGGTTTTTGGTCCCCGCTCCAGCATTCGGAATAGCACTGGTACGCCGTCTGCCCGCGGAGGAAGGAATTTCAGGGATCTCGTTAGAGAGAGACCAGAGCATGGCAGAGGGACTTATTGTTGGGAATTGAAGTTTAGGCTTTTTTTCACCCAATAGTATTGCTGGGAAGGAAGCTGCCCTGACCGCTTTCCTTCCCGCTCTTCTTTCCTGCAAGACACCCCCCTGTGGACTCGGGGGTTGATCAGGGCTTAATTTGTAATGAAAGAGGTGCGGAGGCTCAAGCAATTAGATGCCAGGGCTCACGCCATTTTTTTTTTTTTACTTTCATAACTGATGCGGCAAGCCCAGAGGGGCCGGGGCTCTGAACGGCCGGGCCCAGAGGGGCTCGGGCTATGAACGGCAAAGCCTCGAGGTGCCAGGACTCAGTCCTGGGAAGCCCTAGCACAAATTAAGCATTGGACTTCATCGTACGCACACTGAATTCAATGGCAAAGCTTCCATTGACATGAAGGATTCAAGATCCAAGTCCAAAGTGGTGCCCTCCAGGTTGGGTAACTTTGCTCTTCTGTGTTTGGCTGCTTTTGACTTTGCTCTGGTGTTTGTGTCTTTTCACAGAAATGTTTGGGGAAAACCTACTGGCTTGGGTCCCCAATGTCAATAACCCTACGCCGGCAATCCTTCTGATGCAAATATTTGTTTGTTTGCTATTCCCTCCTCTGCTGCTGAGTTTATAAAGGGAATAAATGGAACCTCCCCAGCTCAAAATAATCCACTTCTGCTAAATGGATGGCCTTGCATTTTATTTACTCTGATGGGACAGAGGAAGTGACATCAGAGAGCAAAGGAAGCTCCAGTGAATAGAACTGGGGCACTGGGGCACAGAAAGGGTGTGTATATATGCCTGCTGCTAAAACCTACTGATTGGCTTCTCCACTCGGTGCAACCCGTTATGAGTTCCCAGGTGAGCAAATGTTCATCAGAAAGCACCAGCTCCCTGAATACAGGCCAGGGTCTGGAGCTGCCAATAATTGACTAATGATCTTTGCAAACCTTACGTATCCTCCAAACAATCACTAAGCCACACGGATCGTTATTTTCAAATTCCTGGGTATTTATAGACTCTGTGAGTAGCACCTCGAGGGAGGGAGTTAAGATACTGCAATGGGGGAGAAAAGACAGGCGTTCAGTTCTCACCTCTTCCGCAGACTCCCTGGGCAAGCCCTTGAATGTCTCTGTGACTTGGTTGATGCTATTAGTCTTCTTTTGTCTAGTCAGCCTGTAAACTCTTCAGAGCCATGCCCGTCTCTTTCTGTGTGTCTGAATAGTACCTAACATGATAGGGCCCTGATCTTAGCGGGGGCTCTTCTGTTCAGATGATAATAAGAAAGGGGGTTTTATTTCATTTTTCTATTGTAGGTTCCCTTGCAAAGCCGTCGTACGTTGTTTACCCTCCGAAAGTATCACACTCAATGTAGACAGCATTTGGTAAACTGGAATGTCTGTTACACGGCATTCAGCCTGATTGTGAAGCTGCTCCAGAAAAGCTTTGCTGTGTTAGCCGTACTGCTTTTCTTAGCACAGCTAAAATCAAGTAAGCATTCAGTTGCCTCAGCTCCTCCCATGACCTTGCAGAAGTAGCTCATTTAGAATATGAGAAATAGGTCAGGCTGGTTTTCTTGTGCTGGATGATCAATAATTCACCAAGAGCTATTGTGAAATCTCTGTTAAAGAACAGGTCACATCCTCCCGCTGGGGCGGGGGGAGTGCCGGCTGAGCAGTGGCAGTGAGGCTAATCAAAGAGAACATTTTGCTTTGCACTGGTCTGCTCATCACAGTGCTTTGCACAAACCTACGTCCATTTCTGAGCGGTGAGGAATCCGGGGCTGGGCACGGGATGTTTTTTGAAATTAAGAAATAGTGCTCGTTCTGAACGCGGCATCCCTCGGGGGCAGAGACTGCATTGCAGGGAATCTAAGCACAAACCCCTGCCTGTTTTCAGGGAATGCGGGTCGGCCCAGTGGCTTCTCACAGTCTCACCTAGCTGAATCATGGCAGGGCCCTTACCCCACGCAGTGTGGTACCTGACACTACTGCTTTCAATTGGACTTGTGGTGGCGTAGGGGACTCCTTATGTGACTAGATTTTTGGGGTGTGCGTCTTTATGCAATGCGCAGCCCTCCTCCTGCAGACACCTAGGGCCATATTGCGCTACCTACCTTTACCCACAGGGAGGTGCTATTGATGAACAAGGAATCCTACATAACATGGAATAATGGACTAGCTACTGAGGAGGGGGACAACGGAATAGCGCAAGCACATAGGGACAAAATCCAAAAGGCTGAAGCACAAAATGGGCTACCCCTGGCAAGGGACAGACAGGACCATAAGAGGAAGTTCTTTAAATACATTAGGAGCAAGAGAAAGACGAAGGGCAATGTAGGTCCTTTACTTAGCAGGGAATTACAGCTAAGAACTGATGACCTCAAGAAGGCCGAGGCCCCTTCCAGCCCTACATTTCTATGATTTTATAATTGCAGCAGGGTTGCCCGAGGAGGAAGGGGCTACTTGGAGTGAGGGGAGGGTATTTGTCTGGCTCTAACTTGTACTGTGTGTCCTTTACTCTTAGGGCCAGATCCTCAGATGGTATAAATTGTCATGGCACCAGCCAGCTCCAGTGGAGCTAAGAGAGTTGCCCCACAGCCCCCAAACCTCCCCATCCAGCTGCCCCTCTTCCTCCTTCTCCGCCTCCCATTCTCACTTTCTTCCTTCCACCATCTTGAGTCTCTCCCTGTCCATCTGAGCCTGAGTATGTGGATCTCTCCCTATGTGGCCTACCAGTCCTCTCCCGGCTCCGGGCGTGTTGTTGCTATGGAGGCGGCAGAGCACTGCTGAGGGGTGGTGATTTTCCAGGATAGCCAGAGTCCCTGCTCAGCCCCTGAGGTAAGGGGTGGAGATGGAGCCATCCTATGCTCCCCGTCACAACCGGCCTGACCTCCATGAGACTGTGCAGCTGCGCTTGGCTGAAGTGGAGAGGACACGGACAGCAGCTCCCTGGACAGGAAGCATGGATGGTACCTCCACTGCCCGGGCCCTGGGCTGGTCCTTGGCACCTGTGAAATCCTATTGACACGCGCAGCAGGATCCAGGCTGGAAGTTGTTGTTATGGCCACAAACAGCCCAGGTTCACCCAGTTGACTGAGGTGGTGGAGTTACAACCTGGATTGGCCGTCAGAACACTGGCCTGGCACGGGAGGGGCTTGCCTAGCCCTCTGTACGCTTAGGGGCGATTGGTCCCACTGATTGCAGAGATGCTACCGGAGGAGAGAGAGGTGGTTGGCCTGGCCCTACATTGTACAGTGTGCTCATGATGGGCTCAGTCATAAATGACCTTCCCAACTTCCCTTCACGGGCTACCACTCCCATCATCCAGCTGTGCGCATGGGAGAACAGCCGCGAGGCTTTCCGTTCCCGTGCTGGTGGGTGGGGAACAGGTGGGCGGGGCCGGGGAGTGGGCGGAGCCTTGGCTCCATCTCCATAACGCACTCGCCAGCACAGCTGAAGGGGAAGTCATCTGCACCAGGTACCGGACTGGTTCAGATCACTGCCCTCACCCTAGACCAAAAGCTGGTGGTAATGTCCTATTGGGAATGCCATGCAGAGACCTCGTCAGCTCAGAGGGGAGCCGTGAGTCCTGAGGGGATAGCCAGCAGCGTGGCCTTTAACAGGATCTCTCCCGTTTGTCCTGGAGACATCTTACAACAATCCCTGTTGTTGCGACCGTGCCTCTCATTGTGGCTGTCGTGCTGGGTGTTCGCCCTTGAGCTTCCGACTCATTTGTGCCGCTGCGGCCGGCACAGTCCTCGGTCTCGTCACAGTCTGTGTTTTTCAAGGGTTGTTAAAAAAAGAAAAGAAACACAAACTTCCCTGAAGATATTCCACCGGGGAGAGCAGCCGGGCGAAGTGGGAGCAGTGTTACTAATGGCTGCTAATTACATTAATTAAAACAAAACAGGTTTCTCCGTTCAGAATCCTTCCTTTCAGACGCGCTCTTATTTCTCATCCATTGTGGCACAGGTCGCGCCTGCACTGTTATTATGGATCGTAGTCTACAGAGAGTCCCACGCCGGCTTTGAAAACGCTGACGTGGAGAGAATCCCGGGCAATCCGATCTCTAAACACAGCCAGAACGGCCAAAGAAATAGCGTTTCCGCCTATCTTCGTTGAATACTAACATGCCGTCCTCGGGGCTGCCTCGGTTTGCTGGCAGGTATATGATGAAATATTGATGGGCAATCGTCATTTCCGAGCTGGGGAGCATTGCGTCTTCAGTGACAAGCCCTGTCTTTCAACCAGCTGTGACTATGGAGCTGAATCAGATTGCCTTCCCTCTTTTCTTCTGGCATTAAGATCCGGAGGAGCTGATGGCCAGGGAATAAGGAAATTAGGAGATTCCTACATGTGAAGATCCAGCAGGAGGAGGAAGAATAATTCTTCTGAAACAGTGTGTCAGTACTTACTTTAAGGGCGGGATTTTCAAAGGGGCCTAGGTGAGGTCAGGCACCCTACTCTGTCCATCCTTATTGAACCTCTGAAAATCACAGCCTAAACAAAGAACGTAAGAATGGTCAGACTGTGTCAGACCAAAGGACCATCTAGCCCATTATCCTGTCTTCTGACAGTGGCCAATGCCAGGTGCCCCAGAGGGAATGAACAGAACAGGGAATCATCAAGTGATCCATGCCCTGTTGCTCGTTCCCAGCTTCTGGCAAACAAAGGCTGGGGACACCATCCCTGCCCATCCTGGCTAATAGCCATTGATGGACATGAACGTATGTAGATCAAAGACCAAATGTCAAAAGATAAGCTGCCATTCCTCTCACTAACGACCCCAGGAGAGCAATAGGCCTTGATGACATGGTATTTTTTAAAGAGAGATGGTCAAAAAAATGGGGGGAATGTTCTCAAAAACTTTTGCAGTAAATACATCCCTCTTTTTCCTCAGGGGAAATGTCAGAATTGGAAATGATGTGACCAGCTCTATTACCAAAGTACATTTCACAGTTTGGAAAAAGCGGACGGTAAAAATACCTTTCTTCATTGCACAAGGGGTTCCCCGAACCCACTGGGTAGACAGGATACTGGGCTAGATGGACCTTTGGTCTGACCCGGTACTGCCCTTCTTATGTTCTTATTTTAAAGGACACATTTTTAGACTTAGTGCTGAAGGGTCGAGTCCTTTGCAGAAGTTCAGTTCAAGGGATGATGGAAGGTTCAGATCAGTTCCTGTGTTATTCAGACAAGCTCACCCATCCCTTATGTGACCAGAAGTGCCCTCTTCACAGGCCGCATTTCACTAGACACTTTCCTCTCTCTGCTATGCCTCTTCACCAGTATCCCTGCACTGAACTCACCACTGCGCTGGAGTGCTCATGTTCCTAGGCCTTGTTCTCCAGAGCATTGTCACCAGGCTCTGACTCAAGGCTGCTTCTCCTCTGACATTCAAACTTCACAGATTCTCCTTTGCCGATGAGTCAGCTGTCCTGTCCATCCCGCCTTTGTTCTAGTCTCCTAGCCTGTACTTTGTATGCGGCACAAGCCTATTTATGCAGCTCTTGCAGCTATAATTGGTTTTAGAGGCAGTGTTCACATTCACAAAGGACTCTTTTGTGGCAATAAACACCGAGCCTTGAAAGGCTTCCCTCTGTGGCACGGCAAACGCCTGCAACAAAAGCCTCCCCGCACTTATCGACAGCATCAATTTGGGCTATTAAAAGACAAATGATTTTGTGTACATATTTGAGTCCAAGGCACTTGGTTTACGCTTTATTTTATAGCTGAAGAACATCTAGCCACAATAAACACAATATTAATGACTCGCATTGACGGAAAGCACGTAATTTTAGCAATGCTTAAGATACGCTGGTCTGCTGCACAGCAGACTTGTGTGGATAGTTTAGGCTAATGGATAAATCCTCCCCAGGGTGGAATATTAATTGGTCGAGGAGCGGAAATCCAAGGTTCCCGCTATGGGAGTGGCAGCTATAGGATGGCCTAGCACGATCATTGCTTTAAGAGCAGCAGCACCTGTTCTTGTGTAGCTCCTACTCAACCCTGTAGCACAGCTGCGTGGTTTGAGCGTTGGAGGGGGCTTCCAGAGATGTGAGTTCTATCCCCGCCTTTGCCAGTGACCTTGGGCCTCTCCAGTTCCCCGCCTGTGAAAGGGGGAGAGTAATACTGCAGTGACAGTCCTTTGCGGTCTCCTGAGGAAAAGCCCCAGGGGAGGGTGATTAGTTCATGTCTGAGGGCCTGGGTTTAACAAAATCCCAGTGTGTTACTTATATAAAGGAAAAAAAAAAACCCCACCCCTGACAAACAACAGAAGCTCCAGCCCCACTGCCCTGAATACAGGAGCAGAGTCAAGGCCTCCCCAGTGGGAAGGCCCAGTCCCTTGACAGTTCCAGTTAGTTTTACTGCTAGCTCTCGCTAGCTGACCTCTTGGGGAGGTCCACGGGGATGGAAAGGCCTGTAAGCCACAGCGGTCGCACCTTGGAGCGGGGGAGCACGAGCAAACATAGCAGCCAGACCTTCCTCCAAACAGCCCACTCCGTCCCGATGTTGTATTCCAGAGGGCGGAGGCTCCATAGAATGTATTCATGCAATGTAGGCAGCAGAGGACCCTCCCCATGGTCCACCCGGTTCAGTATTTAGGATGTTAACTCTTCGAGGCAGGGACTCTCTCTCACTGTGTCTGTTCAGCACCTCGCACGTGGGGCGCCATGTAAAGACCTGAACTCTAGATCCAATTGTACTGCACATAATAATAATAATCCGATCACCCACAGTAACCAGCCCCAACTGCTTCCAGAGCAGGTGAGAGAAACCTCCAGTAGGTAGATGTGGGGTAACCTGCCCCGCTCCATGAGGGATCAATCTCCGCCTAACCTCTAATAGTTAGAGATTAGTTTAAGACCTACATGGGGTTTTAGTCATTTTGAAAATAAATCCTTGGTCATTTCAAGTTCAAGCAATGCCCTTGAAATCACACTCTCTCTAACGTACGTAAGGGGTAGGTATTGTTAGCGTTATATAAAGATGATGATATCTGGCTCTTTTAGCACACTTTTCACCAGGAGAGCTCAAAGCGCACTGCAAAGGATGTGAGTATCAGCATGTCCATTATACAGATGGGGAAAATGAGGCACAGGGAGGATCCATGACTTGCCTTAGGTCACCCAGCAGGCCAGTGGCTGAGCTGGGAATAGAACCAAGGTCTCCTAGTACAGTGCTCTGTCCCTTAGGCTATATTGCGTCCCAGGTTGGTGCATTTCTGGGTCTTTATTATTCAATAACTCATCCCACAAAGACTCTGTGGACCGAATTTTGCCACACAAAAAGCTGTTTAAATACCTTCTGGTTCTACAGGGCATGGCAGAGTCCCTTTCAGGCTGTTAACTTTCATTTTGCTAGCTCAAGTTGTTCAAGATGCAACCACCACTGCTCTTGCGCAGACACCTTCATTCAACGATTTCCAAGTGCTTTACAGAGGTGAAATGAATTCAGTCCCCTTTCCCTGCTGTAAATCACCTCTGTGTCAGCGCACAGAACGGTGAAGTCGCTGGTCCAAGCTCATATAATGTCTCAGGTGCCCTGAGCCCCCATCTCCCTTCTGAAGAACGACCCATCCTCTCACTTCTTTGTGGTCTGGGAGTCAGGTACTGAACGGGGAGTCAGGTGACCTGTGTGCTCATCCTGTTTCTGGTCTTCTGGGTGACCTTGGGCAGGTAACTTCATCTCCCTTTGCCTCAGTTTCCCTCTCTGAAAAATGGGGAATGATCCTGACTTTCTTTGTAACGTGCTTTGAGCTCTACTGATGGAAAGAGCTGGGGATTATTGTTGTTTAAAGGCTGCGACAAGGAAATAAACATGCAGTATGATTTTATTGAATTCTCTTTGGTTCTGGAAGCTTTTTTCTTCTTCTTCTAAGTATTTCTGTGGAAGGGTTTTTACTCTTCCGTGCTTTTCTAATGGGACTTCAAAGCATTTTTTGCATTTCAGAGTGAGGTTCATTTCAAAGGGTAGAAAATAATTGATTGATCGCCTTTGATTTTAGTGAGTCTTGACTTGGCCCCATAGTCTCTTCAGATGTATTATCAGGCGGAGTGTTCTAATGAGAGGATGTACACAAGGAGGAATGGTATAGTTGGATTGTAGTCAACAAAATCCCAAGAGCACTGCCTAGAAAACCCAACTCGTCTCACAACAGGTACTAGATAATCACCCAGCTAAGCTCACTGGAGTGTTCAGCAAAGCGGGATTGTGGTTTGCTGCCCGGACTGCAAAACTGATACAGAAACATTGGAGGAGGCAATTGAGAAATAAATCAATAAATGGAATCCTTGGGTGAGCCTAACGCATTGTCAAAATGCGTGGCCAATAATCTCTTCCGTTTGAGGGCGCTATTCAAGACAGACTTCCTTTATGAGACGTGCCACAGATCAACACTTTGGGCTGCCAGCAATCGCATCGGGGGTGCTGTCCACATAATGACCCCAGGCTCCATTGGAATTCCACTGGAACGTGCGTCTATGAACATCCCATGTCCCCGTCTGCCTGAAAAATCTCTGTGCCATCCGTATTGCCCCAAACCTGGAAAAGCACAGAGGCAAGCATGAGAGCTGGCTCCATTATCCAAGGGAAAGGTCATCCTGTGGGGAGGGAGGGCGTGTTCCCTGCAGCTTTGCCCCCCAGGAGTTCAGAGAGCTCATGGTGTAATGAACAAACGGTCCTTGGAGATCAGACCCAGCAATAGATTCTAGAGTCACTGAGACCATCACTGGACCAAGAGGTGATCACACTCAATAGAGAACTTCAGCACTGGGGCCAGTGTAACTCCCACATATGGGTTACGCAGGAGAGGGGGAAAGTGCTACGACACCTTACCTGGGAATCACAGAAAGAGAGACGTCTGCCTTACATCAGGCCAGCTGCTACTTCCGCAAGCTCCCTTCCTTGGCTGACTGCTGAGAGATGCTCAACTCTTCCCAGCTGCTGCTTTAACATGTTCCTACGGTCATCGTCCTGCTTGGCTGGCCCCCGTCCCATCTCTCTGGCTGACAGCTCTGTTTTGAAGCTCAGCTACGGGGAGTCAGCACAACTTATTATTAAATTATATTTCTTCTCCTTTGGAGAGCCAGGGAAGAGCTGGTTCCCCACTCCTGATAGATCATACGAGAGCAGAGGGCTTGGGAAAGGACACAGTGACAAAGTCAGTGGGTCTCTGGCATCATTCCCAAGAATCCAGTTGACAAACACCATCATTTTGGTGAGCAGGACGTGTGCTTCTGTTTGAAAAGAGTCTTCAGTGACTGTGAAGGTATCTACAGAGAAGGAAGGATGGTCTTGTCGATAAGGCACTGTGGGTCCTACCTCTGCCACTGGTTTCTGTGTGATCTCAGGCAGGTCACTTTATCTCATGGGCCTCAGTTCCTCTTCTGCAAAATGAGAATAATGTTACCCTGCCTTGCAGGGATGCTGCTTATGTGAGGTGCTTATGTGAGGTTGCACTGTTTGGGGAAGCAAATCAGTCCCCCTTTCCCAGCCAGGGATAAATATTCTGTGCAACAATATACAACACCCTTTGTAATGAAGGTGGCAATGTATGAACATAGGCTGAAGAGGGAGCAGCCTCTGTGGTAGTGGATCTCAACAGGGAAAGTGAATTTGGGCTAGAGAGGGACTTAATGTCTTCTGGGCCATAATATCACTTCATAGAATCATAGAAATGTAGGGCTGGAAGGGACTTCGAGAAGTCATCTAGTCTAGCCTCTTGTGCTGAGGCAGGACCAAGGGAACCTAGACCATCCCTTACAGGTGTTTGTCCAACCTGTTCATAACCTCCCATGATGGAGATTCCACAACCTCCCTTGGAAGCCTGTTCCAGAGCTGATCTATGTGTATAGTTAGGTTAGATATTAGGAAAATCTTTCCAAGTGTCCCTTGCTGCAGATTAAGCCCATAATTTCTTGTCCTACCTTCAGTGGACATGAAGAACAATTGATCACAGTCCTCTTTATAACAGGCCTTAACATATCTGAAGACTTCCTACAATACCTTTTGATTTCCCTCTCCTGCTGTGGTCATATGTACTGTGTTCTCTCACTTTTGCTTAGTGGGTACTACATTCAAAGTCCTTTGAGCACTTTTATCAAGGTAAAAAATGTACAGTAGAGCATAGACTTGCAATGTGAAGATCAACAGCACCTACTTGAAAACAAACGTAACACACCAGAGACAGAACACATTTCTAAAGTTTTTTAATTCATTATTAGTGGTTCCCTAGAAATTCTGAAGGGGCCGTGCAGGGAGAGTTTAAATTATTCAGCTGTCAATCACTGACCTCCAGAAGAATTAGCCACATGGGATTTAGCTTCTGAATGCCACTTGACTTTGATTTAGGGTTTGTGAAGGTTCTTGTGATCAGTGCGGCAATCCTCAGAATTACGTATCCAACCAGCACAAATTCAGCAACACGGAGCGGTAACAATCCCTGAGCCTCCCAAGCGGCAGGTGAGCACCTTGTCTCCTCTGAGGGGGCAGACGGGTGTTCTCATTTGCTGTCTGACAGCGTCAACGCCACGCGTCACTTGGGACAGCTGAGCTAGCGGCTCCTCCCAGCACTGAGCCAAGAACATCCACACGGGGCCTTTCTCATGACATGCCCAGACGTGTGCTGTGGGGTTATGAGCACTCCAGAGCTCCCGCAATAATTGAGAAGATAACGGATGAGACCGTGAAAAGGAAAATAGAGCTCTTCACACCTGGCAAGCAGGGTCTGGCAAAGCAGATGACTGTGCCTAATGGAGCATCCAGAGTGCTTTTAATAGATCGGACAGCTCTAATTTGTTCTAGCTGTACTGGGAGGAGGCAGGAAGCAGGTGTATTTGGGGTTGAGGCCTTGAGCATGCGCGCGCGCGTGTGTGTGTACACACATGCATGCACTTAGGCCTCTGTTGTTAACTCCAGGACTTTGCACCATTTGCATATAGAAAGAACTGGATGCAAATTGTTGCACTGTTTGGGGAAGCAAATCAGTCCCCCTTTCCCAGCCAGGGATAAATATTCTGTGCAACAATATACAACACCCCTTGTCCAGGCACGGCACCTAGATACTCTAAATATCAGTGCTCAGGAGACAGAATGGAGTGTGTATGAAAACCAATAGAAAATGGGACTCTAACTTCCAGTGTAGATGCCTCCTGTGTTATAACTGTCTTCTCCCTTCCCTTCCTCCTGTGTCCATTCCATTTCAGGATTCATTTGGCCCATCCATTATCTCTTTCATTCTCTCCCTCTGGCCATCTCTCTTGCTGTCTGTTTTGTTTTGAAGCTCCAGCAGCAAAGACCCGTCATGATCCCTGCTCTTCAGAAATAATTAGCTCCTACCGCTGAATGGGTCTGCAGCGATTCCGGTCCCCGTCCCGCCCCCGGCATAGCTTTGTAATTGTTAAACTGCTAGACACCATTTTCTCTACTTTGCAGAAGTGCTGTGGAGTGCGGGCCAGACTTGCTTATCCCCCGGTCTTATAATTGTGCCTTGGTCCTGCTCTTTGTTATTTGTGTTGCAGGAGCTAGCAGAGGCCCCCAATACTGGGATCTCATTGTGCTAGGCGCTGTACATATATCTAATAAAAACACAGTCCATGCCTCAGAGGGCTTACTGGCTCAGAACCAGTGGCTTGGTCCCACTCCCAGCAGTGTTGCCATGGGTGAAATCTGGTCCCAGTGCACAGCCTGGAGAACGCGAAGGCAGACCAGATCCATTGCCAACTCGACAGGCAGGGCGCCCTGATGGTTCAAAGACAATGAACCGCAATTCAATACGTACATTTTACACGTTAGTGTTTGAAAGCCTTGATTTTCTGAACATTGTTCAATTTCCTTTCTCGTTTCTGGGGCCTGTTGAATCCTGCTAATCCTCCAACTGAAAAATGAGATCTACGGAAGAGTCATTTTCCCCCTTCACAAAGAGCAGCACTTATTCTCAAGCTGAAAACTTGAGATGGCCTGGACTCTGTCGATGATCTTTTTTTTGGTCTGAAAAAGCCAGTTCATCAAACCTGAAACTGTGGAAACATATCAGCTTCAGTGAGCTTTGTGTCAGATCCAGGATGGAATTTCTGATGAAAGAGTGTGCGAGACTAGGTTAGCCATTAGCCCAGGAGTGAAGGATCTATCCTGGGGTACATGAGACCCAAGTTCAAGTCCCGCCTCTGACTGGTTTGGAGTAGGGATTTGAACCTGGGTCTCTCTCTGAGGTATATCTACCCAGCCACTGAGAGGAGTAATTGCCTGAAGGAAGACAGACATGAGCTAGCACCTAAAAATAGCTCGTGCTGGCTGCCTGAGTAGGTGACCATGGGGTTGCATGGAACTGTACTTGGGGGGCTAACAGACCCCCAAAGACACTTTCAGTGGTGCTCCCTGAAGTGCTGGTAATTGGAAAGCCAGTTCATTGTAATAATGACCCACCGATAGTACCTGGATTAATACCAGGGCTTTGTTCTCCGATCCCCTTGGAGTGATTCAGTCAGTCACCCTGGGCCTGATTCAAAGCCCTTTGATGCCTGCGTACGCCTTCACAAGGCACCAGCTGATTGACCGTGGACCAAACTGCTGAGGAAGCGATGGATTCCCCATCTCCTGAGGGCTTCAGCTCCAAGCTGGCTGCTTTCCTGGAAGAGAGGCTTCCGTCACATGCAAGTAACTGGGCTCAGTACGGGAGGAACTTGATGAAATTCTCCAGGCTTTGTTATACGAGCTGCCGGACTGGATGATTTAATGGTCCCTGCTGGCCTTAAAGTCTATGAATCTATGAACTGAGCAAGCATTTAAACACATGCCTAATATAAAATCTCATTGACTTCAGCCTCACGTACTTAACATTCAACATGTGCTTACCGACCTTGCAGAACTGGACCCTATATTGCTGCAAATAGTGGCCTGGAAATCCATGGTATTGATCAATGACATCAATGGATTTCAGCCTGGTTTTTAAAGCCTTCATAGTAATAATAATAATAATTTCCCTAAATCAAAACAAACAGGCATTGGATGCCTTGATTGGTGAGTTAAGGACGGGATTGTGGTTCCACACAAGGCAGTGGAACAACTCCCATTGACTTCGGTGGGGCAGGATTGAAACCTGAGAGCTAACAGTCTATCCAGCTCCTTCCAGCAGCTAATTAGCACCCGGACTGCTCTCATTTCTCCAGAGCCGTGGGGCATATCCCTAGATCACTGCCTGCTTGTGGCAGTTGGGGTCATCCCATGCAAACGTTCTGTAATCCTGGGGCTAATTCGGCTGTAAAGTTACAAGGGGTTTTCGGGACTGGAGCAAAGAAAGAGATACTGAGCGAAAGAAGCATTTCACCGTAATGTCAAAATCTGCGGAAGAACAGGGAGCCGCTAAGACCCAGCTGCAAACAAGGGATTTGGGCGTAACACGCTGAAAACGCGCACCTCAGCAAAGTCAGCTGAAGAAACAAACCCAGGTGTCTGCCATGGACGTGCTCCAAAGTGCTGGCAAAGCAAAACACAGCCACGTCGGGGGGCGGGGGGTTTGGAGCCCAGAACATCCCTCCTTGGTTTTACTTTCAAAGCCTGGCAGTGCACGTATCCTGCTTCTAAATTGTACTGGGCTGGAATGAATCGCCTGGCTAGCAGCTACTTCTAGCTTCACCGTTGGACGCCTTTCGCGGAGGGGGAAGCAGTGAGCCGAATTCCACCCCTCTTGTCTCACAGTGAATACCAGCACTCGGCGTAAATAGTGCCGTTGTCTGAGCGGGATCAGGACCGGGCCGCGCGCGCTGACGTATTCAGTGTAGACAGGAAAATCCCCACCCCATTTCAGATTAATAGCTCTCAGGGCTAGTTACCTCGCCCTTCACGGGGAGCTGTGCATTTTGCAGGGGGGTCTGAAACCAGGCCGCTGTCCTGAAGAGCGTGTTACACCACATGGGGACCGAGCCTGGTCTAGGAGCTAGCGCCCGGGGCTGTGAGTCCAGTTCGGAGCTCTGCTACTGACCCGGTGCTTTGCCTTGGTGTGAGGCCTCTATCCGGCTTGTCTATTTAGACTGCAAACCCGTTGGGTGAGGCGGGTCCTCGAGGGTGCCAGGGAAAGCCCCCAGTAGAAAGGCAGTGCAGCCTCAGCTGGGCTCTCTACATACTATTGTGAGGCCATGGGCAGGGGCGCTGTGGGGAGGGCCAAGAGCAGCCCCCAGCCCATGTCCCCGACCCCCAGGCGCACCACCCAGGGCAGATGTGGGGGTCCAGGTCTCCCCACAGTGGCCCAGGCTCCCTGGGAAAGCCACAGCCTGGCTTCTGGCCGGGACAGGGCTTTGGGGAAAAGGGAGGAGCAGGGAGCTGGGCCCCATGGCGAGAGGGGGGTAAGACCCACCTCAGCCCCTCCCCCCCATGGTGAAGAGTCTGGTGCTGCTAGCAGGGGCTGTCCTTTGCGGGGGCGGGGGAGGAGCGTTGATCACGTTATCAGCTCCCCCGTCACTAAGCGCCTGCCCAAGGCTACTGCACCCATGTTAAAAAGGGGATGGGCATGGCCCCTCTGCTCCCCTGGGGCTGGCACCCCTGGGTCTCGGAGGTGTGGGCGGCGCAAACGTCCTTTGTGCCCAGGGCCCCAGTAAATCTTAATCCACCGCTGGGCTGTCTGGCAGCCATTCAAACCTCCCCACATAAGAATGTTGGGGGCAAAGAGGGACACACAGGGCCCTGGTCATGGAGCGGGAAGGCGAACCCAGTGCGGGGGGGGAGGACACACAGAGCCCCTGGATGGAGTTGGGGAGGGGAACCTGGTGGGGTGGGGACACACATAGCCCCTGGATGGAGTGGGGGAGGGGAACCTGGTGGGGGGACACACATAGCTCCTGGATGGAGTTGGGGAAGGCAACCTTGGGGGGACATAGAGCCCCTGGCATGGGGTTCCCGGCACAAAGGCCCTGAGGGGTACGAGGGGATGGGGGGACACACAGACCGCCTGGCATGTGGTGGAGGGGAAGTAGGGGGCACACAGAGCCCCTACCAGGGGCATTGCAGGGAGTCCCAGAAATCAAAGGGATGAGTGGAGGAATGCAAGGAGACGTTGGTCTATATGCAATGAGCTGAACTGTGTGCGGCCCCCTAGTGGTAGGTTCTGCTCCCATGTCGTTCAGTTGCCAGGCTCACCTCAGGCGCTAAGGAGATGGAAATGGAAGGAGAGCTAGAAGAGACGGACGGGAATGAGATCCAGAACTCTTCCCCTCGCCAAACACCCCCCTTTTCTGTTTTCCATCTTTCCTGGTATTTTAGTTCCTCTCTTTTTTGCATCCTGCCTGCTTTGCTCTGGAGTTGTGCATTCTCCGCCGGACCATTTGGCCTTGGCGCACATTTTCCAGGCAGACTAGGTTCTGCCTGGCTTTTTTCTGCCATTAATAAACTCTTAATCAACGTGGGAACAACTCAGCACAGAAATCTACGGGGCTGCATGATACGAAAATTCAAACTCAGGGAAGTATTTTTGTGCTGGAGCCATTGAAAGTTGCATAATTCCCAGTGTTCGGTGCTAAATCTATACCCCATTATGTTATCTAGAAATCCTTTCTTTACCTTCCTTTCTTCATTCAACCCACCACATTCCTGACCCTGCCAGGCTCTGTTTAGTTTGGGAGCCCCTCGGGAGTCATTTGGGATGACCACATGTGAATCCTTTTAATGTGCTGATCTCCTAAACCCTAGGCAGAGCCAGAAATTAAACCGATGCATTTAAGTACTGTGTTCTTCGCTCTTCTGCAGTCAAATGTATCGCCACTATTTTTCCATGTTATTTCTCTCCTCCTCTGACTTGTCTGAGTTTCATTATCGAGTTACATTAATTAATACAAACAGAGTAGCAAAAACCAAACAAACAGACCCATACTGTTCAGCTAAGGAAATCTTTCATATCTGTGCTACGCGACAAAGGACCAGATCCACCCCCGTGCCATAAATCAAGAGACAGTGGTTTACGCCAGCTGGGAATCTGTCCCATTGACCTCCGTGGAGCAACGTCAGTTTTCTTGCCAATTAACGCCAGCTGGAGATCTCGCCCACTGAAGGGACATTTGTATTTTTGGCTGCTGGTCCCTCTTAGATGGATTTTTAACTTTACGACAACTTGAGCGTTTCTTCCAACAGCTGCCCTGAAAATGAACACCCGACGTGGCTGCTTGGCAAGTTACCATGTGCCTGCTTTGAGCAGGGGATTGGACTAGAATTCAGTGCTACTCAAAGTGGTGGTCGGCAGACCGGTGCCAGTCCGCGAGCCATTGGCTGCCGGTCCGCGGTGAGTCTCCAGGAAAGAAACAATACTATAATTTAAAAATTGCACTGGTATTCCACCAAGAATAATTATCAGTCGATAAAGTCGACAGTATTGAATAATATTATGTTTTTAGAAACACATATTATAATATTGATAATTATGCCACAGTGTTACAGCATGTTTTGCATGAGACGCCACTCCTTCGTATATAATAAAATATGGTACCGGTCCCTGGCACATCGGAAAAAAATTGCCGGTGCGCCACATCAGATAGTTTGAGAAGCACTGGACTAGATGACCTCCTGAGGTCTCTTCCAACCCTCATATTCTATGATTCTAGGTAGCAAACTAAGGTGTGAATCTACAGCTACAGTGCAGCAAAAGTCCCATGGTAACCAAGCCGCACTCTGAAACTTTCACTGCACAGTAGCTGGGTCTACGCGGGACATTACCACGACAAGCGGGGGTGCTGTAGATTCACACCCTACTTGCCGTGGCGTAATTTGAGAGAAATTGCAGAGGGAAATATTTTAGCGTGTTAACTTCTGTTTTGCAAAGACCCCAAATCATAGTTTAGGTGAGCACAAAATAATTAACTGCCAAAAAAAAGAAGTTGAAATAGTTTGAAATGATTACAGAGCAAAATGGTAATTATTCTTTAATCATGCAGGGAGTTGGCACAGATATTTCCGGAGCCCACCAAATTAATCTATTAACTCACTGAATCTGAGCATAGTTAGCAGTTTTCCCCAGTCAGGCCCATAATGTTTATTTTAATTTCATTACCTGTCAAGTAAATTGCACAGGATGACAGCAGCCAATTCTGAGACAAGCTTATATAAGAAACAAACAAGGGGAATGTCAAGCAAACCTTTCCAAATCTATATAATTGGTTGCTTGTTCCAGGACAATCACAGAATATAGTTTAAATGGAAAGGTGCCCGATGAGCGTTCAAATCATTTTGCAGCTGAAGCGAAACTGACAGGTTTTTCGCTACCTGCAGAAGCTGTTATTCACCTGGGGAAGCTAAGTCAATTTCACTAGATGCAAAGGCAAGTTTTTACCTCTTGTAAGCATCACTTTTTCACTCCCTCCTCCCCTGTAATGTGTGTGTTTCGGTGCATACGGAACTACAGGTCGGCATGCAGCCCAGCTGGCATTGTCAATTTGTTTCAATCTGAACAGTGCCCAGGCGGTCACCAGAATTCGTAATTGCGACAGGAGGACCTTCTCAGGAGTAACGGTCACACTGGTTTCGCTTCTGCTGCCAATCTAAAGCAGCTCATAAATACAATTAAGCAGAAAACACTATGGACACTCTTTTCGGAACACGCTTTTTTGTGTGTTTTCTGCTTTTATTTTTTAAAAAGCAATTTTTTGTTGTTCTCTTTCGGTTTTGTTGAACGAAAGGTGAATGGGGAATAACAGACTGGACTGTGTAAGGAGACATCTGTAACACGAGGCTAATAATACCGACCTCCTTTTAGAAAGTGCTTTGAGATCTGCTGACGTAAAGATCTGTGAAGAGCTAGATGTGTGTGGGGGGGAGTTGTTATGGAGGGCCACCAGCGCCCCTATGGAATGGATAGTGAAGGGCTAAGGATGTGTAAGGAATTCTCTGGCTGATCATTCAGCCCTAACCAGAGGCATATAGTATCTTGCCCTTCTCAGTAGCCCTAATCCCGATTCCTTGCCCAAGGCCCTGTTTTAGCAAAGCACTTAAATGTGCTTCACTACCACTGAAGTCAGTGGGATTTACCCATGTGCCTACAGTTAGGCCCAGGCTTAAATTCTTTGCTGACTTCTGACTGCGGTGTACAATGATCACGTCAGGTTTCATGAGGCAGTGTTTCCATTGCTGCAGCCGGGGATACGTGCTTGCCTGGTCTAGCTCGCACGCCTTATGCACAGTTCAGTCAGAGCAGACTTGCATGGCAATGGATCACGGCTCTCCCTCGGCCCTCGGCAACTTGTGGATGCTCTGTGGACAGACAAACATGTCTGAGCAGTGACAGCCAGGACTCCCAGCTCTACAGTGCTGCAAACGAGCCAGTCCTTACTCCACTCGAGAGACTGCACTTGCACCATAAGTGGTGAAGAACCTTCGTGTTGGCCTTCTGCACCGGGTGAATGCCACCCGGCGTGCCGGGCATGATTGAAACCGTGCAACTGCTGCGGCATGTAGAAAGACATCTGCTTTCTCAGGCTACCGACACTCTGAAAGGCAAAAGCTTTGGAGAGTTATCGAAAGGCATACTTAGAATCTGTGCATTTTCCTTCCCTTGTCACAGAGCCACAAAGTCTTCGACGATCACAGCAGAACAGAGAAATCAGGACTAATGCAGCACACGGAACCAGTTCACCCACTCTGAGAGCTGGTGTAACCAAAGGATGAGAGAGAGATTTCTCATCAAAAGGCATGTAGCGGGATGTGCATATTTGATGGAGATTATCTAACATTTGTCAACTAACTGAACTCCACAGAGCAGCCCACGGAGAGAAATGCACAGAAAAATGTCACATGCTGTATTATTATTTAGTGTGGCTGGTACAAAAGTAATATGTTGAAACCATTTAAATGCAAGGGGAATCATTCAGCAGATGACAGCAGTAAGAGAAGCAATTTTCTACTGCTATTCTAAAGACCTGGAGTGTGGTATCAGTAGTCTTGCAGGGAACTGAAACTATCACTCTCATAATAGAGCCCAATTCTACCACAAGAACTAAGATATGCAACTTCAGCTATGCTATTCGCATAGCTGAAGTTGAAGTGTCTTAGTTCGACTTACCTGGCCGTCCTCATGGCGGCGAGTCAATGGTGGCAGCTCCCTCATCATCTCCCCTTACTCCTCCTGCCGAGGTGGAGTACAGGTGTCGATTTGGGAATCAATTTATCATATCTTGAGACGCAATAAATCAATCCCCGATACATTGAACGCTACCCACCGATCTGGCGGGTAGTATAGACGTACCCTAAAGCTGTATTTCAACACTGACGCCAGTGGGACACTCCCATGAAGACAGTCTCTCATTTAAGTATTTGCAGGGTTGGGTCTGATTGAACTGGGCAGGAAATGGTTTTCTCACCCCCTGCACTTTGGAAAATCAGGCCCGTGGGGGAAAGTTATTCCTTTAGCTCAAGTGGTAGAGGTTTGTGATGGTCATTTGAAAGTCTGGCCCTGTGGATGGCCCTTGGTTACAGGTGATATAACTTTGTTGTTGTTTTGCTGGTGTTCCCCCGCAGTTTTCTTTATTTAAGAATGGAGTATTTGAGGCGCACAGTGGGAAAATATCCTTAAAAACAGGTTTTAGAGTGGAAAAAAATCATAATCCTTCCGCTATGGAATGACATTCCACGAAACACACTGTGGTCATTTATCACACACCCCAGTCTCTTCTATCATAACTTCACAGGTTAGAAGTTTGAACCTTCATCTATAATGTGGGGAGAATGACACTTCCCTTCCTTTAGAATGCACGGCGGGATACAAAGAAACATATCCTTGTTTTTCCCTTTAAATTCTGCTTTGGCTGGCAAGGCAAATCCTGTGGATGCAGCGCACTATGGGATAAGTAGTGACATGTGTCTGTCATTGGCTAAGAGTAAGAGTCAATTTAATCAACATCATTGCCTTCCTTGAGTGCAAAAGTTGGAGTGGTTTCCTCTGTAATGCCCCACCAGTGGAAATTCCTTCTACACCCCATCTTTTGGCACGAGGCAGTAAAATGCTGCCATTGGCTCCTCACCTAACTAAGGAATAATTTGTCTTAGGCCTAGTCTACACTTGTGGGAGGGTTGACCTAAGTTTACGCCATTTTAGCTACGTGAATGGCGTAGCTGAAGTTGACGTATCTTAGGTCGACTTACCTGGGCATCTTCACGGCGGTGAGTCAACTGCTGTCGCTCTCCATCAACTCCGCTTCCGCTTCTCGCGGCGGTGGAGTTCCGGAGTCAATGGGGAGAGCGCTCGGGAATCAATTTATCGCGTCTACACTAGATGCAATAAATCAACCCCTGATAGATCGATCGCTGCCTGCCGATCCGGCGTGTAGTGCAGACATACCCTTCAATAACTTTTCCATAAATGATCATTGGATTTGAATGGAGGATATTTGAGTGCTGCCTAGCATCAAATGCAGGTAGACTAATGAGACAAATGTCCCCGACACACATAAAACGGGGCTGGCATTTGCAATTAATTGGACTTTAAGGAAAGTGTTCCTTTCATCTGCCACATTAATTTTGGGAATCTGTCACTCTAAAAGTTAATGGTGAGAGGGAGGGAAGACAGGAAAACTTTCCTTCAATAGAAATTGTTTTGGAGTTTCTCGAGGAGACCTGCCGCCCTTTGGTGTCAGAGAGTTTGAGAGAGAATGGAGATGAACTGTTGGCATTACAACAAATTACGCCAGCTTTCCGCAATGGGAGAAAGAAAAAGAGCAAATCATGAAAAGTGCATTTGCAGCATGCCTGTTCAACAGCACTGTACTAATGATACCTGGAAAATACTGAGCATTTTGTGCCACTCTAATCCTTTGATCCTGGTGAAATCCCATGGCATTTTCTTTTCAAAAACACTTATTCTTGCAAAGTGTTTTGCTGGCCTTTACAGAGGTTCAGGCTAGTTAGTCACCCTGTAAATCTGCTGTATCGAATGTAATCCTAATTCCATTCAGGGCTTTAATTAGAATGTGGGCAAGATGGAAGGGAAGAATTTGGACGCATTGAGAGCAGGCTGACAGGTTGTTCCACAGAAAATCGAACCTACCCCTAGACTCCTCTTCATCAATTCAGCTACATTGAAATGAAGGTGAGCCTACCAGAGAGACTTAAGGGTCTTTTGGATGCTCTAGATTTGTACATAACTGTTGGAGCCGAAGTGTTTTTTCTAATAAATAGCCCCATAAGCTCAAAGCAACTCAGCTCTTTCTTCTGGGAGTAACAGGAACATCTGAAAAGGGTAACAGCCATCAGGGAATTAGAATCATAGAATCTGAGAATTGGAAGGGACCTCAGGAGATCATCTAGTCCAACCCCCTGCTCATAGCAGGCCCAATCCCTATTTCTGCCCCATATCCTTAAATGGTCCACTCAAGGATTGAGCTCAACCCCACCTTTAGTAGGCTAATGCTCAAACCACTGAGCTGGCCCTCCCTGCAACGGGGAGTGCCGATTGAGAAATTACTCCTTAAGGTGGGTCAGACCCAGATCTTGGAAGCCAAGACCTTTCCAATCTTATGCCAGCTTCTGAAACACCTGGTTCTGATCACTGTCATAGACAGGATCCTGTCCTAGCTGGACCCCTGGCCTGACCCAGTTGGGCAGGTATGTTCCTCTAGCGAATGTTGTTGTTTAAATATAGAACCCCAGGATAAAATCCAGTGACTCATGTAGAGTCTTGGCTTGGTGACTTGTGAGAGTGGCAAAGCTCCACTCCACTTGCAGGCTTGCGAATGTTTCTGTTCAAACAGGAATGAGCCAGATTCATACACAGGAGTATGGAACTTTGCTGTGCCAACAGCAGCTGCAGGCCAGAAGAAGGTACGTTTTGAGCTCACAGGTCTCATTCCTATCTAGAAGATAAGGAAGAAGCGAGGGACAGGGCCACGTCGGTTCTGCTGAGCTCACCCCTCTGCTTTCATGGATTGCTGTTGGCTGTTAATCATTTTTTCTCTGCAGTGCTGTGACCATCTGGCCCCAGGATAGAAAATGAAGGCCTAATCTACACTTAAAATTGAGGTTGGCATAGCTTCTTGGTCGGGGGTGTGAAAAATTCACACCCCTGAGCACTGCAGCTTGCTGATCTAACTCCCGGGGTAGGTCAACAGAAGAGGGCTTTCATCAGCCTAGCAACCACTGCACAGGGAAGTGGTGTTCCTGTACCGACAGAAAAATCAGTGTTATGCTGGCATAGCTGCAGCACTGGAGCAGTGCCGGTGTAGTCCCTGGAATATAGATGTACCAAAGTCTTGTGTTGCGTCGAGTCCCTCTCAATTGTGCATAGCGTTGGCCTAACTTCAGTATTAGGGTTTGTCTATCCGGGGACATTCAGGACTTGTCCTCAGATACCGCCAACTTTGCACTGTCTATATTGGGGGCTAGGTCAGAATAGCTACATCGTTCAGGGGTGTGGATTTTTCACACCCTTGAGCAATGTCGTTATACCGATGCAGGTTTGCAGGGTAGACCTGGTTAATCCAATTTGACTAAAGGTGTGAATTTGAAGTGCGTTAGTGCATTGAACTGCATTAAACCCCTGTACGGATGCTCTTCCGAATTAAAGTTTCCTTAATGCAGTTTAGCTTAATTCACTTTCAAAGCAAATTAAGCTAAACTGTATCCAGGCCTCTAGAAATACTGAATGGGGCATCCATCCACCCAGCATTTCATGTGGTTTAACTAATCTACTTTAAAAGTGAATTCCAATGAACTTTCCTGAGTGCCTCCATGTAGATGCCCCCGTCTATTAACACTGAGCACTATAGATAATGCCACCCAAAAGTTTTCAAGTTTAAAAAACACAGGTTTGTATTGTCCAGGTGAGAGACATAACCATTAGAGTCAGAGGGGTAGCCGTATTAGTCTGGTTCTGCAAAAGCGACAAAGAGTCTTGTAGCACCTTACAGACTAACAGATCTTAGGGATCATAAGCTTTCATGGGCTAAGACCCACTTCATCAGATGAATGATGGAGTAATTAGAGTAATGGGCAGTGCTTAGGCTGCTTTTAACAGGATGTCTGCTCCCTGTGTAGGGAACAGAAGGCTGCTAATAATTATGCAGCTATTTCAGCAGTCAGAGGCACAGTTCTATTTTCATTTGCACCTCAGGTTTCTACAGCAGGGCTGAGCTGGCATTTGGAAGCGGACTCCTATTTAAAGGTTCATGATTATTTAACACCGTGCTCCGCGGGGAGCCGTGTCAGAGCAAATGTCAATGTTTGACGGACCCTCTCACATCCTCCCTGGGTGTCTGACAGTGTGTTCTTTCCCCCCTGCAGTACGGAATCAAGAAGAAGGAGGAAAGAGAAGCTGAGGCCCAGGCCGCGCTGGAAGCCAATGCAGAGGGGAGTCTGACGCGTCCAAAGAAGGCCATCCCCCCCGGCTGTGGGGATGAGGAAGAGGAGGAAGAGGAGAGCATTCTAGACACAGTCATCAAATATCTACCTGGCCCTCTTCAAGACATGTTCAAGAAGTAACGGCTGCAGCCTGTTAGACTGTCACGAACAGTAAAGCAATGGATTTCTCATTTCTCAAATGAGAACGTACAATCTTGCCACACACCACACAACGCCGCCCTCTTCCCCCCCACTCTAGCCCCCTTCCCCGACCTCTCCCCTGGCCCCCTGAGATTCCATCCATTCCTATTTTGTACATAGTCACATCCAGTAGACGCCTCTGAATGGATGAAAGGATTAACGAGCTGCAGTCTACACAACTTTTATTATAAGCCATAGTACTATGTATGTTAAATAAGGCAACTGTACAGTAAACAGAGCAAAGGAAAAGCCTAATGTTTGTCTCCATCCAAAGCAGGAAGGAGTGTTCACTAACAGTGAGCAGTGGCTTCTTTTATTTTCCTTAATTATTATTATAATTTTTAATATGATAGTTGATCAAGCCACCCTGATTGTTCATTGTTGGGTACATCTCTTGTAGCAAGGGATGCCTCCATCTCCCATGGAAACAGACCTTTTCCGTTTTAGTCCATCACCCTCATAAATAAGAGATCATTTGGAAAGTGAACCATGGGCAACTCCTGTCGTCAACACCATTCTCAGAGCTGTGGAAGAGCTGAGCCTTCTGCAGCGGGTGTTGATGGTAGAAACCAACCGCCTCAGGATCTAAGCATGAGTCTTGTTGCTTTGGGAACAGCCATACAATGAATAGCATGACCAGAGCGTAGTGTGGACGATGCTGTCATTAGATCTAGACCAGACTGGTCTGGTAATGTTGTAGTACAGAACTTCCCAATGCAGGGGCCTTAGAAGCCCACCACTGAGTGGAGTCGATACTTAGACTCCCCAGCCTTCCTCTTTCGGCAAAGATCCCCAGTAGCATATTCAACTATGCCGTTCCCAGCTGTGTTTCCAGGAATGGCATTCCAATGATGTGGCTATGCTCTGTTCCCCCGAGTGGCATCAGAGAAGGGTGGGCTTCTGGTCAGAGAGCAGGACCAGGAGGCAGGAACTGCTCCTGAGTTCCAGTCTCCATTCTGACTCCGATTCCCTCTGTGACCTTGAACACGTCACTTAACCTCTCTGTCCCAGTCCCCCCACCTACACACTGGAGATAATAATACTTACCTACCTCACAGGGATGTTGTGAGGGTCAATAGGTGGATGCTTGTAAGGTGCTGCACAGAGGCTAAGTATTATTATAACACTGGGTGGCAGCGTTGGGTACTTGCACATTTACCCAGCGTGGAAAGGTGGGACCAGGACTCTCCTACCATTGCATTTAAAATCTTCTCAAATTCAGATGGATTTAGAATGTCTCCCAACCGAATGTGGTCAATATCAAGGGACCGTGCCAGACAGCACATTGCCCCCAAATGCTGCTGCCTTGCTCCCGCAGTGAGTATATGTGTACAGTCTTATTTGTTACTCAGTCATTCATCATTTCATCTGGTCCGTTGTTTGTCGAGCTGACTTTCGGTTGCGGGACCCTTTCAGCTCAGAGTCACTGTAGATGCCTGGAGCTTCTGGTCAGCACCATGGCTTGGTCTCGCGAGAAAAGAAACTATCTCAGGAGACTTCTAACACAACGATCCTTTGCCTGGCAGAATTACACTACCACATGCCCTGTGCTAACCCAGGCTTGGAAGACAAATGGTTACTCGTTATGTTGAGCATATTTGCAAGTAAATAGTCACTTAGCCTGGACGGCAGAGGGAAAAATACCCCAGAGATGCAGATTTAGTAGGAAACATAATTCAGCTCTGAGTGCCTGCCGCCGACTGGCGCTGAGAACCCGACGTTTTTATTTGCCATTATAAAAAACCGATTGTTAGTTAAGTATGCTGGGGATTCCCATTGTAGAATATCCTGTTCGTTAACAGCCAGCTTGTAGGACTGGTGCAAATTCTGGCTGGTGCTGTTGACTTCAGTGGAAGTGTGCCGGCTTTCCTCCCAGGGAGTCTGGCCGGAGGGGTTTTGCTCTGAATACCCATTCTGAATGTTATGTTTTCTTGAGCTCTATAAAATCTTGGGGTCAGATTCTCTGCTGGTGTAGACAGATGGCACTTCCCTGCAGTGAGCGACACTACACCCATTGAGCACCAGCAGAGACCTCGGTCCTCACGTTCCATAGAGAGCATTCGAGCAATCCCATTGGCTCCAGTGAGACCGTTAAGGTGCTTAAAGCTAAACACGTGCATTAGAGTCTTACATGAGCCAGGCAGGAGCAAGCGGTGCTGGATTTAAGCAGGGGAGGTGGAATAAGGCTGTAAATGCCATCCCTTTAGCATCACCTATAGAATCCCACCTACCAACTGCAACAGATGTGGCGGGCAGATCAGCGGGCAGTGATCGAGCTATCGGGGATTGATTTATCACGTCTACTGAATATGCGATAAATCGATCCCCGAGTGTGCTCCCCATTGACTCAGGAACTCCACCTCCGCAAGAGGTGGACGCGAAGTTGACGTGGCCTTGTGGACGGCCGGGTGAGTCGCCCCAAGATATGCCAACTTCAGTTACGCTATTCGCATAGCTGAAGTTGCGTGTCTTAGGTCGACTGCCCCCTCCTCCCCCATGTAGCCCAGGCCTCAGTGTCCAAAGCATTCGCTAGAGTAGGAATGGGATTTAGAAAACCAGACCCCCCCGGAAAGTTGAGTGCTGGATGCTGAGAGCTGCAGGTCAGCCTCCCAAGGGCAAAAGCAGAATGCAGTGACATTTCGAGATAGCGTCAGCATTGTTTGCCCTCGCTTTCACTGAAGAGAGATGAATTTCCCCCCGAAGACTTCAATCGCCCACGTTGTTTCTTATCTTTGGGCCTAGATTTGATAGCAGAGCAGCCGTCGATGATGTGTCATTTTCTAATGAAAGCCCTCAGTTCTGCCTTTCCAGAGCTAGCAAGGGCCCCTTTGTTTCCATGTAAAGTATAAAGATCCTTCCTCATCCTCAAAGCCATCCTCACCCCCAGCAGACTGCAAAAACTACTGCAGGTTCCACCGAGGACGTGGCCGTTCTTCACGCTGCTCCTGCTTTAGTCACCACTGGTCCTTTGGCCATTGGCACTGATTTGCTTTCCACCCCAGGCAAGCTCTGTTCCCACCACCCAAGCAGTGCGTGCTGCCTGGCCTTTGCTTTTCTCTTGGTGTTCTGTGTCGGGGTTTTTGGGGTCTGCTTTGTGGAATCAAAATGCATCATTACGTCCAGCTGTCGGTGACTTGACAAGTCTTTAGTTTAATCATATGGGTCACAGCAGCTAAGCCACTCACTGATTGGGCCCTGGACTAGCCAATACAGGAGCCTGTTCTGCATGAGCGACTGTTACTGCTCCTGGAGGCGGACAAGTGGGTCTGTTTTTTAAAAGTTCCGTTCCCCTTTTTGACGTGGCCTTCCAGGAGACTGAAATTGCACAAAAATATGGGGCCTATGTTGTCTTTCTGTCAGATCCACCGGGCTTGGAACCAGGATCATAGAGCAGAGCTGGGAGAGCCGTTAGTCTAGCAAAATTCACAAGGTCGGTTATTAGTGCCATCAGAACCATCGCAGGGTTTCCCAGCTCATCCCAGCTGTAGTTAATATCCCTCTTACCTGAGCTCCCAATGTATGGTCTAGTCCTTCTGCCATTAAACTCAACAGGAGTTTGCCATTGACCATGGACTTCAGGGGGAGCAGGTCTGAGCCCACAGTTTTTATACTGTCATTCGTTCAGTAAAGATGGATGGGATGCTCTACCTGGGAATTACATCTAGGTCAGTCTCTGTGGGAGAGAAAGGCAGCATGCACTAAGATTTGCCTCAAATTACTTTTTGGACCTTGACTAAGTTTTGGGTCAGCTCAGAGGGTTTCTCCAGCTCCAGAGTGCATCAACATCTTTGAATGAAATTGAAACGGGCACTTCCCGCATCCCGAACTGGACAATCATCACCCCCCAGCCCCTTCAGCTAACTTGCATTGTGCATGAACGTGAGGAGCACTGTAAAAATGCCACACGCTCAGTCAGATGTCAAAGCCCTTAAACAAGACCAAAGAAACATGGTTCATTGGTTTGGATTCTGAATATCTCTTTCTCTTTCCATGCCATCATTTTATTTGCATCACCAATATGTTCAATCTCAGGAAAATGAGGTCTTCTGTTTTTGATTGGTTTTTATTTACACAGAAAGGTGGGCAGCCATATTATTATTTTTTTGCCGTTCTTTCTCCTCCATAACACCAGGGCCTTTCTGTTTAATAAAAATAATCAAGAGGTCTCCACTTTGTGGATGGCAGCTAATTTAGTTTGACATTGCCCTTCATGGACTTACATCTATCTTTAGAGAAAGCCATATGAAATCAGACTGCAATATTAATTATGAATGCTACTCTGTGTTAAAAAAAAAAAAAAAAAGAACAGATCATGTGCTAAATCACTCTGGCGTTTCTCTGTCTATGTTTCTAGTATTGTATGTTAGCCTAGTTTCTCCTCAGCCCCTTCCCTTTGTCAAAGAAAGACCATACCAATGCTGCTGACCACATCTTTTTGACAAGCTTACCGCACTAGTATAACTGTTGTTTGCAATCAACCGTTGTGACCTGAATGTAATGTCCTATGTATCTGAAATGTGTCTGTATCTGTTTTTCTCTGTTACCAGGATAATGTTTTTCATGTGCTGAGTTGGTAAAATGTTTCTGTATCTGTCCTCTTAAAAAAAAAATGCTTGTTTTCTTACACACACACACACACACACACACACATACACACACACAGGCAAAACTCTAACTCGCTGGTGCATTTTTCTAATAGAAATGCCCCCAGTTGTCTCCAAGATGCATGCAGTACCTTCCAAGCAGCCAGAAGATGATTTAAAGTAGAGACTTTGTGAATGTAAATTTCATTTGTAATTTGCCTGCTACCTTTTTCTGCATGACATGGATAAGTGATATGATGTTCTTTTAAAATGGAATCACAGCCAATAAAAAAACAAATAAAGTGATTTCATACCTTTTTTGTAATGCTTTCATATTAAATCCCTGCCACGCTGAACTGGGAGAAGAAAATTCACTAGTACACATGCAAATAAAATGGTAGTGGAGTAATTTAGAAGCCTGAGGCTGCATATGCCAGAAAATAACAGTGGCACGTTATTTTTTTTTTCACTTGTCCAAACTTCACCAAGACAATGTTACACTTACGGATAATTAACCTGTCTATTTAACAACAAGGAGACCGGTGGCACCTTAAAGACTAACAGATGCATTTGGGCATAAGCTTTCATGGGTAAAAAACCCACTTCGATGTGAAGAAGTTGGTTTTTTAACCCATGAAAGCTTATGCCCAAATGCGTCTGTTAGTGTTTAAGGTGCCACCGGACTCTTCATTGTCGGCTACCCCTCTGATACGTGTCTATGTTGTTGTTAGTTAGTTTTCCTTGGGAAAACCAGAAAAGATGTCCCTATAAAAGGAGGAGGATCAAAACCTATGAAAGTTTAGCAGATTTGAAGCTTAAACCAGGGAGAAGATGAGCTACTTTGAAATTTCATTGACTGTATCAGCGAATCCAGTTCTCGGGTTTATTCAAGTTGTCAGGTTGTTAAGGATGCTAAAGACCTGATTCTTCTCTAAGTTATGCTGATGCAAATCCAACTGAAGTCAGGGGATATGCACAGTGTAAAAGCAGCATGTGAGGAATCCAAATCTGGCCTTAAAATGTTCACGCCTTCTGTTTTCCCTTCAGAAATATTTTCTTTGGGAGCATACCGTAGACGATACTCTCTCTGCCAGTTCCTGAAGATTAGGCAGGACCATGAGTGAGTATTGGAGAGCAGAGTGACCTTCTTGTTAGTCTAGGCAGCATTCTGAGCAAATAAAAAATGTATCCTTTACAGCATGTGTATTCATCATGTGGCTCTTGAGATGAAGCCCATAGGAAATCCACATGAGACTTTCCATTGCCTTCAATGGGTTTTGGGTCAGGCCCTGGACTTGCTGTTAGTAGGAGTTAAGCCTCATGACAGGAGGAAAAATATCCCTACTTTTCCCCCCATCACCGAAAAAAAAATATGCTTGGAAGGACAGGCTATAATAACTCTGCAAACTAGGGCGTAGTTGGACATTAAGTGAGGCATCTAGTGTTCGCAGAGCATTGAATGGGTTTGCTAGACATCCCGTATCTGGAAGAAACAAGCTTCGTTGTGACACGAAGCTCTAGATCAAATTGCGCTTGGGCCAAAAAGCATTTTTAAATGGCTGCGGCCCAATGAGTTTACCCTGTGGTAGTTAAGGTATTGACATTGATGGCTGAGGTAGGTGCTTAAGTACCTTGCTGAATCGGGGCCTAAGGTTTTTGAGAGCCCAACACACCTGTTATGCTCTGCTTTAATGCCAGTGCTCTGGATTGTTTGGTGCTACGTCCCCAATTCTTCTCACTCCCAAACACACATCCATTGATTTCCCACCAGATATCCCCAGGCACTGAGGATGGAGTTCAAGTTCACCACCAGCCATTCACAGAATCATAGAGTCATAGAATATCAGGGTTGGAAGGGACCTCAGGAGGTCACCTAGTCCAACTCCCTGCTCAAAGCAGGACCAACCCCAACTAAACCATCCCAGCCAGGGCTTTGTCAAGCCTGACCTTCAAAACCTCTAAGGAAGGAGATTCCGCCGCCTCCCTAGGTAACCCCTTCCAGTGCTTCACCACCCTCCTAGTGGAAAAGTTTTTCCTAAGAGCCAACCTAAACCTCCCCACTGCAATTTGAGACCATTACTCCTTGTTCTGTCTTCTGGTACCACTGAGAACAGTCTAGATCCATCCTCTTTGGAACCTGCTTCATGTAGTTGAAAGCATTCCTCAGTTCTTCACCAGAGCATGGAAGTCATGTCTACTGCCTGCTCAGCAACTGTCTGGCACAAAAATAGTTAAGTGTATGAACCAGACTGCAGCCTACACGGTGGGGAAGGTGCGTGGATTCACAATGCCCCCTGAGGAACTGGAGTGACCAGATGCGAAAGGATCGGAGCGTAAAGGAGTGGAGAGGCCATGCGAGGGAGGGCAGGCAGCTCACTACAAGTCTAACCCAAAGCCCAGTGAAGGCTTTGGATCTGACCTACAGTGGAGAACACAAGTGCTCCTCATTGGCACAGGTATGAGGCTAGGACAGACATTTCGGCTGGGCCTTGAGTTCCCCTGAAGGCAGTGGTGAAACATCCACTGATGTCAAGAGTTAGGCCAAGGTGGAGTGTGGTTGAAAATCCCATCGCTGGAGGTCAGTGAAGGCAAAAAGAAAAGAACAATATAATGGTGTGGTGGAGGGAGGATCCCATTTACAGCTGTGTTTAGGGCTCACCGCATTAAGCTGCCATTGTTCTGTAAGCCGAGGCAGGAGCTGGGCCAAAAGACTGTCCCCTCAACAGTGCCTGTAATGTGTTTAACTACAATACACTGAAATGTCTTCAGAAAGGCAGGGTGGGGAAAGGATACAGAAACCAGAATCCTGGAGACTTACTGTCCTGCTGAAATCCCCGAGTGAATGAAAGATTGATTGTGTTGTGTTATCTGCTCCTGAGCGGGAAAAGCAAAATCCTGTTGTAAGCCTGCCACAGCAATGGCCGGGATCCTGGCTTATTGTGTCTCAAAACCATCACAGAGTGACAAATTGGTGCAATACGCTGTCTGTCTTAAACCTGCGCTTTGTCACATAAAACACTCTTCCAGGAGAGAAGAAACAGGGCGAATTTTGTGGGCTGGTTATTGTGAATCATTTAAAAGCCATGCAGTTATGTAGTTAAAAACATTGAGCAAGATTGATGCTGTGCATAATGACAGTGGTTATTAGGGTGACGATAGAGTCACATGAGCGATGGCTATTTCTTATTCACATTGGTATTAGAAAGCAGTGTGGGCTAGTGGATAGAGCATGGGACTGGGACTCAGGAGCCCTGGATCCTAGTCCTGGCTCTGCTACGGGCTTGCTCCCATTCTGTGCCTCAGTTTCCCCATCTATAAAATGGGTATAATGATATTAGTTTCCTTTGTAGAGCACTTGGTTAGCTGCTGCTGAAAAGCACTATATAAGAACTAGGTAGCAGTGGCCTGTTACCCAGTATGGAGCAAACAAAGAGTTCATCCACACACAGAAGTCACACTGGTTTAACTTAAACTAATTTCAAAAACCAGTTTAGTTAATCAGGTGCAAACCACTGTGTGGCTACACAGCCATGAGTTTAAAATTGGTTATATTGCTTTAGCTTCCTCTTGTACACTGAACTGCTACAAGCCAAGTCTAAGCTAAACTAAGAGCATCCATACAGAAAGATTTGACAAAAATGGTTTAAAAATCACACTTTTAGTTAAACTAGCACAGGATATGTTTTCAGAAGCATCTAAGAAACTTTCAAAAGAGACTTTGAGGCAGATTTTTCAAAGGTATTTAAACACTTGCAGTGCCAGCTAAGCTCTTAGTGGGCTTTTCAAAAGCACTGACCCAGGTTAGGTGTCTAACTCACATTGATTTTAATTGGAGTTAGGTGCCTAACTCACTTAGCCCCTTTTGAAAATCTCACTAGGCACATATCTGCACCTATGAATAACTTTGAAAAACTTGGCCCTTGGAAGCATCTGTATGGCCTTCAGTGGCCTGTGAACACAGGAGGGGGAGATTTTAGTGGGGGTTGGACTAACAAGCAGATGTAATGCAACATCAACCATGGTTTTTTACGGGGCGGGGGGTGGGGGAGGGAGTTAAAAGTCATCAGTTTTCTCCTAACCAGAACAACCCGCAGGATCCTGACCTTTGGTTCTCTACTCCAATCAAAAAGGGGTAAGCGTGGGCTTCCTTCATTCCTAGGTTGGTTGCTGTCAGCACGCTAAGCTGGTGGAGCTTTTCTTCAGGAAGGCAGGATGCCAGCTTATTTTAAAGGGCTGATTTGCTGAGCCGTTATGCTAAAAGCCAGCGCTGGATGTTGGCAGACACCAACTATCATTAGAGCCTGGTGGTGAGGCAGGGACGTCCTTTACCTGGGTGTGGTACAGGGCACACCCTGGGTCAGTGATCTAATACTTGGGATTTTTAAAGGGCTTGGCTATACATGCAGGTTGGTACCGCAATAAAGCCTCTCAGAGCTCTCTACCTTACTCTCCGTCCACATTGGCAAGGCACGTAGAGCGCTTTGACTCCCTGCCTGGAGTGCTCCTTGTACGCCACCTCCCCGAGAGGATTAACGTCTGATGTACCCCTGCTGGAGCGCCGCAGTGCCAGTGTGGACGAGGAGTTACGTTACTGCCCTGATTGATCTCCAGAAACATCCCACAATCCCCTTAAGTCAAGTGGCCACTCTTCTCATTGTTGTGAAATCGGCTGTAGGAATGCGGAAGTGCCTTTTCAAAGCTCCTTTTCTGACAGCCGGCTGCTTATCTGCTCTGAGACAAAGCAAACAGTAAATGTTTGCTTTGAGTGAGTGAAAGAGAGGCGGGGAGGAGGGGGTCTGAACTTACAAGACAGCATGGTGACACACTCACAGCACCCCAAAAACCCACTCTCTCTCCCCCCACATACACACAACACACTCCCTGTCACACTCCACCCCCACCACCTGCTGCACTGAAAAGCACGGTGTAGCCACTTGAATGCTGGAATAGCTACCCATAATGCACCACTCTCAATACAGCCGCAAGTGCCACAAACGTGGCCACGCCAGTGCGCTTGCAGCTGTCAGTGTGGACAGACTGCGGCGTTTTCCCTAGTGCGCTTTCCGAAGACTGGTTTAACCTAGAGCACTCTTCAGCCGCAAGCGTAGCCAAGCCCAAAGCTCAAGTGTCCATGATAATCTTTTTATATTTGTGTCCCCTTTGATCCTGTGGATGGGGAGGTGTTTCTGCCCGGTCTGTGGACTCCACGTGGCGGATGGAGTTTCCCGAGAACCCAGAAGATGGCATTGCCATTTTAAGGGACTCTCCCATGCAGAGTTCTGTCTGGACACACCTCACGCCCAGACACATCATTTTTCTAGAGAGGAGAGACAAAGAGTGGGAGGCAAAGTGATTCATCCATGGTCAGAAAGCAGGTCAGCATCAGACCTGGGAACAGACCCCAGGCTGCCTCTTGCCTGTCCCACTACACCCGTCTACCCCTCTAACCCCGAGGGGATGTGCGTGGCAGCTGGACGGCCCGATTCCTGGAGCAGGGAGACAGACTTACAACGGCTCCGCTTGAGCTCGCGAGCTAAAAATAGCAACCTGGAGAGTGTGGTGTTGGTGGGGGGCTTGACGTAGCCGGTCAAGACTGCCTGAACCTCTGGGCAGATAGTGGCTGCGCCAAGGTCATGACAACCTCCATGCTGCTATTTTAACCCAGCATCTTGCGCTGAGCTAACTCAAATCTGTCCCACCTCCCTGCTGCGGGCCAGACACACCCTTATATACAAGTCATGGGGTTTTTGGTGGATTGTAAATGGCCCCAGACAAGCAGTCCCAGGACTTTCCAGCCTGTCCAGGGAGAATGTGTCTTGTTACATCACAAAGGAGATCAGCCCTCCTTAAACGTTTACCCAAGACCCCGCTGAGCATGCTCAGAGCACAGCTGCAATTTCTGCTAACTGCTTTATTAGCCAATCTGGCTTTTCCAAACTCGGTTCGGGGCAAAATCAAAATTAGCCCATTTAGCTGCCAAGCCGCAAAACCCAGCCCTGTCTGAGCGATCTGTGTGTGGGAACACAATGTCTAGCACTAATCTAGCTGAACAGCTGGCCATCAAAATTCCTCCTCTCATCTGCAAAAATTCACCATGGGAAATTGCAGCCCAGAGGATATTATTTGGGGTTTATGAGTGAAAAATCACCATAATCAAAAATGTTTGACCACTCAAATTAGTCAAAAAATTGGACCATTTTTCATAAGCGCACATGCGAATAAATGTCACTTTTTTTCCCATCGAAAAGTTTTTGTCATCTGACAATCTTCCCCAGCTCTATTTCCACTCTGACATGGGGCCAGTGGGGGGCAATTTTCAAACGAGTTCAGTTCCTAGGTCAGGTACGTCTATATCTGCGCAGTGGGGTGTGATTCCCAGTAAACATGCCTGCACTAGTGCCGCAAAATAGTGGGGTGGCCACAGCAGCATGGGTGGCTTCTTGGTTAGCTGCCTCAAGTACAGTCCCACTCATTCCCTTAGGTATCTACTCAGGTGGCTAGCCCAGCCCACTGCGGACACGCTGCTATTTTTAGGCACTAACTAGAGCGGGTATGTCTATGCAAGCTAGAAATCCCACTTCCTTGCTTAAATGTAGACACAACCTTGCACACGGGGTGGTGGGCTCATTTGATAATCTTGCCCATAAGCCAATGCTATAAGGTCTAGAAATTGCTTGCCCGTCACTGGATTTCACAGCCACTTCTGGGGTGGAGCACAGCAACACTGTTCTAGGATAGAAAGCGACACAACGGCCAATACCAACTGAACATGCAGGCTCTCAGATGGACAGTAATGGCCCAGATTAGAATTCGGCCAGAACCCCACACCTTTGCAGAAACTCTATTTCCTGTTGAAAATTCCTGACCAGCTCTAGTCTTGTCATTGTCTGGTGCCGCTGCTGTGAAGGCTTCAATCTGCCATCCTATTTCCTAGGGAGCCTCAAAGATTTCCTCACATGGGCAGCAGATGAGGGCGCTTGCTGCCCAATTATTCCAGCATGGCCTTGTAGGTAGTTTGCTGGTATAAGACTCAAAAGAGATGGGCTGTACGGTGGCCTCTGCCACTAGTCTGCTTGGGTCAGGTATTTCACTGCCATGTGCCTCCTTTTCCCCATCTGTAAAATGGGGCTAATGACTGTAACCTGCCTTTTAAAGCACTTTTTTTAAAGATAAATAATTAAAGTTATTGACCATAAAATATAGATTTTAAGTGATATTAAGTGACAGGCAAAAAGTCAGCATTAGTTACAGTAGTCTTATTGGAAAACCTGGGAGGTGGTTGGTCTAACCCAGACCAGTGGTTCGTCACTCTGAGAGGTTTGGGTTTGGGTTTAAAAAGGGAAGAAAATCCATGGGCATCCGATGAAGTGGGCTATAGCCCATGGAAGCTTATGCTGAAATAAACTGGTTAGTCTCTAAGGTGCTACAAAGTCTTCCTTGTCTTATTTGCAGAACTTAGTGTAGACCATTCCTGTGCACCAGACCCAGCCATGATCTAAGAAGAGGGGAAGACACTCTCACTTCCTACAGCGAAACCTCGGGTGGGACAAAAATGCTTTCTCATTGCTACCTTGACACTGCCGCTTCCAGAAGAACAAACCCAATGTCATTTCCCCTCAGTCAGAGCTTTAAAGGTGAATGCAAAGAGGCCGATCTCCATCTTGTGTCCTTTATTGCTCCTTTCTTGTAGGAATGAGTGTAAAACTTATCACCAACTCCATTGTTTTTTTCCCTGCCACCTTCGTCTTTCCCCTTATCTCCCTCTGGCTCTACTGTTGCAGCCGGGCCTGGCCAGGACATGCAGTGACGGGGTTAAGCTAGGCCAGTCACCTGCAGCCAAATTAGAGCATTTCCTGTATATCCTGGTGCTTCATGTTCCATGGTGACCTGTTTGGAGGCCTCTGTTTCCCTCTTCGCCATTCTGCCTTGGAAATGAAAATCTCCGTTCTGTGGCGAGCTTCTCCCCTGAAGGTTTATTCCCGCATCACTGGACCCACTAAATGTACAGCAGTGGATCTGTGAGCGAGCTGTAGACAGCAGTGGCGCTGGGTGTCACAGCACAATTGTAATAGTCTCCCGCTTGGCTCAGTGACTGTACTGATGGGGTGCGCAGCAAAGGGAGCTCTTCCCCGAGGCGTGTTTTCTGTATTGCCCGAGGCATCGCTAAAACGCCAGCCATTGCCAGCAGGGTTAGCTGGGCTTGCACCGTCACTTCCAGCCTGCTTACAAAGAGGCTAATTGAGTTATCGCAGACGCTCCAGTGCGTTAGCGGCTGGCAAACAGTGAGTTTCGAACAGCAATCCCTGCAGAAAGGAGTTCAGTGCAACCGTAAATGTTCAAGGCCGATCCCGCAGTGAAGCGGGTGTTGGACGCCCTGACGAGGAATGAGGCAGTTATAGCTCCGCTCTGGAGAAAGAGAAGCAGAGCAACATACACAAACCGATTGTAGGCTTAGTCGTAATTGCAGGTCTAAAGACCCCGCTGGTTTTGCACTGTATTCTCAGTGCTGAATTACTACAGCTATGCATATGAAGGGGGAGACGGATTAATCTCTCAGCACTAAACAAAGCCATAATAAGACCCTTTCTTCAGGGCTACTGTCTGCCATTGTCCGCAGCATTACTGCAGTTTGGAACATGTCAGCGGCTGTGGGGCTGCCCGGAGTCTGACTTATCTAAATTGGGTGACAAGGCCATAAAACACAGGCAGACGCAGGAGGAAGAAGCTGCATTAGGAGGTGAGACCAGCATGAAATCATAGAATCATAGAGTATCAGACCTCAGGAGATCATCTAGAGCCCCTGCTCACAGCAGGACCAATCCCCAGTTAAATCATGCCAGGCACATTCTCCCAGCCTTTAAAAATACAAGGCAGGATTCCCTTGGGATTGCTGCATTGCTGGTTTTCGAGCTGATCCCCCGAAACACAATTGAAAAGCATTCCTGCTCATCAAATGCTTGCTCTGAACTAACTGTATTGGCAGGGGGCCGGGGGTGTTTAATCCAGGCAGATCCAAAATAGTTTTTTTCCTTGTGAGGGCTGAATCCTGCAAGGTACAGATGCCTGGCGCCTCAAAGGTATGGAGGTGCCTCACTCTCATTGACATCACTGGGAGTTAAGTGTATAAATCCCTTTGCGGAGCTGGGCCCACGGTGGTACATGAGTGTGCCCTAGCTATTCAGGCTGAAAGGCATAAATAAAGATAAACAATGAATGCGCTGGAATCTCTTTCCCGGAGAAGATCTAGCTATAGAATGTCTGTGTAGCATTATGTCATTGAGTCAGCACCAGGGGAGGAGTGTGTCTTTGAGAGAAGCAGTGTAGTCCAGAGGCTAGGGCTCTTGACTTGGCTTTAGGAAACCTGGGTTCTCTTCCTGACTTGCTGTCTGAGTATGTGCAAGGCCCCTCCCATCTCTGTGCCTGCTCCCTGCTCACCCTTTGTGTGCCTTGCCTATTTAAAGGTCCACTCTTTCGGGCAGGGACTGTCTGTCTCACTGCATGACTGTACAGCCCCTTGCACCATGGTTAGAGTTGCAAGCTGCTCCTAGCCTACAAGTTTTTTCCCTGTCAGGAATAAAACACCAGGGATGAGACCTTCCATGCTTAATGAAATGAATGGCAATTAGCTGTCCAAACACCCATGGCCCCTGAAAATCTCAGCCCAATGTTTAGACACCTTGTTTGTTATTTGAGCTCCTAAGTAGACATTGTATACTAGTGCTATGCATCAGCTGCTTCAACTGGCAAGGGGAATAATCCATCTATTCATGAGTTTTCCTATCTTAGTAGCTAACTGAGATCTGGATTGTTTTTGAATTTGGGCCTCAGACATGATTTGCTACCTGAAATGTGCATTAATTCTGACTGTGGAATAAGTCGGGATGGGGCAGGGGGAGGGAGGGTTCAAAAAAGTAGAAAGCCAGCTGAGCATCAAAGAGAATGTTACAAGACCTAGAAAGAAAGAAAGATAATATCCTACAGGCTGATAGGCATCATTAACCAGGGAAAGAAAGAACGATGTGCCTTGAATCAATATGACTGATTTCAAACAAACATACACACAATTTTAAACTACAGTCAGCAAAAGCTGCTATTTCGCTACAGGCTGTATTGTGCGTAGCGGCTTGCTCATTACTGGGTTAAAACCTAGCGCCCCTTGAAACATGACCCAGCTCTTGAAAGGTAGGCGGTGCGGGATGTCTTCGGCTGGCAGGGGGTCCCCAGCAGTTACTGGCATGTGCCTGGATAACGTTGTGCAGATACGGCTGGCTCTCAACCCAGCAAAGATGGCTCACAAGTCAGTCCAATAGATTGGCACAAAATAGCGATGGGAAAAGCCATTGAGGTTTCAAGGGCAAAGGAAGGTGACAAGCGGAATATCACCGCATTATTTAGCTGTCTTTAATTCACCTCTTGGTTACTGCTCTGCTAAGTAGTAGCCTGATCGGGCTGAGAGAACCGATCAGAAATGATGCAGGTAATAGATTTATTTAAAAAGGAAATTATCTCCCAGTTTTGTACCGCACAGCGATAGTCACGTATGAAGCTTTGCTAAAGTTGGCCACATGGTATTTTCCTTCCCATCCCATATGAGATTCCAGGGTTTGTGTGTGGCACTGGGGGAGCGATGTTCAAAACCAAGCACTTCCCCTCCACCCCCTCCAAGCATTAGATACAGCAAATAAGACCAGGTTTAAGTGGATTGCATATGAACAGTGGCTGGTGCTAAGACACACACGCAGGGAACCTGCAACCCAGTGAGGAGGTGTTACTACTGAAAGCTCGGTGACGCTGCTGGTTGGTAAGGCGATGGCACTAAAGGGAAAGAGACTGCAGTGGTCGGTTCCCTGTGGTCCCCGGACTGCACCGCCTTGGCTGGACGTCGCAGCTGGTTCCAGTGAACAAAGCTGTTCCTGGGTTTGCTCTGCTCCACCATGCGCCAGGCAGCTCACGGGCCTCTGTGCTTCAAGACGGGGCTCAGAACAAGTGGGCTGCCCATTGGGGGGTCTCCCGCCTCTGCCTCCAGACACAAATCAATTATCCCCAGACGTATGCTTCCCTCCCCCATAAAATCAACCCATCCAACCATTTGGGGCTCCCCACCCTCCTACCCCAACAGCTCTGATGCCAACCTCTGCTCCCTCGCACCCCATCACAGGCTTCCTCTGCTCTCCCTCTCTGCTGTGCCCCTCGCCAGCTCAGGAGCTGCCCACATCCCCCTTTTCTCCTTGGTCACAGCCCCCTGTCTGCAATCGCAGGTTGGCTAGCATCTCCCTCCACCTCAATCTTGTCCCTTTGCCCCACCTCTGGTCCCCAAGTGGAGCACACTTATTATAGACCCTGTCGTGCGTGCTAGGCTGCTGGCTCCGTGGCCCTGCGGGAGAGAGAGAAGAAAAGAGGCATCCCTCCCTAGGCTTTTTGTTTGCTTAAAGAAAGACATAGCTCCATACCCATGCGAATTCACTAGCACGGGCAGTGTGTAAATAAAAACTGGAGGTTTGGCTAAAAGGGCTGCTAAGATACAAACAGGAATTAATTCAGAGCAGTCCTATAGCCAGACATGCTAAAATCACGGATAAAACACAGAAACTGGGCTCAATTTTGGCAAATTAGCTTGTGAGTTCCTTGTTGGCTAGTTTTTGGCTTGTTGCTTGTTTGGCTTGTTGCTTGTTGTAACTTGTTGCTTCTGTTTTTGTTTTTTGTTTTTTTGATCGACTCCTGGCAAGAAAGGGTAAGGCAGGAGAGAGTCAGGGGTGCACAGTGGGCCCACCGCAGTCCCAAACTGTACACCGGGGGGATCTAGTGACATTGAGTGTTGGGGTTCTTAGGGACTGGCTTGTTTTGGCCTTGTTTTGAAATGGAATTAGCTTGATTTTTGGCTGATTGTGAAAGTCGGGGAGCTTATTTACCATGTGACAGTTGGCAACTGTGCCTATAGCTTGTGTTCTGCAATTGGCCAGTCTAGATGTTCATTGCGGCCCCATCTGACCTTAGGATTTATGATTTACCAGGTACCATTGTGCTCAAAGACTTTGCAGAATTGGGGCTAAAACCCAATACTCTGTAGACCACATCTAAACATAACTTGACTCGAAAGTTCTGTGAACATTAAAATATTTTTGCCAGTGGTCAAAATAATTTTTGTAGGCGGTAAGTTATTTTTTCCCTAGAGCTCTTTAGTCTAATTGTGCCATTTCTCAAAGAACAGCTTAACAAATGCTGACATCATTAAATTACATAATGGTTGAAACTCAGTTCATGCGGTTAAATGAAGATGTTGGTTTAATTGGCTTTTTTAAAAAAATGTAGTTGCCTCAGTGATGTATTTCCATTATTAAATCATCTTGTATTTGCAGGAAGATTTTAAAATAATGTATTTTTAGACTGACTCATTTTTAATCAATCATCTTAATGGGACTGCCAGAAGACAGCCAAATAATCAAGAACAAAAGAAGCCCAGCAGAAATGGAATATATTTCATGGAAGTAGTAGTAGTCTATACAGTGTATGACTTCTCCATTTAACTTATCAATAGAGCTGGCTGTGAAATGGGTATGTATTTTTCCAAGAACAAAAGAATGAAAGAATGAACAAAAGAAAGAATGAAAGAACGAAAGAAAGAAAGAAAGAAAACGCGTGCTTTGAAATGTTTCACAGATCTTTTCTGCTTGGTTTTTTTCTAAGTGGAAAAAAGGGAAAAATGCTAAAGAAACATCAATTGTCATTTCCAACAGGGGCAAATTTTTGAGGGGGGAAATATCACTTTTCTTAGCTGTACTGGAATGCTTGTTCTCACTAAAAATAGACCTGACTTGCCCAGTGTTAAGTCTACAGCCTGTAACCCAGCTGTGAACAAACCCAAATTTGGGGCAGTCGGAGCTAAGCCCATCTACTGTGCTTTGATACAGATCCCTGCAGGGACAGGTTTGAGTCTGTGGGGTCAGATGGTCCTGGCTGCATTAACGTCTCAGCTGTAGCCGGACCAGCCCCCACCTGTTCACAGGTACAACCTATATTCCACAGCGACGCTTTCTTCCCTTGCCTAGCTGTTTAAATTCACTCACATTAACACAACAACATAAGGGAACTAGGGTCGGGGGGGGGGGGTGCTGATTAAAGGCCCCTACTGGGGGTCTGTGAACAATGGAGTGATTCCCTTTGACTTCATTGGGCTTTGGACAACTTAGCCAGATTCTCAGAAGCACTCAGCAACCGATGTTTGCTCTGTCTGCAGCGATCTTCTGAATATTTGGCTCCAGTTGTGGGGGACGAGCTCTTCTGAAAATTGTGAGCAGTCTGCACAGGTAGATCGCCAGTCCATTGCAAGATGCACGAGACTTTGGGGCCTCCGATCGCCTCCATTCGGCTGTGGAACCCTGTAGATTTTTCACTTGTTTTATGGAGAAAGTGTTTCTCCATAAACCGTCTCCCCGCAATACACATGGAGCTGAGTGGAAGAATGAAGCAGAATTGGAGACCCAGCCTTTCTGGGGGAGATTTCAGGTGGCTTGTGAGGTTCAGCAAACCAGGTAACTGATTTCTTCTTAGACTGGAAGGTGTCTAAACCAAGCTAGCAACCAGCTGATGTGGCAGGTTTAGTAGCAGCAGACCCAAAGCCCAGGGAGCGTGCTGTTTTAGGAGATACACTTCTCACTGCCTGATCTACATTCTGTCTGTCAGCACATGAATCTTTTGTTTGCTTTCTCATTCATCCACACGTGAAATACTTTGGTTGTAGGCATTGCGAGAGTGACCCTCAATCGTTGCTCTTCCGCTCAGTTTTCATGTTGGGCCAAGCCGCCTTCTGTCTGAAAGACCGGGCTGCGATTTCAACAGAGCCCTAAAGGGTTTGCCAGCCAAGTGAATGGGAATGGAACACCCAGATCTCCTGAGTCGCTTTGAAAAAAGTTAACCATCGAGTTCTCACTTCAGACAGGCTTTCCCTCCTCTGGAGTTATTGCCACTAATAACGAGATGAGCGCACTTCCCCCTGGGATCCTGCTCCCTTCATGCAGGGGGACAGGATCATTGGGTTTTTGCAGCATGAGAGAGCGAGGACCTTCTGCAACTGGAGCACATGTATTAGAAGACAGGCCCAGATTTCCATCCCATTAAAGCGCATGGGCATGAACGGAAGAGATGGGGCTTAATGGGCCACATCCTCAGCTGGTCTAAACTGGCATAGCGCTACTGACTTCAACACCGGGCAAGGATTTGGCCCTGTGTTCCGTACTCCTGCAGAATTTAGAGCCTTATGTTGCAAAACTTTCAGCCCAGACTTCTTACAACACCAGGCAAATCTACGGCACCATAAATAATCACGTTAATAAAGAGTTTTGTGCTGTGTTTGGATAGCGTCTAGCCACATGGGGCCAAGGTCCCAGTAATAGAAATAATGATGAAGAGGCATGTCTGGCAAGTGTGTGAATCTAAAAGATCCTAGTTCCGCTTCTCAGCCGGTGGAAATCGGCATCACCTCACTGAATGCAAATGGAGCGAAGTGGCTTAATACCAGCGGAGACCCTGTCCTGGTGCCACCTTTGTGAAAAAAGGTTGGTTATTACTGCACAAAGGCTGATGAAGCAAAGCAGCAAGACACACTGCTAGGAAGAGGCACTGACTGAACCAGCATCTTTGTTTCTATTTTGAGTACAGGTTTCCATTCCCCAGCACACTAACCTAGATCACCAGGCAGGTGGGTATCTCAGGACCGTTGAATCCACATGCTTTGCCCCAGTTACAGAAACATCTGTGTCACACACTTCTGTGCTCACCGCTGGGGATGGTGGCCATATTTCATGGCCCTCAAAATTCACGTTCGGACTGATTTCCACCGGGAACTCTCAATTGACGCATGTTCCCGGCAAGGAGGGCCCAGGTGTATGGGCAGTTCCTGAGCCCTGGCAAACGTGAGTGGAGTTTTGAGATTGTATGACCCCAGCAACAGGCGGTTTGGGGTGGTTTCTGACTTCATTTGCACAGCTCTTCTAGCGTACACCATTCCAAATCTGATGGTGGCACTTAAAAAATGATAGCGCTTAAGGCCAGAAGGGACCATCTTGTCTGACCTGAGGAACAATGAACCGGTTGAACGCGTTGCCATGGAATATTGTGAAGATCGAAAGTATAACAGGGTTCCAAAAAGAACTAGATATGTTCATGGAGGATAGATCCATCAGTAGCTGTTAGCCAAGATGGTCAGGGCTAGAACCCATGTTTGGGGCAACGCTAAACCTCTGACTGCCGGTGCCCAGGAGGAGAAGATCGGGTGGAGCTCTGGTACTAGACTCTGTTGGAGACAGGCTAGCTGTACCATTGATCAGACCCTGTATTGCAGTGCTTATATCACACTGTATATTACAGGTCACTAAATGTCACCCAGCCAAGCCTGACAACTAGCATTAGACCAAAGTACTACAGCCACTTTAGAGACTAAACTGCTGTGTGCCACCTTCAGAGAACAGGAGGGACAGAGGTGCACCAATGCTCGAGGCCCCTGCCATGGCAGGGAATTGATTTGGTGAGACATAGCCAGATGAACCAACCAAGTGAACTGTGCCCCCATCTGCAGAGGAAAGTGAAGTAACGCCAGGGTCCCTGTGTGTTTGATCTGTGGGAATTCTAGTTCTTTGTTTCATTAAAGAAACCCTCACAGTGTGTCAGCCCCAAATGCTAAGTGCCTAATCTCTGAGTAAAGCTTGACTTTGCAGCGGAGTTGCAAGAAAATCAGTTAATTAGTTTCTGAGGTCTACTCAGTTAAAAGTTGGCACCAAACAAGTTCACATTCTGAGTGGTGTTTTTGGGCTGCTTTGCTTTAAAACGACAGAATGTGCAATAATTGTACCTAGCGGGAGTTAGATGGAGTCTCTAGAGTTACGTAATTATTTTGTTAATTAACAAAAAGAAGAAAAATTGGGTTTTACATCATAACTGTTAGTTTACATCATATATGCCGTGTAGCTGCAGTCGTGGCAAGCCCAGGATATTAGAGAGACAAGGTAGGTGAGGTGATATCATTTACTGGGCCAACTTCTGGTCATGGTTAGTCATGAAAGTAATTTCTCGCCATGGAAGGCCACGGTTATTGATGACCAGCATCTTCTGTGAAGCGATAGCTGTTGATTCATCGTAGCCCAGGAGCTCTGTGAACCGGCTGACTAGTATCATCCATGAACATTAGGATCTTAGCAGCTGTTGCTATCATGTAGTCCAGGATTGGTTTGAAACTGTTTTACAGGTTCAGAACCTGTGCTGTGTACCCTACTATACTCCTGAGTCATATCATGATGACCAGGATCCTCTAGTCTGGGGTGCTCAACCTTTTGGGGCTCAGGACCCATTATTTATTTATTTGGCGTGTGCAATCCGGTCAAACCAAGCCATAGCATTCTTATCAACAATGTTCAAGGTACAGAGACCTCCGCTAATTTTGCAATCCTCAACCGTGCATGTCATGGTTTGTGGCTGCCCACGTGGTCATAGTGGACTTTCTCTGAAATGCCACCGAAAATTCTGCTGCAGCACAAATTCCACATCTAGTACAAAACTGGTGAAGATGGTTCCATTGCCTTCATGGGAAATCAAACCCGGGCTGACACTGGGTGGGGTCCAAGATGAGATAATTATTTGTCACTTTCTCTGCGGACCATAAAGCTCTCCATACGTCGTCTACCGTAAATCCTGTGCCTGGTAAACGTATCCACAGCGGGCACCATGAGGGCAGATGACCATGTGGTAGATTAAACAAGCATCAGGGAGGAAGGAGGGTGCAGACAGGGTGGGAGATGGAGAAGGGAGTGGATCCGCCGCCTAGGAGCAGGGAGATGCCTGGAGTCAGAGAGAGAGAGAGAGAGAGAGAGAGAGGTGGGGAAAGGAGAGGAAGCGAGAAGGGGAGTGGACTGGCTGAGTGATGGTCCCCCGTGTGAGGGTGGGGCTCTTTGGGAGGCAGGTGGATAGGGCTGCAAGGGGAAGGGGAACGGGGCTGGTGTGTAGTCCTGGTCCTGGGTGCGGGTGCAGGTGGGTGAAGATGGTGGTGGAACACGATTTTATCTTGCTGACCACCTGTCCAGGACCAGTGGTTATAACATGGGTCTGGGACCCATTTATCCCCATCTGTCGGAGGGGTTTCTGTGTCCAATGGGAGCTCTTTGGAGTGTCTAGAGGCATACAAGAGCTCAGGGGTATTAGGTTCACCCCGCAGTACCCAGTGGGTCTACGCTGCTACCCTCTCGGTGAACACAGGTGCGGTGTGGGGAGTCTCTGGACTCAGAGACTCGGCCTGTGAGTTATGAGAAAGCCGTGATCACAGCAGGCACTACAGGCAGGAAGGATCAAACCAGGGGAACCCAATGGCAGGTGCACCTCTCATACTTATGCATCACCGTTAATCGGAGCACTGCACAGTCATTTATACATGGAAGAATATTTAAATAAGTTAAATGGATCCAGGTCAGCAGGGCCTGATGAATTTCATCTTCAGGGGCTAACTGAACCAATGTCACAGCTGTTAGAAATTATCTTGGAGAGCTCATGAAGGACGCATGGGGTCCCAGAGGACTGGAGAAGGGCAAACACAGCAGCTATCTTTAAAAAGGGGAACTAAGAGGACTGAGGGAATTACAGATCGGACAGCCAACTTCAATGCCTGGAAAGACACTGGAACAAATAATTAAACAATCAATTTGTGAGCTAGAAGGAATAGTCAGCATAGATTTATGACGAACAAACCATCCCAAACCAACCTCATTTCTGTCTTTGCTAGGGTTTCTGGTCTAGCGGATGGGGAGACGCTGTAGACATGATAGATCTTGATTTTTAGTAAGGTTTTTGACACAGTCCCACCTAGCAGTCTCATAAGCACACTAGAGAAATGTGATCTATATAAAATTACTACAAGGTGAGTGCAAAGGTGATTGAAAGACCGTACTCAAATAGTAGTTATCAACGGTTTGCTGTCAAACTGACAGGGCTATATCTGGAGGGGTGTCGCAGGGGTATGTCTTGGATCTGGTATTATTTAATATTTTCAGTAATGACTTGGTTAATGGAGCGGAGAGTACGCTTGTAAAATGTGCGGATGACACCAAGCTGGGAGGGAGTGCAAGCACTTTGGAGGACAGAATGAGAATTCAAACTGACCATGACAAATTGGAGAATTGGTCTGAAATCAGTAAGATGCAATTCAATAAAGACAAGGGCAAAGTACTACAGCTAGGGAGGAAAACTCAAATACACAACTACAAAATGGAGAATAACTGGCTAGGCAGCAGTGCTGCTGAGAAGGAACTGGGAGAATCACATATTAAATGTGAGTCAACAGCGTGATGTGACTGCAAAAAAGGCAAATGCAATTATGGGTGTATATTAACAGGAGTGTTGTATGCAAAAGACCCAGGAGGTAACTAGCGAGGTCTCCGCTGGCGTACTTCTCCTGTTTTGAGTACCATATTTTAAGTAAGATGTGGACAAATTGGAGAGAGTCCAAAGGAGAGCAACAAAAATTATTAAAGAAACCTGACCTATGAGGAAAGGTTAATAACCTAGGCATATTTAGTCATGAGAAAAGGCTACCTGATAACAGTCTTAAGGTCTGTTATAAAGAGGATGGTGATCAATTATTTTCCATGTCTCCTGAAGGAAGGACAAGAAGTTATGGACTTAATCTGAAGCAAGGGAAATGTAGGTTAGATATTAGAAAAACTCTCAGGGTCGTTAAACTCTGGAACAGGCTTCCAAGGCAGTCGGAGAATTCCCCTCATCGGGGGGCGGGGGCGGTTTAAGACCAGACTGGAGAAACACCTGTCAGAGATGGTCAAGATAGACTTCGTCCTGCCTCAGCACAGCGGGCTGGACTACAGCACAGTTTCTCAATGACGAGTCCGTGGATTGGCGTCAATCTGGGGCAGCCGCCTCGCTAGTTCCCGGACATGGAATATTGAGATTTAAAATGTAAAGGTGTTTTTTGGACTTGTGTTTTGCATCACGATATTCATTCAATTATTTCGGAACCTTAAAAACGAATCAATAAATAAACGGAGGGAGTTGCCATGGTGCTGATATGCAAACAGATCTGTGTGCTTTTGTTGGAAGGAAGGGGTTAACAGAAAGTGCAGAGCAAAATTTAAGTTTGAGTAAAACTTTTCCTTAGCTAAACCAAACAATGTAATTGTCAAAACAGTTACCTCTGGATCGATTTTTCAGGACTAACAAAGGTTCAGACAAACATAACAGAGATGCGCGTGCCTCTGAACGTGATAAGGAAGAAGGGTTGGAAGAGAAAAGGAAATATTAGGCCTTCCATCAAACTGTGATTCGTCTTATGTTAAGTGCAGGTTTGTTGCTAACGAGGGTGTCGAATGCTCAAAACCTCTCTGTGTTGGGTGTGGCCTGCCTATCAGAAATGATGCTGTTGAAACCATCAAAAATGATTGCACGTGTTCAAACCAAACATCCAAATTGAAAAGAAAAGTCAGTGGAATTCTTCCAGAGGAAACGAGATGAAAAGAAGGGGCAAAAGAGACTACCGCACACTGCCGTAACCTCAAATGAAGGTACATTAAAAGCATCCTAATCTGCTGTCTCTACGCAGAGCGAAATGCAAATCGCCATTTGCATCTGGTGAAGAACTAATCAGTAACAGATGCCCATTGCAAAGTCTTAGGCGATGCAGCTGCCAAAAGAGTGAGCTGCATTCCACTGTCTAATGATACAGCAACATCCTAAACTGGTATTCTTTCCTGACCATTATCGTTTGATTCTCAGACCAAATTACAACCACCTAGGTGAGAGGTTTCTAAAGCCACTCATCAGCTGAAGCCTGTAATTTATTTCTCCTTTTAAAAAGTCCCCACTAATGTTAACCTTTAGATAAAGCACTCTCTAAGTATAGTTGGATGCAAGAAATTGCAGCTCCTGCCTTTCCCCCGACTAACTTTGCCAATAACTCACTGTCAGCATTTCACAGGAAAAGTTCTGCAAGTGGGTGGTCTCTGAAGACCTGGGCCGGACTCATTAAAGGAGCAAAACAAATGATGCCCATTAGCTGACCAGACTAAACTCCATCAGCTATTCCTGGTGCAAGCTGGGCTGTACACAAGAACACTCCTTTGGGAGCGCTGCAGAGCACAAGAGAAGCGGAACAGGGACTACTCAGGATTTCAGCATCCTTGATGTTTGAAAGTGGCTCATAGTCCCATAAACTTTGGGCCCAGGCTCCTGGCTGCAGTGACTCATGCTGAAAGCAGAGCTGTGTCAGACCTGACATGGTTTGTATAATCGGAACCACCCCATCTCCTGACGGCAGAGTCCTTCGCCTGTGGGACTCAATGGTTTGATTCTGCCCGTTGGATGGTCATTTATACCTCTTGCACCATGACCCAACATTTCACACGCACTTTGCTCGGCTGGAAATGATGCTGCAGTGTACAAGAGCAAAGGGTTAAATTTTAACTACAGCACTGAACCAAACAGTCCCAACCAGCAATGGAAACCGGGAGCTTCTCTTACCAAAGTACAGCCAAACTTTTGAATATGTGTATTTGTATGATACAAATTTGTGAGTTTTTAGAAATAAACAAAAACAAGTGAAATGATTTTTAATGATTTGACAAATATTGTGTGTGATTTCACAGGACCTGCATTGATTATACAGCTACTTTTATACCTGATTTAGAACTTAATGCAACACTGACACAGTAGAGTAGTGTTGTTTTTTTTAACTATTTTGCATATATTTAATTTTTTCACAGTCGCTTCGGCCCACAAAGCCCCTTCAAAAATCTAATATGGCCCTTGTCTCATAAAGTTTGAAGACCCCTGATGTAGACTATGTGGAAGAGACGTTCCCCCCAATAGCTAGAGCTTTCTAAGTGTAGACCTGGATTTAAGTCCAGGCTCCCATGATGCAGAGTGGAGACTTGTGACTGGAGGGAGGGGCACCTTTGCCTCCCTGTTTGGTGAACGGCGCCTTCGTTTCCAAAAGTCCTTTGCTTCTATTTAAGAAAGGTGAAACAATCCCCGGAAAGAAAACACTTTTCATCTCAGATTCGACCCGCAGCAACATTTTTTGACGTTTCAATTTTCCGAACATTCTGAAATGTTTCAAGTTGACCCGAAATGATTTTTTATTTTCCAGAACAGCCAGTGAACGAGAAAACTAGTCACCACAGAGCTGTACTCTATGGCTAAATAAAACAGCTTCCCTCAAAGGCAGGAAAGGCTCCAATGTCACAGGAGCTATCGGAAGGAGTTTGGTTGCTTTTGCTAAGTTCCCCCAGCTATTATAAACACAACACTTTAAATCCCAGCAATCGGTTTGATGCACCCGTCCCAGTGGTGTCAGCCTGCTTTAACTTCTTATCATCATCCCTTTCATGTCACTGACTGCCAGAAAATGAGATACCGCGTATGATGGCAAGTCAAGTCCAGTCCTTCCCCCTTATCCTGCACAATGCGTATGATTTATGGCTGTTTAATTCAGAGGACCTTCACCCATTATTATCACAACTAGATAGCAGGCTTGAATTGCACATCAAACACTTCCAAGCTGCTTTGCTTATAATGGCCCGTGCATTCTCCCCTAAATAAAGAGAGGCAGACTTCCAGTCCTATGGGTTTGACTCCTTTGGTTGATTGGAAAAGCAGCAAAGGGTAAATTCACATGCTGACACTGACAGCCTTTTAACTTGACCCAGTTTGAATATGATGGTATTTACATTGGAGCTGGTTTGCCTCAACGCTGTACAGATATCAGTGGAAGGTTGTTGGGTTGTTTTGTTCACACTGGTGTCAGTGAAAGGAGAATCAGATCCATTTTCTTTTCTTGACACCATCCAAAGTTGCATGGGGTTAGATCCTTAGCTGGTGTAAAACAGCACAGCTGTACCGATGTCAGAGGAAAATGACCCTTTGCGTTAGTGGAATTCTTGGCATGGTCCTCAGTGCTTCATTTTACATAGCGTAGCTTATTCATGCCTTGGCATATTGATCCCAGGAAAATCCACCCCGGGGAATCCACGCATCTCTGCCAATTTACATCCGCAGAGCCTTTGGCCCATGTCTGTGCTAGATGGAGATCACTAGTCATTTCTTATTCCTTTGGCATTTAAACTCACGCTTCCCTTGAAGCTTGTGCTTCAATCCCATTAGCTTCAGCACAGCAGAAGGATGTACTTAACGTGTTTAATGGGGGGCTTTGTCATTAGAGCCGGGATTTCATCTTCAGGGATGAGTTCCCCAGCACACTCCCCGAATCCCAGACTTTGGGCTAAATGGACATGTCAGAGTCACAGGTTTCGCCAAGGAAGAAGTGCCTGGGAAACCCAGGTCTATTGAAGTCCCATCCATGTTACAGATTCCAGTCAATTGCAGAGCCATGATTGCTGCAGGAGTGGAAGGTTGTTTTCCATACTCTAGCCTTGCTGTCTTCTCCAGGGTCCCGAAGCTGTGGTTTGTTTCACAGCCTGAGGAGAAGAGGAGCTGGTCAGACCCTCACAAGACCAGGCTACGTATTCCCTAGTTTGGTTGCTGACAAACTCCCAGGAGTAGAGCTGGCTGGAAAATAGATTTTCTGTCCAGCAATTTTTTTGAGATTTTGGGGGCGGGGGGAGCGGGGGGAGAATGTCCCAGATTGGGACCAAAAAAAAAAAAAAACACTTTTTTTTTTTTTTTTTTTTTTTTGTGAAATGAAAGTCCCCAGCAATTTTTCTTTGTGGCGAATGAAAATGTTTTATGTTGATATATTTGAAACATTTTGTTTCATTTTTACCACTTTTTTGTTTTTATGTAAACTAAAGTACATTTCTGAACAAAAAAGTCATTTGGAAATGAAAAATTAAAGCTTTTTCCATTCTGAAAATGTCAAAATGGGACACTTCAGCATTTACTAAATGTATTTTAAACAAAACCTGGGTGGAATTGATTGGCTGTGTCATGAAAAGGGTTTTGTCAAAATAGCGTTTTCTGATGGAAACCTCTTTTGATGATTTTTTTCCAACCAGCACTGCCCAAAAAACACAAAGAGAGAAAGATCTGTCCACACTCAGGACAGACAGAGGAGACAGGTTGGGCTGGTGGGTCCTGGCAGGCCACCTAGGGAGGGGCCCAGAATTTGTTGCAAGTGGATCTGCTATCTGTCGGCATGGGGTGAAAGAGTGTCTATCTGAAGGAAGATCTTTCCAGATTGGCAGACTTTCTCATCTCAGCTAGGCACCCTTTGGCAAGCAGACACCCGGGTCTACACTGGCACTTAGAGCTGTACATACAACCCATTTTTTGGTTTGGTGGCCAAAGTCAAAAATGATTATGTTTGGCTCAACAGAAACTTTTAAAAAAAATTTCTGGAGAAGCAAAACTATATAAAAAAAATTGTTTTAACCAACTGTTAATTTGTCTTGTTTTGTTTTTGAGATATTTTAAACCTTTTTTAATACAGGATTTTTAGTAAAATTGAGTGAAAAAGTCTTACATGGAACATCTTTCTGAAATAAAAACTCAGACATTTCATTTCGGAAATGCTGAAACAAACCCTTTTGACATTTTTATTTCTTTTTTTATTATTATTCATTGAATCACCAAACTTGAGCCAAATTCACAAATTCTTTTGGTTTGAATCTGCAGTTTTTGGTGAAAAAATGATTCACAGGACACATTTTTGCCCAGCTCTACTGGCCTGGGAGCCTCACTCTGAGTAGGTCTTAGTGCAAATACTTTCTACAACTAGACACGCACATCCCACATGGTGGATCTTATTAAAAACATAGCGCTGGTGCTTATTTTAAAGGTGGGGACCAGGGTTCTTCCAGTTCACACTGGAGGGTTATTTTACAAGCACGCTAACTGATAGGCCAAACAAATGGTGACCATTAAAGTTACAGTGTTACCTCTCAGGCAGGAGGGCTTCAAATTGACTGATACCGCTGATTAGTGGCTCAGCTAAACTCCCTCTGAACCAGCGGCTGGGAGACTCCGTCATCTTGTCTGCACGGCAATACACCCTTCAAAGAAGCCATTCAAATAAAGATAAATTATTTCTCCATGCTGCTCGCAAAACAACATCATTGTAGTCCAATGTGTGATTATATGTACATACTGAGCCAAACAGCTTTTGAACGTACAGTCTCATGGATCTCTCTAGGCGGGAAGTGCTAAAAGACCTTTGAGGATCTAGGCTGAACTGAGGGTCTGGACAATAGAACAGAAATCCGGGGCTGCACCGCATGCAGGGAGATTTACCTCACCATAGATGACGAGATGGGCCCATCTCTTTCACATATAAGGAATGACACTTCATGTTGTGCTAACTGTCTGGAGAAGAAGCCCTTGAGGAATTCTACCATGATTTCAACAATTAACATCTCACCATCAACCTCAGCCTGGACCAATCTACACAAGCGATCCATTTCCGAGATGCTACAGTGCTAATAAGCGATGGTCAGATAAATACCACCCTACACCGGAAACCTACTGACCGCTATACTTAGCTACATGCCTCCAGCTTCCATCCAGGACACATCATCACACTGTCTACAGCCAAGCTCTAAGATACAACCACATTTGCTCCAATACCTCAGACAGAGACAAACACCTACAAGATCTCTACAAAGCATTCTTAAAACTATAGTACCCACCTGCTGAAGTGAAGAAACAGATTGACAGAGCCAGAAGAGTACCCAGAAGTCACCTACTACAGGACGGGCCCAACAAAGAAAGTCACAGAATGCCACTAGCCGTCGCCTTCTGCCCGCAACTAAAACCTCTCCAGCGCATCATCAGAGATCTACAACCTATTCTGAAGGACTATCCCTCAGTTTCACAGATCTTGGGAGACAGACCAGTCCTCGCTTACAGAAAGCCCCCCAACCTCAAGCAAATACTCACCAGCAACAACACACCAAAAACACTAACCCAGGAACCTATCCTTGCAACAAAGCATGTTGCCAACTCTGTCCGCATATCCATTCAAGTGACACCATCATAGGACCTAATCACATCAGCCGCACCATCAGGGACTTGTTCACCTGCACATCGACCAATATGATATATACCATCCTGTGCCAGCAATGCCCCTCTGCCATGTACAGTGGCCAAACCTTACAGTCTCTACACAAAAGAATAAATGGACACAAATCTGACATCAGGAATCATAACATTCAAAAACCTGTAGGAGAACACTTCAGTCTCTCTGGTCACTCAGTAACAGACCTAAAAGTGGCAAGTCTTAAAAAAAATCATAAACCGACTCCAACAAGAAACTGCAGAACTGGAATTAATTTGCAAACTGGACACCATTAAATTAGGCTTGACTAAAAACTGGGAGTGGCTGGGTCATTACACAAATTGAAAACTATTTCCCCCTGCTAAGTTTTCCCCTACTGTTACTCACACCTTCTTCTCAGCTGTTTGAAATGGGCATCCTGATTACCACTACAAAACTTTTTTCTCCTGCTGATAATAGCTCGCCTTAATTGATTGGTCTCTTAGAGTTGGTACGGCAACCCCCATCTTTTCATGTTCTCTGTATATTTTCCTACTGTATATCTTCCTATCTATATATCTTTCTACTGTATGTCCCACTCCATGCATCTGCTGAAGTGAGTTTTAGCCCACAAAAGCTTATGCCCGAATAAATTTGTTAGTCTCTAAGATGCAGACACAGACTAACACAGCTACCACTCTGGAACCTGAAGTACAAGCCCATGGGTTTGTCTGGCAAAAACTGCTAGTCCACACATACGCACAGCTCAGTATAGGACTACTGCAATGAGCTGGCGTAGAGCTGGTATCCCAGGTGGGGTACAAACCCAGGCAATGAGACCAATATTTCCAAACCTGAGGGCAGATTCTCAAACTTAGTGAAAGTGCTATTGAAATCAGAGGGGCTCTTGCAGAGTCGGGCACTTCTCACCACCAGCTGGGGCTGGCAGAACCAGGCTCTCACTGAGGGTGACCAGACAGCAAGCATGAAAAATCGGGACAGGAGGTGGGGGGTAATAGGAACCTATCTAAGAAAGACTCAAAAATCAGGACTGTCCCTATAAAATCGGGACATCTGGTCATCCTACTCTCGCTGTTTGCATGGGACAACGAACTCTTTGTCCGGGACGAGTGGAGCACGGTTAGATCTTCTTTATTTCCCTGAGCACACACACGAGCATGTCTCCCAAGCCCAGGATGCTGCTGTGCTTTTGCTATTTCTGTTTGAAAAGCAATTTCAGCGCTCTGATCTCTCTCCCTTTTGTTAAAGGAATGTCTTTCTTTCTAAGGCCTGAGCTATACTGGTTGGGGGGGGCGGGGTGCTCGAACTAAGATAAGCATCTTCAGCTATGCTATTCGGGTAGCTGAAGTCGAAGTATCTTAGTTCGACTTACCTGGCCGTCCTCATGATGGCGATTCAACTGTGGCGGCGCCCCCATTGACTCCGCTTACTCCTCTCACTGAGGTGGAGTTCAGGAGTCAATTCAGGGATCAAGTTATCGCATCTAGATGAGACGCGACAAATCGATCCCTGATACATCGAACACTACCTGCCGATCCGGCGGGTGGTATAGACGTACCCTTAGAAACGAGCATTTCACTGCCAGTCTAAGGCCATTGCCTATAGCCTGGTTCTTCTCCCAGCCACACGCTCTCCTCTGTCCCTGCTCCACACCACCGGCTGTCATGTTCTTTCGGGGGCGGTTGCTGTCCTTGGCAACACGGCACTGTTTTGTTTTGTTGCTGCTTCTCAGAAGCCCGCATGTCAATGCCAAGCCAGCATTGATAACCTTGAGCTGCAACCAGCAGACAGATACAGAGCTCTGTCAGCTCTGCTTAGTCTCTCTGCCCCTTCTAGGCCGGATTTGTCAAAATGAAGAGCCGGTGTTTAAGGCACAAGGCTGATGGCTAGGCCAGTGCTCAGAGCTGTGAACTCCAGCAGTCAGCAACAGAGGGACCAACTCAACTTCTCTTTCCTCCAGCACATCTATCAGTTTGTATTTATCTAGCATACAAGACCTGACTGAGGAAAGCAGTCACGCCCATGCTTAACTTTAAGCCTATACTTAAGTCCCAGTGGCTTCACTAGCAGAACTGGTTGCAATTGTGTCACATTTTTTAAATTAAAAAAATGGCTTTTGGACCAATACAATCTTTGCGGACATTTTTCATTTTCAATTATGACAAAAGGAGTGTATTAAATACCAATTTTCACAAACTCTTTTGATTGAGGGTAGATTTTCTTTTTCGGTGAAAACTATCCACGCCTAACATTTTGACTGAGAATGGTTTTTTAAAAAACAAACCCTGTTTTTCATTTTTCAAGTTCAGTTTTTCATTGAAAATCCACCTCAAAAATGTAAAAAAAAAAATAATTCACAAAAAATAATGGGCATTTTCCAATCAATTCTATTCAATAGGGCTTAAAGTGTGTGTACCGGGAATGGGGGGGGCTGTCACAAGGGGTCATAGGCCCAGCCAAAAAACAAGTTAAAACTCAAGCTGGGTTGCTGTTACTGCCATCACTAAAAGGCGTACACTTTAAACACAGTCTTACTAAAGTTGCTGCTCCCAGATGATGATAGATTTCACCCTGTCCCCCCCGACACACACCCTTTCTTGAGACCACTTTAAGCACCGGTCTCTACTGTGTGTTCTGGTGTTGTCCTGCATAGAACAGCTTTAGTGAACTGGAGCCATCGGGTGTTTTTATGGTGCCTTTCCTTCACAAGTCTCCCTGCTTGTCCCATGTTGGGAAATCAAACCTGAACGGTGGTGTCCCAAACGGACTGATATTACAGACGAGACCGAGCAGCCAAATGCAGCAGTTTACATGCAAAATTCCCCAAAGTGTGAGTGTTCTGACCTGAATTGTTGGTGTGGGCCCTAGCCCTGAACATCCTAGCTGCCGTCCAAAGTCCGGGGTAACATGCCCCTTCTGTGACTTGATCCAGCCCACAGGGCATTCAGTTCCCTTCTTCCTTGGATTTTCTTTGACACAGAAAAATTTGGTCCCAGGCATTTCTCTGTCTTGGACACAATTTGCTGCCATTAAATTGGCATCATGCCATTGCAGTCGGAGGCCTAATTTTTATTAGACAAAAGCTTCAATTTGGGGTTTAAAATGGTCGACTGGGAGCTACAATTTATCTGCCATAACGATCTCCTGCTGGGGGAATGTACGACTCATTGCAAACCCCTTCCCCAACAGCCTTCAGTCTAGTCCTATCTAAACAACGCAGTGGAAATCCATGACTAGGGACAAGTCTGGCATCCCATGTGCATACATTTGATTTTATCTAGGGCACAGCAAAAGGCAATCAAGTTTGATTATGAAAACAGTGTCAGTTGTCGCTTTTACTTACCCCAGCTCTTTCTCTGCAGAAGGCAGACATCAGTATTGATGCTTCTCGGGAAAGAAGCCCCAAAGGGGGTACACATTGTTGGTCTAATCAAGAGCAGGGAGGAAAAGGTAAGAGCAGGGTACAAAGAGATGGGAGGACTGGGTATATTTCACACTAAGAGCCTTGATGTTCCTTATTTCATACACCGGTGAAAAACAATTTAATAACCAGATTTGAGTTAATATCCATTACTGCAATCAGAGAGCCCAGCCACAATTTTCTCACCTGAGTAAGGCTATGGGAACTAGGTGTGTAACTTCCGGTTAGACTTTGAACAGCTGTCTCCTAGATTCTATGTGCTGGAGCGATGAGGTTGCTAGGTGGGGAGGCAGGTAGATGCAGCACCCACCAACTTCATTGGGGGCTGGGAGTAGGACTGCAGCAAGTCTCAGACTCAAGCCAATTAGATAACTTTAGGTTCCCAGGCACAAACTTTTTGGCCAATAGTCTAACGCAGTAAGTGTCCTGTCCCCGTATGTAAGAACCAACACACTAAATAATGTAGTGGGCCAGAATGATGTTTCTGAGCCTAAGGTTCTGTATGCCGTGTGTGTATACTTTTGTGTTAACTGCTCTAATGTAACCTACATGTTTCTTAGATCTGTTTGTAACCACCAGGGTTTAGATCTCTGGGAACTCTGAGTGAGCAGCATGTCCCACCAGGAGGTGAACACTGTCATCTATTCTGCACAGTGGTACTTTTGACCAATCAGGAAGTGTATGTTACTCCGTTCGTTATTTGCAGGGAGTGGGACATGAGCATCTCGGAAAAGAAGTGGGTTGGCTCTAGAGTTGGGAGGTGTAAAAATTGCTTGTACAACCTGTGTGTTATTTTAGGGGCTGAGAGAGTTTCTCAATAGCATCAGACCATTCCAGCAGTGCACGTGAGGACACAGTGTTCATCGGAAACTGTGTTTAACCTTCCACTTGAGTGAAGGAGGGTTAGAGCTGCTCTTCTCAAACCCACTCCTTACCACTATTCTAATTCCATACCACCCATTGTCAGGCGAATCGGCTCAGTCTGTTCCCATTGATCTCCATCTTATTTAGCAGAGTCTATTACCTAATAAATTGTTATTGTCGCCTCCCTGCCAAGCGGTAGCAGACATTAGGGTCTTGCAGACTTGCTTTCCTTTGGAGGAGAAATTAGGAAGGCGACATTGGGTATATTCTTGGTGCAATTTGTTTATAAACACTGTATAGATCAGTCCTGGAACAGAGGTGGTCACAAAGAACATGCAGGCAATCCCCTCTTTCAGGGACGTCCAGGCTAAAGATCAGTGTCCGTTCCCACAGACGAGCTGCGCCTCAAGAATCAACTGTAGTTAGAAAGATTAAGGCAGGGAGCCAATTCCTGTGCTGCTTGCAACAGTTCCTCCCACAGAAGTGCAACACAAAGCCGACAACAATGCAGCAATTCTTCAAAGATTGCACGCTAAGGAAAAGAACTTGGGAGCCTGCGTAGAACCGCATTACAAGGGGAGTCCCACCATAACGTTAGGACATCTGTAAGCAGAGCTTCCTTTTTCCTGGCAGATGGGGCGAAAGAACTGTAGAAGGAGGTAATATCAGTTTGGGCCTGTAGGGCTCCCATACACTGACTGTTTACACAGAAAATTGCCAAGTGACATGTAAAGTGGAGGGCCTGCTACCATAACTCCGGTCTCCATTTGTCACTCGCCAACTTTTCCCAGCAGGCATTAGTAGCCACCTGTACCATGGCATCTCCGATAGTCCTGGGGAGGAGGACATGGGATTCCCCATCAGCCCAGGAGACATTCCCTCCAGCATGATGAGGGATTCCCCATCATGCTGGAGGGAATGTTCCCAGAGACAGAATTCCTTCCCGAGCTCCACTGTGCATTGAGGGAACATACCGACTGCTGCAGGCTTTCACACCCAACTCTGCTGGGCAGCACATAGACCGGCCCCACTTGTGTTCCTCCAGAGGGTGCACAAAAGGAGCGGTCCCTGCATTCCCAGCTGTGCCCGCCTGCTGAGCAAGGCATGCAAAAGGGAAGGGGCGTGCATTCCTGAGATGGGCACCATCTGGCCCTATGAGATTAGCATTTCTGGCAGGAAGGGAGGGAGGTAGAATTGATCATGCACATTCAGGGCCTGGATTTACAGCCCATTGATCAATTCAAGCCTCAGAGTGTCCTCACGATGGGCTTGCTAGATACCGTTGTCACCTGCTTTCTGCACCGGAGGGAAGTGACCCTGGTCTCCAGAGGTGAAAAACGAGTCATTGGCCATCCTCTGCTGAGAACTTCTACTGGACAGGGGAGACAGAAGAAGGGTGGCTGGCTGGCCCCTACAGGCTCCTCTTCATTATGAAATGAGGTTGTATTAGAGCTTGACCTTGAGGGGTCTGATTAACAAACACAGTGTTAAACCGGACTTGGCAGTCAGTGCAGACAGAGATGAGTCAGTCGGACTGGGGAAACCTGAACTCTTCTGGATCTCCTCTGTCCCACAAAACCATAGTTCACATTGTGACTCCTTAAGGTCCTGTGCCAACAGGCACTCGTTTTCTAGAGATGCCAATCCCTTGGATGAAAGCAAAGGGGGTTGGGGCTCCGCGCTCTGCTCCATTTCAGAGTAGATATCCAGACCTGAAGCGCTGTATCGGAAATGAGCTTCCGGTGCTGCTGAGAGGCGCCCATCGCTAATGGGAAGAAAATAATCCGGATGCTATTTGCAAGTAAGATGCAATTCTTCGTTGATGACTTCCATCTGGAAACACTCAGGCCTACGCACAATAGGAACAGGGTTTGTCATTTTCACTCTTTTTTCCCCACTAAAATGAATTCCAGTCGCGTTCTCTTTCCAAGCCCTTCATCCCCAGCTATTTCCTCCGCTAGTCAAAAGCCTTTCTCTTCATTTGTCCATTATCAATTCCCCTGAGCTGCCTATTTTACAGTAACCACAAGGGATTTTCATTTCCAAATGTAAATATCTACAAGCAGTTTTTACTGCCATGGGATCACTTGAATATCTCCAATTTGTGTTTGAATTGGAATGTACTTCCAGTAAAACTGCTTCATTTATAGGGTATTTGGACTACTTACAAAATGTTCTCTGAATTCAATATGCAAAAAACTCTTTGATGCACTTTATTAAAAGTGAAATGGATGACATTTTGTTACTAATTCTTTGTTTATAACAATTAAAGAATAATGGAGGAACTACCTATCACAGCTCAGAGCAACTGCACTTGTATTTCCCTCTTTGTGGGCCAGCAAGGGAACTCACACTCAGGTTTTCGACTCCCCAGCCGTGAACTCTCTTGGCTGGGGACCCATGTCTCTCTCCCTCCTGACCAGGGCTTTTCCAGAATGTGAATTCTCCAGCAAGTCAGACTGCCCAGAAGGCCAGAGTCTGTGCTTTGCTTTCTCTTAAAAGGAGTTTCAATTACAGTTGTAATTGGCCATGGTTTTAACTTACCACACAGTTCATTTCAAGCAAGCACATTTATTCTTAAGGTAAAAAGCATTAGAGAGAGCACATATTAAAAACAATAAATGGACCTCGTTTATGCTCAGCCCCTCTCCAAGTCTAAGAAGAGCTCTGGGCGGTGTTAGTCTCCCAACCCTTCCCTAAGGATTGGGGTCCTCCCTTTGGACAAAAGCTCCTGCCCCTTTGCTGGATCAGAATGAAAGCCCTGAGCCAGTTTAAACTCAGGCTATTTATCCAAAAGTCCTTCCTTTGTCTGTTGATCTCTGGAGAATCCAGTGTGACCCAGGATAGGTGAGCCATTCCAGGTGGTCTTATGTCCCTGGAGGTGTTCCAACCTCAATGAATTTTCCTAATCACTCCCCATTGAGGATTTGTGGTCATTCGCTTCCCCTCCTCCGCCCATGGAACTACATGCAAACCCTTGCCCCCAATGATACATAATCTTAATACAGTAAGATCACCCAAAGATGTTGCAAAAAATCACCATGTCTGTCACGCTGTCCATTCCTGACAGTGTTTTATGTAGCATGAGTTAAAGTTATAATGCTAACTACAGCTGCATCCAAGGGCCAACACAACACCCATTTGTGCTGTAGGACTCTGCTAATTGAATGTGATTGCCCTAGGAGCTCCATAGGTCGCTTTACCTGAGCAGACCATACAGACGCAGATGTGCGGGCCCCAAACTCACACATGCAGATGAGAAAGGGGGTAAAAGCAGCAAAGCTGACTTCTAAAGAGGTCAGGGTAGATGATCTACACTGAAAGGCTATATTCTGCCTCTCTCTAGTTAATAGAGCTGATGCATGTAAAATACCTGCCATGCTTATGCAAAACATGGACATCAAACCCAGCCGTACATATGGAAATGAAATGTACAGGGTGCTTGAAGACTGGACATCACAAATAGAACCATAAGAGTTTGTCCTTTCTCCCCACCATGTGAGCCGTAAGCAAACCACTATCCCACTTCTCCCACGTGCTGCCACTGAGGGCCCAGATCCTGCACTCTGCTCGCAGAGGTCAGACTGCTGCCCACACATGGAGGCACACTGAATTCGATGGAGTCATGGGTCACAGCACTGGGGCCTGCACCGTCCCCTGCTGCTAAAGCTGTGCTGCAATCGGGAGGGGTCACGGCAGCACGTGCAGACACACTCAAACTAGCTCTGATGTCGGCTCTCTGGAGTGACAGTAGCAGTGAAGCTGCAGCAACCGCGGCAGTGACCACTCGAGGATACCTACGGTGAGCGGGGCTAGGAGGCGCAGCTGCCCAGGCGGCTAGTCTTACTCAAGCTAGCTTTGATCTAGCTAGCTCAAAGGAACACAGGTCTGTCTAGCCCTGCGGCAATCACACCTGATTGCAGTGTGCACATACCCCGTGGGCAGCCGGGGAGACACTGCTGCTGCCCTGGTAAATGCCAGCCTCTTGCTTCAGCACCAGCAGACAGACGTGGGCAAGGGACATAAGGTGAACCTGCACATGCCGACAGAAGGATAATGAATCATGATGCCCCTCTGTATGTGAACACTGGGGAGATCGGCTCTATTCAGCTGTGTGTCCTTTAACGAAGAATCCTGCAAAAAGGATCCCAGAGCATGGACAAGTCCAGCCATGTCTTGGAGAATATTCAGAGAGAACTGGAGTTCGGAGAGAAGGATGGGGGAACAGGGACTATCCGTTCCCCGCTAGGACAGCGGTAAGAACGTGGTATGTGACTAGATGGGTAGGACAAGGCGTTACAGAACCCTGGTTCTTTTCATGAGAAAACCAGGATGAAGAAAGAAACCAACGGGAGAACCTACAGCAAGACAAAAAATAGTATTAAAAAACTTCGAACTCTAGGAAAGTCAGCCACCGGGACAAGCTGCCCAGGAATGACCAGCATCAGAGCAACTCTAAAGGAGACATCTGTTGGGGATGGTTTTAGGTGTCACTAAAGGTACCAACCAATGATCCGCTGATACACAAAGAGCACAGTAATAAATGTGATGCGCGGGGATTCAGGTATAAAGATCTGTTGTTGATGGCTGGCCCGTCACATGACACTGATCGAGCTGACATAGCTGTGTCACATGATGGGGACAGAAGGTGGTATCTTTTGAAAGCTACACAGGGTCTGATTCTGCTGCCTTTACTCATTCAGGCCAGGACTACACTACCGGCTGGTTCAGAGGGTAGAGATCAATCTATTGGGGATCGATTTATCGCGTCTCATCAGGATGTGATAAATCGATCCCCAAAGTCAACTCCAGAACTCCAGCTCGCCAAAAGGCGCAAGGCAGAGTCGACGGGGGAGCTCGCTGTTGACCGTTGCCACCGTGAGGACAGCAGGAAAGTCGACTTAAGATGCACTGACTTCATATACGCAACTTCAGCTACGTGAATACTGTATCTTAGATCACCCCCCTCCCCACTAGTGTAGACCTGGCCTCAGAGCGGTACCTTATTCAGCTGGAATCAATGGGATACTCATGGTGTAGCACACAGCTCAATAGGATTAGGAGCAGAATTGGGCCTAGAACCAGGGAAAACAGTAGAAAGATCTTAAGTACATCCATTGTATCCTATTCTATTCCCGTCCTGACCACCACATCCAGTAGCATTGCTTGAAAAATGGTAACAGCATTTCAACAAGCCAACCCACCCTCAACTATTCCAAAATCATTCTCAATCCATGGCTTTCAAAAATGAATGATTTTTGCTTTTTTGAAAATTTTGGTTTTTTGTTTTTTTTTGCAGTTTCCTATCTGTCACTGAAAAAAAGGGGGAGGTTAGGGTGGGCGGAAATTGCATTGAGGTTTCAGTGAAAAATGGAAGAAAAAAATGTGTTTGCATAAAAATAGTTGGTTTTGAAGGAGAAAAGCCATTGTTTGATGAACAAAATGCCAGTCCTGCTCCTGTGAATGTCTGGGCTGTATTCAGACACAGGGAGAGAGACAAATGGAGATGCAGAGGGGGGAGGACAACATTTTTATTGCACTGGCCATAATAACGATGTCTGAAGAAGATAAATCAGAGGGAAAGGACAATGCAGAAGACAGATTGCCTGTTGCTGAAAAGTCTCTCCGTGCATGTTTTGAGGTCTTTGTTTTCTGTCAGGTTTCTGTGAAGACTGAAAAGAAACTGTGATGCTGTCATGTGAATCTACTTTTAGTCCTTGGATTTCAAGAATAGGGGTTTGACCTAGTGCTGTGGCTAATGGAAGCATGTAGATAGTTGCTCCCGTGGCCAGGATGACTGGGCACTGCACTGGTCACAGTGGTTGGAGGAATTTGGCCTATCCAGGACAAAGCCTTCATAAAAGGAAGGATGAGCCAATGGTGAGAGCACTGACATGGGACACGTGGGTTCCATTCCTCGCTTCCCTTTTACTTTGTCTCTCCATGCTTCAGTGTTGCCATGTGCAAAATGAGGCTAAGAGCACGTCCTGACCTCACCGGGTTGCTGTGAGATCTTTGGATAGGAGGGCCCAAGTCAGGCAGAGGCGTGGGTGGAGCAAGCAGCTCCTCCTCATCCTTTATGAAGGTCTGGTGTTGTCAGTCCACCAGCTGGAAGCGGAGGACGAGGCTATGGCCTAGTGTTTATCCTCCTCCCTCCCTTTCAGGATATCTCCAGCACCAGTGGCTGCTCTCCACCTCAACCTGAGCTTTTCCTTGGTGAGCACAAGCACCATCGGCCTGGCGCCACACCCAGCAAAACTTAGAATCATAGAAGATCAGGGTTGGAAGAGACCTCAGGAGGTATCTAGTCCAACCACCTGCTCAAAGGAGGACCAGTCCCCAGCTAAATCATCTCAGCCAGGGCTTTGTCAAGCCTGACCTTAAAAACCTCTGAGGAAGGAGATTCTACCACCTCCCTAGGGAACCCATTCCAGTGCTTCACCACCCTTCTAGGGAAAAAGTTTTTCCTAATATCCAACCTAAACCTCCCCCACTGCAACTCGAGACCATTGCTCCTTGTTCTGTCATCAGCTACCACTGAGAACAGTCTAGGTCCATCCTCTTTGGAACTCCCCTTCAGGTAGTTGAAGGCTGCTATCAAATCCCCCCTCAGTCTTCTTTTCTGCAGACTAAATAATCCAAGTCCCCTCAGCCTCTCCTCATAAATCATGTGCTCCAGCCCCCTAATAATTTTTGTTGCTCTCCGCTGGACTCTTTCCAATTTTTCTACATCCTTCTTGTAGTGTGGGGCCCAAAACTGGACACAGTACTCCAGATGAGGCCTCACCAATGCCGAATAAAGGGGAATGATCACATCCCTTGATATGTTGGCAATGTCCCTACTTATACAGCCCAAAATGCTGCTAGCCTTCTTGGCAACAAGGACATACTGTTGACTCATATCCAACTTCTCATCCACTGTAACCCCTAGGTTACTTTCTGCAGAAGTGCTGCCTAGCCATTCGGTCCCTAGTCTGTAGCAGTGCATGGGATTCTTCCATCCTCAGTGCAGGACTCTGCACTTGTCCTTGTTGAACCTCATCAGATTTCTTTTGGCCCAATCCTCTAATTTGTCTAGGTCCCTCTGTATCCTATTCCTACCCTCCAGCGTATCTAGCACTCCTCCCAGTTTAGTGTCATCTGCAAACTTGCTGAGGGTGCAGTCCACGCCATCCTCCACATCGTTAATGAAGATACTGAACAAAACCAACCCCAGGACTGACCCTTGGGGCACTCCACTTGATATTGGCTGCCAACTAGACATGGAGCCATTCTAATCAGGCTCAATGGGTAGGAGCCTGATTATCTAACCAGCTTTCTATCCACCTTATAGTCCATTTATCCAGCCCATACTTCTTTAACTTGCTGGCAAGAACACTGTGGGAGACCGTATCAAAAGCTTTGCTAAAGTCAAGGCATAACACATCCACTGCTTTCCCCTCATCCACAGAGCCAGTGATCTCATCATAGAAGATAATTTGGTTAGTCAGGCATGACTTCCCCTTGGTGAATCCATGCAAACTTCTCCTGATCACTTTCCTCTCCTCTAAGTGCTTCAGAATAGATTTCTTGAGGACCTGCTCCATGATTTTCCCAAGGACTGAGGTAAGGCTGACTGGTCTGTAGTTTCACAGATTCTCCCTCTTCCCTTTTTTAAAGATGGGCACTATATTAGCCTTTTTCCAGTCGTCTGGGACCTATCCCAATCGCCACATGTTTTCAAAGATAATGACCAATGGCTCTGCAATCACATCAACCAACTCCCTCAGCACTGTCAGACGCAGCGCATCTGGCCCCATGGACTTGTGCATGTCCAGCTTTTCTAACTAGTCCTGAACCACCACTTTATTCACAGAGGGCTGATCACCTTCTCCCCATGCTGTGCTGCCCAGTGCAGGAGTCTGGGAGCTGACTTTGTAAAGACAGAGGCAAAAAAAGCATTGAATACATTTGCTTTTTCTACATCCTCTGCTACTAGGTTGCCTTCCTCATTCAGTAAGGGGCCCACACTTTCCTTGACTTTCTTTTTATTGCTAACATACCTGAAGAAACCTCTCTTGTTACACTTAACATCCCTTGCTAGTTGCAACTCCCAGTGTGATTTGGCCTTCCTGATTTCACTCCTGCATGCCTGAGCAATAATTTTATACTTTTCCCTGATCATGTGTCCAATCTTCCACTTCTTGTGAGCTTCATTTTTGTGTTTAAGCTCATCGAAGACATCTCTTAAGCCAAGCTGGTCGTCTGCCATATTTGCTCTTCTTTCTGCACATCGGGATGGTTTGTTCCTGTACTCTCACTAAGGCTTCTATAAATATAGCCAGCTCTCCTGGACTCCTTTCCCCCTCGTGTTATTCTCCCAGGGGACCTTGCCCATCACTTCCCAGAAGGAGTCAAAGTCTGCTTTTCTGAAGTCTAGGGTCTGTATTCTGCTGCTCTCCTTTTTTCCTTATGTCAGGTACAGATACTTTTCTGCTGATGGTGGTCACAAGCAGCGGCGGGTCTGTTAACAGTGTTAAAAGAATCCAAGCCACACAGAGATCTGAAGTCTCTCCACCCACGTTTTGAATTTCTGAGATGTACCTTTGTTTTGGGCACTGTTTTGGCTGGAGGGTTCTATTTTTTCAGCTGCTGGATTCCATAAAGCAGCTTAGTAGATTGACAAGTATTTGAAATGAAGGGCAGCAGGTACCCGCTGCCCTCCACCCCTCTGTTTCCCTGGGGGTTAACCAACCCAGGGCAGTAACTAGGCAGAGACAGCTGTCCCGTTCAGACCTTAGGATCCTTTTGGAGGCCCTCAGCCTTTATATGCAGGATAATTATTAATCAAGAGCACAGTGCAGGGGAGAGGAGGAGGTCCTTGGGTTTTAAGAGAGGCTGTGGCTGTGGGCTCTAATTTGAGTCTTTGTTCTAGTCACAAAATGTGCTCTCTGAAAGCGAAAGGGCTGAATTTTTAACAGCACTGATGTGCCGGCTGGCACATTCGAGGAGGCCTTTTAAGCACTTAGCGCATTTTAATCTATAGTGTTAACTATTAGCAGTTGCCAAGCCTGAACTGTCATCTTTTTGATAAGCTGTTGGAGGAGCAGGGCTTCTACGGCTCCAGGAGGTCATGTGTCCCTGTCCTGAATGCCTTGCACTTATAGGATTGTATTTGTGTGGGGCTCGATCTAAAGCCCAAGGCAACCAGGGGCAGAGGTGATGCTTGGAAATTGCTCCTCCTGTACAGAGAGTAAACAAACCGAGCTATTCACAGGCATTTTACCTCAGATTTTCAACTTCGAGCATTTCTCTGTTTGGGAGACACATTGGCAGTCAGGAGACCCAGGTTCTAGTCCAGGCTCTGCAGCTGACCTTGAGTGAGTCACTTCACCCCTCTGCTTCCCCTCCTAGCCTCTGACGTGGATGTTTAGATGGAGCTCTCTTCAGGACAGAGACTTTCACTCCGTATGCACAGCACCGAGCACAACAAGGCCCCGATCCCAGAGGAGCTACCAAATACACGTCATGCCCTTTCCTCCAGCACCCGTCCTGTGTCAGTTCAGCCATGATTCTAGCCAATGCGCTGGAAATTACAGGTTGGTTATTGCTATGCTAACACCTTCAGTACAGCACCGATTTGGGCACTTAAAGAACCAGATCCTTAACAAGAGGGGGTGTTGAAACCTTATTATACTTGAATGTTTGTAACAGAAACAAAACAGGGGAAGGCCGTATAAGAAACACACGGTAGCTCCTCAGTCATGTGTTCTGAAAAGACTGAACTCAGGCCAAGATCTGAGCTGAGGTGCAGGGAGAATGGGCGTGTTGTAGTTGTACAGAACACTGCCTAGGCATCCCCTACCCCCTGGTGCAGAGGGTCAGACCTCTAGCCCTCCACAGCATAGCTAGCATGGAACAGGGCCTGTGGCCTGCAAGGGGACTGTCATAAATATAAAGGGAAGGGTAACAACCTTTATGTATGCAGTAATATAAAATCCCTCCTGGCCAGAGGTACAGTCACTTACCTGTAACAGGTTAATCAGTTCAATTAACCAAGTTGGCACCTGACCAGAAGGACCAATGGGGAAAGAAGATAATTTCAAATTAGGGAGGGGGGAGGTTTTTGTTTGTGCTCTTGGTCTCTCTCTCTCTCTCGGGACAAAGTGAGAGAGAGAGAGAGAGAGATTGATCAAGCAGGTAACCAGCTTCTACTGAAATGATACATCTAAAATGACAGAAATTGTAAGTAATAGCAAGGAATGTGTTAGATTATCTTTTGTTTTAGCTTGTGAATTTTCCCAGTGCTAAGAGGGAGGTTTATTCCTGTTTTTTGTAACTTTGAAGTTGAGCCTATAGGGAAATCCTCTGTGTTTTAAATCTTTTTATTTACCCTGTAAAGTTACCTTCCATCCCAATTTTGCAGGTGTGATTCCTTCACTTTTAACAAAATTCTTCTTGTAAGAACCTTATTGATTTTCAGTGTCCTAAGAACCAGAGATTTGGTCTGTGTTCACCTTTGTTAACCTTTTGGTTGGGATATTATTCTCCAGCCTCCCCAGAAAAGCGGGTGAAGGAACTTGGGGGGATTTATGGGAAATAGAAGCTCCAAGTGATCCTTTTCCTTAATCTTTGTTCAAATCACTTGGTGGTGGCAGCAATCTCGTCCAAGGAAAAGGGAAGGAATTTGTGCCTTGGGGAAGCTTTTAACCTAATCTGGAGGAATATAAACTTAGGGGGCTTTTCATGCAGGTCCCTACATCTGTACCCCAGAGTTCAGAGTGGAGCGGGAACCCTGACAGAGACTGACTCCACCATCTTGTGCCTTCCTTCCCTTGATGGATCCATTCCATGGATCTGCTGCTGTGAAAGAGGAGCATGATATTCACCTTTGCAGTGTGACTGGGTCAGGATCCCTGCCCAAACTCAAGGAAGTGCAAAAAAACCTGCATAAACAATGGAAAGCACATCAAGGGTTAAATGTTTTAATAATCAGAAATGCTCCTGGGGCCAGGATTATCTGGGAAGCATCATGCTAGAAACTGCAAAGAATTCTTGCCAAACAGGTCAAATCAGGGCAGAATGGAATGATGCAGAAGAGGGGAAAGGGAAAGAAGAGAATATGTATTTGGCTTATTTATTTGTTTAATTCGTTCCATTTAACACCAGGACCTTACTGTGCTAGGTACTAGACTAGGTGAAATTTTCAGATTAAACTTTATTTTGGGAAAAACGCAGGTTCAGCAACACTGAGACATTCCATCGCGAACAAAACAAAAAATGAAGAAAAAGTTGAAGGGTTCCAGGTTGGCATTTTCAAAATGAAACATTCTCGGTTTTCTGATTCAGAACAGCTTTTCATTTCAAACTTTCTTTCACTTAAAAAACCGCCAGTCAAAATCAATGCAAAACACTCGACATAAGAACGGCCATACTGGATCAGACCAATGGTCCATGTAGCCCAGTCTCCTGTCTTCTGACAGTGGCCAATGCCAGATGATTCAGAGGCAAGAAACAAAACAGGGCAATTATTGAGTGATTGACTCTGTCATTCAGTCCCAGTCTGGAGTCATTTGAGGTCAAACAACATGTAATTCAACCCAAAATGATTTTTTTGTCAACTTTTTGATTCATTGAACATTTCAAATGTTTTCATTTCCAGGTTGACCCAAAATAGATCTTTTTCCAATTTTTCAGCACTGCCAGCAAACCAAAACATCCGTTATTTGAATAGCTCTACCCTCCACACATAATTAAAAGATGGTCTCTGTCGCTAATTGCTTACCATCTGAGAGGAGTGTTTAATGTCAGCCATAGTCTTAAGTGAACAAAGGCATTAAATTATATGCAAAAGGCATCCTGGTGATTTTGGCAATTAAAGGGATCATTTCCACTTTTCACAATTAGGCTCTGATCATCACTTGTAGCTAGCTGAAGAATCCAAAATGTGTAATTATTTTGGTTATGCACAATGATTTATCGCATTTGAAAAATCACGATATTTAGGGATTTTTAGCTAATTCAGCATCTCCTCCGGATGCCCAGATAGAATGCTATTGCCGAACATTTCCTACAGCCATCAATCTGCGAGGTATGACAATTCACAATCAGTTTCCCCCCACAATAACATTGCTATTATCTTGCATATTTTCTCTCTGCATATTTTGCATGGGATTATGCAGAAAAGTCTCCATTTTTCTGCTAACAGTGAGATTTCTGCTCTAGCACAACAGGCATGAAGCATTTGTCAGAACCACTGTATGCTGATGGGTGTTTCGGAGATGGGATTTTCAAAAGCAATCCCCCAAACTGCCCTCACTTGAAACGCTTCTATTGACATTTTGCTAGCAGTCATTTCTTGTTTTTACTAAACTACCTCATCAAATTGAGGAATGACTGGATGGAAAATGAAACATTTAACTCATTGCTCCTGTCTGGCAATTTTCTGATCTAATCTTTTTCAGGGCACATAGAATATTAAACTCAAAAGCTTTTCACGCACGCTTGTCAAACCTTTTTCTGGGTTGCTTGATATATTGTTTTAAACAATTCAGAGGTGAAGTGGAACCTCTCTCATTTCCGCAGTGGATGAAACTAGAGTAAAGGCACAGTCATGGGACTTCACACTAATCCTCCTTGTTGGGATGTAAATGTGTTTGTTGAGCTATTTGACAAACCCGTCTGATCACATTGTTTTATAAAGCAGGTTTAATAACTTAGAGCCGTCAGGATGAGCTCTGCAGATGGAAAAAAAAAATACAACTTCCAGAATAGCACGACTGATTCAGCGCTCATTTGTGGCTTTACCACATGCCTTCAGTAAAGAGGTATGATCTCTCTTTGCTAAAGCTGACATCAGCAGAGTTTATAACCATGCAGCCCTTGTCTCGTCTGATGCTGGATTGATTGCCACCAACTGTGCAATCTATGCGATGTGGAAAAATAGCTCTCCGTTCATACAAGATGTTTAAGATATTCATAAGTCTGTGTGCATATAGAGAGAGCTAAAAATACACTCACTGTGTGCTTAAAAAACCCCACCCTGTTGTATAGATTTACGTGCCTGATGAACGTGCGCACAATCTGAAAGTAGCCAATGCGGCACATCTCGGAGCAACCCTTACAATCAGGAGCTTGTGGAGATGTAGATCTCTGAGGCACAGCGTACGAGGTGCTAACGCCCTGATGCCTCCTTGGGGCAGAGTTTAACCAGCATGGTTTTCTAAGCGCAGCACAGCCAGTAGCTACGTCCATACCCCGGGAGGTCGGTGAGAATGGTTAGTCAGACTGTTCAGATGGAGACGGCCAGACGCACCTTCTACACCAGTAGACTGGCCCATAGCTGATAACACCTGGTTGTCGCCTGGCCTTCTGTAGCCTAGCTATGGTACGTAGCTGGCCTCCAACACCTCTAACCACCTCGTAATCCTTCACGTCTTCATCCTCACACCGCACCTGGAAAGCTGGGGTTCTTAGTCCTGTGTTTAAAGATGGGGAACTGAGGCAGAGAAGGGCTAAGGCCCAGATCCACAAAGGGACATAAGCACCTAAAGCCCAGAGGTATGTGCCTAAGCCTTGGGTTTAGGCGCTTGTGTCCTAGTTTTTGCTCCACCGCTGAGCCCTGTAGTCACCTCAGCTCACTTGGTGCCTTATTTTTCAGGGTAAAAGTTCCCTCAGTGCCCATGCATGACTCTCTCTGGCCCCAGGACTTCTCAGGTATTTATCCACGGGAAACCGTCATGGGGCCTCAATAGACAGCATCTCCCCACTCACAAGCACTCTGGGACTCTGTACAGACACGGGAAGGGCTGCACTGTCACAAACTTGGGAAAAACCAGCAACAGAACAGATACGTGAATAGAAAGTAAAACCACCCCGTTCCAGAAGCTTTGGCCGCATCCATCTAGCTCCCTTCCCATCCCCCGCTGAAAACCACACTACCTCACCCAGCCACCAAGCCCCACTCATGGTTCGGATCAGCGAGCAACGTGTCCAAATGTCTCTTTGCAGGTCTGTCTCCAGTCCCAAGGGACCTGCTGGTTTGGTCTGATCCAACAAACTGACCATCTTTATTGAGGTGCTACGTAGGCAGGGCCTCACCAGAGTCCGGTCAGCTCCGCTCTGGTGCTCTGCGACTGCTCTCACTACAGAGTCCTCACTTGGCACCCATCTCTCACAACGTCCTCCCCCAACCTGCAGAAGGCAAGCCCAGAACTTTTATGACCTTTTAGCAGAGTCCTGGTTGCTTGGCAAAGGCCTCTTTGGCTTCTCCAGGAGCGTCTCACAACCCAAGTTTATGTCGAGTTATGGTTTAAGATTAGCAGCCGTGTTAGTCTGTATCCGTAAATAAGACGAGGAAGACCTTGTAGCACCTTAGAGACTAATCAGTTTATTTCAGCATAAGCTTCCATGGGCTATAGCCCACTTCATCGGATGCATAGAATGGAACAGAAGTAAGATGCATTTATACACACAGAAAGCAAAAAAAAGGTTGTACATTATCATACCAATTCTAAGAGGCTGTTTAATTTGGATGTTTGAAGACAATATATACCTTCAAGTCAGCGGAACTGCTATGGATACCCGCATGGCCCCACAGTATGCCAACATTTTTATGGCAGACTTAGAACAACACTTCCTTAACTCTCGTCCCCTAATGCCCCTACTCTATTGATGACATCTTCATCATCTGGACCCATGGAAAAGAAGCCCTTGAGGAATTCTACCATGATTTCAACAACTTCCATCCCACCATCACCCTCAGCCTGGACCAATCCACACAAGCGGTCCATTTCCTAGACACAACCGTGCTAATAAATGATGGGCACATACACACCACTCTATACCAGAAACCTACTCACCGCTACACTTACTTACATGCCTCCAGCTTTGATCCAAGACACACCACTCGATCCATTGTCTACAGTCAAGCTCTAAGATACAACCGCATTTGCTCCAATCCCTCAGACAGAAACACCTACAAGATCTCTACCAAGCATTATTAAAACTACAATACCCACCTGGGGAAGTGAAAACACAGATTGACAGAGCCAGAAGAGTACCGGAAGCCACCTACTACAGGACAGGCCCAACAAAGACAAAAATAGAACACTATTAGCTGTCACCTTCAGCCCCCAACTTAAGCCTCTCCAATGCATCATCAAAGACCTACAACCTATCCTGAAAGATGATCCCTCACTCTCACAGATCTTGGGAGACAGACCAGTCCTCGCTTACAGACAGCCCCCCAACCTGAAACAAATGCTCACCGGCAACCGCACACCACACAACAAAAACACTAACCCAGGTACCTATCCTTGTAACAAAGCCCGATGCCAACTCTGTCCTCATATCCATTCAACTGACACCATCGTAGGACCTAATCACATCAGCCACACCATCAAAGGCTCATTCACCTGCACATCGACCAATGTGATATATGCCATCATGTGCCAGCAATGCCCCTCTGCTATGTACATTGGTCAAACCAGCCAATCTCTATGCAAAAGAATAAATGGACACAAATCTGACATCAGGAATCTTAACATTCAAAAACCAGTAGGAGAATACTTCCATCTTCCTGGCCATTCCATTAAAGACTTGATGGTGCCAGTTTTGAAACAGAAAAGCTTCCAAAACAGACTCCAATGAGAAACTGAGGAACTGGAATTAATTTTCAAATTGGACACAATAAACCAAGGGCTAAATAGGACTTGCGAATGGTTCTCTCATTACACCAATTGATTGCATTTCCCTAGTTAATTTACCTTTAATAGTTCTTATCTCCTGCCAGACAGAGATCCATTTCAAAAGGTATTTTTTTCTCTTGCTGATAATGGCCCATCCAAATTAAACAGCCTCTTAAGAATTGGTATGATAATGTACAACCTTTTCTTTTTGCTTTCTGTGTATATAAATGCATCTTACTTCTGTTCCATTCTATGCATCCGATGAAGTGGGCTATAGCCCACGAAAGCTTATGCTGAAATAAACTGGTTAGTCTCTAAGGTGCTACAAAGTCTTCCTCATCTTATGTCTAGTTATGATGACCTCTCAGAGTCACTAAAGGAATTGTGGGCAGCCTATGCAAACGAGTCCCCGATGGTGGCATTTTCCCTTTTCCCCCACTAGAGAGGAGTAGAGAACTCTTTCCTCCTCACACCTTCTGGCCATAGCTTTAAATCAAAATAAAGAAAGAGATAAAGAAACACAGTGCTGAGGACCTGACTGTCCACTGTCTGCACCCTGCTTCTCCCCTGCCCCTTGCACTCCCTGCCTGTGTCCCCCTTCTCTCCTAACCCTTCCCCCTGGCATGCCCCACCTACACCCTCATGGCCCTTGCCCGTGCACTCCCTCCCCATCCCCCGTTGCTCCCTGTCCCCCTGAGCCTGCTGCATCCGGGGTCACTAGGCCCATGATTCTGCAGGGAGGGGCACTTGAGCACCCTGGGCTGCAACTGGATGCTGTTGGGCCTGATCCTGTGAGGGCAGACTGACACCATGGGGCTTGATCCTGCCTGCCCCCTTTTTGCACCCCCAATGATGCTGCACCCTGGGTGGCTGCCCCGCTCTACTTAGGGCCCTGGGGGAATCATAACTTCCTCCTACTTCCCTGCCTAACAATACAGCCTACCTAGTCTTTTTTGTTGAAGACAAGGGTTTATGGGCCACATGATGGCACATTCAGACCAGAAGGTTGTTCTTAGTCTGCAAGGCCAGCCTGGCTTTTCTTGTCTCTGCATCTGATTTACACCATCTGGGCTGAGGCACACCGTTCAGCTGATCTCTGGGAGTGAGATTAGAATCATAGCATATCAGGGTTGGAAGGGACCTCAGGAGGTATCTAGTCCAACCCCCTGCTCAAATCAGGACCAATTCCCAATTAAATCATCCAACAGATTTTTGCCCCAGATCCCTAAATGGCCCCCTCAAGGGTTTAGCAGGCCAGTGCTCAAAACCACTGAGCTGTCCCTCCCCCATGCCTATGATCATTAGCATTCACTCGTGCATTAGACTGGTGGGCATCCAGGTTGGGGCCCCACGGGGCTGGGTGATACACAAACACCTAGTGAGAGTCCCTACCCCAAAGACCAGACAGTCCAAACAGGCAGTGGGTGGGAAGGGAACCAGAGGCAATATGATGGGAAGGGACTTATCTAAAGTCACAGAGCACGTCAGTGATCAAGCTGGGAACAGAATCTAAATATCTGTCCCAATAGGCCACAGTGCTAGTCAGAAAAGCCATGGTATTAACACAGGTTCTGCACTGCCCAGAAATCACTGTCACGTCGTTAGCCAAGTTTAGATCCTTCAACTTCTCTGCGGGGAGGGGGAGAGGTTGCTTTTCAGCCAAGGTAAAGCAATTCGTTCCAGCTGCCTCTCTGCCATACTCTGCTGAGACCTGGGCCGCAGATGTGCCCAAGTGACTGACAGGCAAATGAAAAAAATAACAGCAAAACCATTAATTCAAAAGACAGCCTCCAATTCCATCTCCGAGCAGAAATCCCGTTAAATGGAGCGCCGCTTAGGTTGACACTGGCGGGTGACGGGGAAATATTAAGCGTAATCTAAAAGTTAATTGTTTCTTCACGAGCAATTTTTATTTTGATTAGCGTTTGAAAGCGGTAGCCCCGTCGCAGTCAATTAGAAGATGGAGCGGTGTGAGAACGTGTCCCCACCCATCCAGTGAAAGGGGCTCAGTAGGCCAGATTCCAGGTTCAGGCCTCTAGATACAGATATTTAGGTGTTTAATGAGGCAGACAGGCCTCTAGTGGGACTTTTAAAGCACCTACCTCCTCAGAGGGATTTTCAGAAGTGCCCAGGACCCAAGGTGCTGAGATCTTTTGATCCTGAGTGCTGGGTTCTCAGGATCTGATTGTCAGAGTTGGTGAGCCCTCCTCCCAGTGCTCACTGAACTCAGTGTGGACTGTGGCAGCTCAACCCGTTTGGCCTACATTGACCAAGTCCCATTCCCTAGGAAAACCTGCCAGAAAGCTCATCGCTTCAGTAGAATCCTGCCTTGTAAGGGTGAAGTGCCCCCCGCCCTGGTAGGGCTGCGATGGTTCTTGGGGTCCCAGGACTGTGAGTCACTTTGTTACCCTGTGTTAGAGAGATTATTCCTTCACTCTCCCACTTCCCTGGTCCTTCTCACATGAACAGAGAGCAACAATACCTGAAGTCCAGAGGTGCAAACAATTTGATGTTTATTGGGGTGAATTTCCAGCAAGCTTAAATCCAAGTTCCTTTTCCTTTATTTTTGAATCCCAACTTACTTCCTGTTTGCCCCTAATTTATACAGTAATATTCTTAGCTATATCTTAACCAATCATTCTACTGAAATTTACCTAACCAATGCTAACACACTGTAACATGATTAGTCAACCAATTATATCCCCCTACCTTAATTAGTTTACACGCAGCAAAATTAATTACACAGCAGACAGAAACAATCACAGAACTAAATTTCCTTTTACATCTTCTAGGCTCTTCCCTTTCTTTGGAGGTGATAGACCAGATCATCTTTCTAACAGCCCCAGATTGCCTTATTTCAATATGACTAGTTTGGAATGTGAGGATGTGACCGTTCGCTTCCCAGGTTATGGCTGCCACTGCTGCTTAGCCAAAGGCTTTGGCCTAAGAACAGGGCCTTCGACTGTCACAGTGAGAGAAGGGATTTACACAGATTCTCTCTGTTCCATCTCTCTAACTAGCTGAATGATAAACATAGACTGAAATTCTTGAAGTACAGGCCTTTACAGACAGGCCTGAATATCTACATCCTAATGCCCTGCCCCCTCCTGCCTGCAGCACAAGGGAGACTTGCTTATGCTGAACTGGGTGCCAGCTGCTCAACACCACCAACCTCTTAGCCACCCATGCACTCTCCTTTGAGCTACGCCAGCCCTTACTTTGCTTTGCAGGTTACCAATAGGTGCACCCCCATCCCTGAGCCTCTTTGAAACATTCCCCTGTAGTGTTCAGTCCCTTAGCCAAAGAACACTCGTGGAAATACCAGGTCTGCTGTCCCCAAGGGAATAGGGTACACACCAGCTTGTCTGAGTCAACTCCAGATCAGCACCTTGCTCAGGGTCACAGCACTGAGATACATTTATAGTGAAAACGAAAATACGTTTATTATCTGAGATTCACGTATTAGAGGGGAAGGATAATGGAAACAAAAGGTGACATATAAAACAAAATCATAACATGCTTTCTACAGACTAACCTTGGCAGGCTAGCCTCCAGTCTACGGCACTCTTATGTTACCCAATGTTTTCCACAACATTTCCAAACCAATGCTGGCTGCAATCCCGTTTTCATGAATGTCAATGCACTGCCCGTTTACTTCTTAGGTGCAGGATGATGGGGTATCCTCTTTGTTCCCCAAATATAGTCCAACAAACCATTGCAGTACATCTCCAGAGAAGATCCTCTTCCCTGCTGTGTTTCCCTACCTTAATCCCTTTCTGAAATTCTTACACTATTTCATCTGCGTTCAGCTTAGATGGGAGATGGGAAACCCATTGTGAATGTGACAATACTTAATGTACATTTCAACAGCCAGACTGATGGACACACATCTCTGTCTGATAGAAAACCTGATTTGTCCTGGACACAGACTGTAAAACCTGTTTGCAGTGAGCACACACAACACCTTACATAATATCTCTAGATAAATTTCATAGTGACATTAGTGATCAGTGTGACTCCAGCATCCATGTGAGAGCTCATGAGACATTCTCTGGTGAGCCAGAATGTACACACCAGAATTAGAACATTCCTGTAGCCTCCTTGCCAGTTGACACTGAGGGGTTCTTGGGTCGCAATGGCCAAGTTCATTGATTGCTTGAGATTTCTGCGGGGCATCTGTGCAAGGTGTGTGTGTGTGTGTGTGTGTGTGTGTGTGTGTGTGTGTGTGTAAGGGAGATCTGTGCACATCCTTGTCCACTGTCGCATGGCTTCCTGCTGCCCCAAAAACCACCTCCCATGGCACATATCCCTCTGTGAAGGATAATCTCATGAAGAGTGACTATCCCTGGTCCAGCCAATCACTATGCCTCAAATACATCCCATAGCAAGGAGAGTGTTTGGATTTTGCTAAGACACAGCTGCTCCTTCATGGACAAAAATTCGATGACACCTACTGCTGAAATGGATCCCTCCTTAGTTGCTAGGCAAAGCATGCATTCTCCAAATAAAGCCAAAAATTCCCTGGTTCCTTCAGCATCACCATCGCAAAGATACTAGCAAATATTTTTGCAATCCCTAGCCATGTCAGACTGACCTGTCTTCCTTCCAAAGGTTTTCTGGTTAATGAGTTGTACAGTGTGAACCAAGTGCAGTCCTTCTTTACAGAGCTCATTGAAGGCACATTAGTTTCACCAATGATAAAATCTGACCCAGTATTAGAACGGCTCAAACACTTTCCACTGACCAATTTGTCTTTGAATCCTAGGCATTTTCACGGCAAATACTCATCTTTGCAAAGAGGTCTTGGGTTTTTATTCAAAAACTGAAAATCAAACATTTTTAGCTCAAAACTGGGGTGGAGGGTAACTCAAAACAAAGTTTTCAGCAAAAAAACCCAACCACTTTTGGTACAAAAATATTTCTTCTTGTCCCCCAAAAAGGGATTTAGAACCTGAAAATCCCCGATTTGCCAAGTTTCGACAAAAAGAAAACATTTTCTTTTGGTCAGGAGTTGTCAGGGGTCAAAGCATAATTTAAATAACAAAGAAAAATCCCATTGCTTTGTCCTGCATGTGGATTGTCACTTTATAGCACTCCTTAAATCAGGGCTGACAAAGGACACAGGCTTACTGGTGGCAGGATCTGATTCTCTCCCTTGTCCAGGGGAAAGCCCTCTCCAGGCTGCGGATGCAGGGAAGAGCTAGGAGCTTTAATGTCACGGAAAGCACTGCAAGTAGCACTGGAAAGGGGGACTGTGAAGTAGAAAAATCGACATGCTAGGAGAGAACCCAGCTGAGCTCTGACCCGCGGCTGTGTGATGGCATTCATTTATTGATGCTGAAATTGCTCCCTGGGTATTCAGCACATGGAACGAGTGCAGTTGTCCCTCTAGAGCAATCCCATGGCTTGAGGGTTGGCTTCCCAATCACCCTTTTGACCTTGGCCGTGTCTCTCCGGCTGTAACCTCACTGCTGATAGCGATTATCACTATTAATCAACTGTTCCATGGACCGATCCCTTTCGTAACAATCCTTCTCATCTCAAGCCCCTCCGCAAAGAAATACAGTGCCGGGAAAGTGCCTTTTTTCAAACCACTGTGCCAGCCAGCCCTGTCTTCACATGTTTCAGTGCAATGTCACACGCAGGATTACTCATCCAAATAGATCATTGTCACAGCACATCACGAGGGGCAGCCAAGCTCAGCAAGGCTTGTGCTAACAACTCTGTCTCATTGCCACAGCATGCTGGCAGCATGGTGTGCTCAGTTGTCAATTGCAGGCCATGGAATTAGACTGGGGGAAGAGGGATTTTTTTTGTGGGGGCCTCCCTCCAAAGTTCAGAGGCAGAAGTGGGATAAAATATTCAAAAGTGTCTAAGGGACTTAGGCACTAGTGACAATTTGGCCCATGGTCTTTGTGCTTCACTTTCCCTATTGTCTAGATAGGGATACTACTACTTATCTGTGTTTACAAATCATTTTGTGATCAATGGATGAGAAGTGCTAGGCTGGTGTTAAGTGCTAAAGTCTTTGCCATTCCTCTAACCAATTTCTGTTCCCCGCCCCTGTACATTTAAAGTCTATGTTTGTCTACAGAGGACAATGTTTAACCAATATTATCTCATGGTTTCCTTCAACTCCCCCATCTGTCTGTCTCTGTCCATTGCCTCTTCCCTTTTACTCACACTGGAAGCCCTTTGTTGTGTATCTGTACAGCACCTAGCGTAATGGGCTCCTGCTCCATGGCTAGTGCTGTGTTTTAGCAGCATCGCCGTCACACAGTGCAGTACAAGCGTGCAGGTCACCTGTAAGTTAGGGCCACCATTTTCCCAGTGTTAAAGCCACGTGCTCCCCGTCAGTGATAAAACGCCAAAAAACCAAAAGAAATTGGCAGGTTTCTTTGAACTGGCTGGGTGTGTTTCTGTGCCTCCCTGCTTTGTGCTGTGGCCGGGTGGGGATAGATCTGTAGGGGGCAACGGATTAGCAAGACTCAAAGCGGGATTGGCCATTTAGATAGATAAAATATCCAGGCATATCATATTGAATGCGAAGCAGTTTGGAAGATACAGTAAACCTTGAGCTTTGGGGCGCGAGCTACTCTCTCCCTAGTAGGAGTTAGGGAGAGACATTGGCAGAGGCAGATTATCCTCCTGCGCACAGTGTGTGTTTCTTGCAGGTTCCTCTGATGCGTCTGGTGTTGGCCACCAGCAGAGGCAGGGTCCTGAGCCAGATGGACCTCTGTGCCTAAGGCTTAGCCCAACACTGCAGCCTGCTCCAGCTCCCCGCAGCTATTCCAAAGACCCGGCCGGTCACTTCATTGCATGGCACCTGGTACCGAGCTGTTTGACTCTCTCTCTCCCTGTAGAAGTCTTTATATTCTGGGGTAACTTTCCCAGAACTTTCTCCAATGAAACTGCTCGGGTCAGCTCAGTCGGAGAGACAGAAACATCCTGGCTTTGAAACCAGGAAGCACAGGCCTTTGAAGCCTGTGGAAAGGACATCAAAGACTCTGGAGAAACGTGGGTTAAGGGGTCCATCCTGCCAGGCGCTGAGCACTCCTGTGAAGCACTGAGCACATCCAAAGCCCCCAGCCTCAATGGACATGGAGGATGCGTTAGCACTGGGCAGCACTGAGCTCTCAAAGCTACAGACAGGCTTCGGCCTTGAGGCCTGGTCCAAAGCCCCTGGGAAGTCAGGAAGTCCATGGACAGTCTCCCGTTGATCTCAGCCAGCTCTGGTCTGACCTGGGTGCCCTCTGTCATCACCAAGATTTTAATTAGCACACTACAGACCAGTGAAAAATGGGCATGCGAGACAAAGGCCGATTTGACCATGTGACTTGGTGGCCAAAGCGAAGTGGCCGCAGTCTTGCTAAGGGGAACTGCCAGGGAACACATAGCAACATCAGGGGAAGGGTCTCTCCTTGGGAGAGTCACTGGGCATCTCGCTGGGCCCAACCCTACCCATGTCCCGTCTCCCTGATACTGTTGGTCTCATAGGTGAGAACACATGAAAGGTTGATTCTGATCTCAGTCATACACCACATCCATCAGGAGTCGCCCCCACGGAGCTCAGAGCTGGTATAAGCAAGTTCTGCACCTTTCAATAATCAACTCCTTTCTAACAGGACATTCTCCTCCCTGATCAGCTGTGTCTCGCTGATCTAAGCTAGCTCCGGGATGAGTGCACTGGCTATCTTGCTTCACCAGACATGGCGATTTGTCTTTGGCTTGTCTCTTATCACATCCCCGGGGGGATCACAGGTAGTCAGCCTGGAGCAAATAACAGACCTTTCCAGCATAAAAAATGTGACCCCAATTTAATAGGGTGGAACTATTCCGAAGAAGTTTATACACAAGACCCAATGAAGTTACTTTGTTTCCAGGCATAGGGAGCATCTGGTACCTTGACAAGCCCTGTCTTTGTTTCCTGTTGGTCTTTTAGCAGTCTTCATTCCTACCAAGGAGCAAGGACATTACCGGAATAAGGGGTATTTGTTTCCTGACATTTTCTTGGTATCCCCTGGTCTTTGGGGGAATGAATGCAAAGCCCCCTTAATTAGACATGTAGCTAAAAGAACGTGTTTTTAGTTAAGGCAAATATCTCCCATAGTCACAGTAGCTATTAACGTAAGAGGATGTTGATTCACTCATTAACTGTAGTGTGGAACTATTTCTTACTTATGCCAAGGTGTTGTGATCTTTCCAGATATCTTCAGAGACACAAGTTCTCCTGTCCACAAGGATTTGGGACTGTATGTACAATACAGACCACTGACACAGGCGCTGGGGTTAAGGGGGTTTCAGTTTGATCCTGCAGTGAGTTTTGTGCAAGGGCTTAGGAGGGATTTGAGTGCTGCACATGCCATGGGATTCAGTGAGCTTTACCCTCTATCAATACATCATGCTAAAAGTCACTCGTTGTAACAGGGTTGTCTACCTCCCAAGCGCCACCTCAAGGGCAAGGCTGGGAATGCTGTGCCTGCCTCAGTTTCCCTTCTTCCAGGTTCTTAAAAAAAACCTCACCAGTCTACAGTTCTCAGAACATTCCCCTTCTGAGTAATGTACAGAGACGTCAAAACAAACTCGGGCCTGGAACTTCTCCCTTTTCCCAGGAGGGGATCCAAATCTCTCAGCTTCACTCGCCAGCTGGAGTGTTTTGGTCTCTGAAGCCTCAGACTCTAGGAGCCTGGAGCATCACTGTGCCACGCTATCCTCTGGCAGGTTCCCGTGCCCCTCTGACTCCTTACAGAGTCCAGCTGCCCTTGACCAGGCCCCATTCAGAGGCTAATGAGGCGCATGTCAGCTGGGTTAGTTCCCTTTTAATGGGACCCAGTCCACCTTGTGACACTTGTTTTGCTTTTTGTTTTTGTTTTTTAAATTCCACATGATAATTCATTGCTTCCTTGTATAACAGTGAGGAAAAATTAGGAATATGCAGAATTTCAACAGTGACAGAGTCGTATGGCACCTTAAAGACTAACTAAAGTACTGAAGCATAAGCTTTTGGTGGGCTAATGCCCACAAATGTGTCTGATTCCAGAATTTCAATGTCATCATTCTTGTTATAGGGCCCAAATCCGGAGTTCTTATGCCAGCAAAACTCTTCCGTAAACCATTTGGAGATTTGCTGGCACTAAAGAGAGCAAGATTTGTCCCAAGATTATTTTAAGAACTTGGACATTTAGGTCCTTTAAAAAAAAAATCACAGCTCACCTAACTCCCACTTACTTTCAATGGCCCACTGGGAAAAAAGAAATGTACAGCCTTATAGGATAAGTGCCTGAACTCCTAGCCTGCAGGGGGAGCCAGAGGAGAGCTATTGTCTGTGCAAACCAGTTGAGGCACCAGTTGTAACAGTCCTTTGTTAAGTACAACAATAAATAATAAATTGTTTTATAGCAGCATGTAATGGGACCCATCAAGGATCGGGGCTATACACAGCCTAGCACAGTGGAAACACATAACGAGGTGGGATTTCATTTCGAAACCACATGTGGAAACATTCCCCCCTCCAACCAGATGGAGAAGGGAGCTGACTCTAAACGGCTTAGAACAAGTAACTTTTAGGAAAGTCTCTAAACTCTGGAGGAGAAATGAAGAGCTCCTAGGTGAAGGTCACAAAAAGGACACCACATTACTCTAGACTGGAGTGCAGAAGACAAGGTCTCCAGACAACTCTGACGTGGGTTCAGCTATTTTAGTCAAGCACAGCAAATCAATAATTAGCTGTGAAGAGCTTCAGTAGGAGAGAAAAGAGTTGAGTGTGACAGCTGATCAATGCGGCATCTGCAACTGCAGATATTTGATCATCCCAGAAGGGAAAGGTTGACTATTCTTTTGTGGATGCCAGTATTATGTAAAGGCTTATCTACAGGGGAAGGTCAAAATGACCCCACGTGTCATGCCCTGGGGCAAATGGGAGGGAGAGCTGAGAGGTCTTGGAACAGGGCTTGGTTTGATAAATGCAGTGATGTCAGGGAAAACGGAGAGACAACGGGTTGATTTATTCCAAACTAAGAGCTCAGTTTGTCAAACATGAAGACTCAGAGGGTGAAGTCCCCCTGCCACCCAAACAGAGGACCAGTACAAGACAGACTCAACGTAAGGGCATATATATAGTGCCTAGGTCTTGTGCTGGGGGGAATTTCATAGAACTAAAGAAAAAAAGATCTAGTTGGAAGACCAATATCAACTGAAAATTAAAAACATCAGCACCAAGCTCTTCTGCCACAACGAGGCTAGGAAACTAAGGGCATGAACCATTTCCACACAGAGTTGTATCCAGGGAATGTTTTTTGTTGACCAGTTTCATACTAGAGTTTGGGTTTTGACCCTGAGGTTCTGCCCATTGCTCCCGTTGCTCAAATAACATGACAATATTGTCCTTCTCTTCCTCTAGGAGAGAGGCTTAGGGTTTTATTTACTTCTCAGACTCATTCTGAAAGAATCAGCTAGGCGAATGGAAGGCACTGATGTGGGAAGAGAGGTGAGGCTGAAAGCCGCGAGGGTAGTGGCTGTTTTGATTTCTTCCAGCAGTGACTCCCATAGTCCTAGTTTGACTCCCATGAATGCCATCCCCTGAAGTCATTTGCCGTTAGCTTATTTGTTGACAGACGTCAATCCAGTGGCAGCAGCTCAGAACTGGCCCTGGGTATCTGACAGACATGGGCCTCCTACAACAGCTTAATCAGGCTAGTTGAAGACAGAGGTGTCTCTCGGTAGGAGCCTAGGCAATGTCTTCATTAGAAAGGCTGCAGCAGTAGTGCTCCAGTGTAGACACTCACTACAGCGATGGGCGGGGTTCTGTAGCTAATCCACCTCCCAGAGAGGTGGTGCCAAGATTGACAGAAAAATTCTTCCATCCACCTAGTGCCATCTACACGGGGATTAGGTTGGCTTCATTGTGTCACTCAGTGGGGTGGATTTTTCACACCTCTGAGCGAGTGCAGACCAGGCCTAAAACAGATTATCTACGTCAACAACAAGTTAAGGGCCAGGTGGAGAAATTCTGTGGCCTGTGTCCTACAAGAGGTCAGAGTGAGCATGGTCCCTTCCTGCCTTAACCTCTATCACTTTCTGGATTCCATGTCAGGCTTTGAAAAAAATCAAGGCAATAACCTTGACCTGGCCTTTGTGTTCAGCAGAGAGCCAGTGCACACAGCAGCATCTCAAGGCAACACAAGTGATGAAACACATAAGTGGATTTGTCCTGAACAAACTGTAGACTCCTCCCAGAACAGGGCTTCTCCGCAACAATGGCGCTCAGAGACCCCACACATTTTCCCAAAGCCGGAATGTTAATTGGGGAGGGGGATACAAATCTCAGAAGAGCCAAAAAAAAAAATGAAAAAATTCCAAACTATAGGATCATAGAATCACAGGGCTGGAAGGGATCTCGAGAGGATATCTAGTCCAGTCCCCTGCACTCAAGGCAGTACTAAGTATTATCTAGACCATCCCTGTCAGGGGTTTGTCCAACCTGCTCTTAAAAATCTCCAATGATGGAGATTTCACAACCTGCCTGGGCAATTTATTCCAGTGCTTAACAACCCTGACAGGAAGTTTTTCCTAATGTCCAACCTAAACCGCCCTTGCTGCAATTTAAGCCCATTGCTTCTTGTCCTATCCTCAGAGGTTAAGAAGAACAATTTTTCTCCTTCCTCCTTGTAACAACCTTTTACTTCTTTGAAAACGGTGATCATGTCCCCTCTCAGTCTTCTCTTTTTCAGACTGAAAAATTGAGTTTGTTTAATCTTCCCTCACAGGTCATGTTTTCTAGACCTTTCATAATTTTTGTCACTCTTCTCTGGACTCTCTCCAATTTGTCCACATCTTTCCTGAAATGCGGCACCCAGAACTGGACACAAGACTCTGGCTGAGGTCTAATCACCGTGGAGTATAGTGGAAAAATTACTTCTTGTGTCTTGCTTACAACACTCTTGCTAATACAACCCAGAATGAGGTTTGCTTTTTTTGCAACAGCGTTACACTGTCATATTTAGCTTGTGATCCACTATGATCCCCAGATCCCTTTCCGCAGTGTTCCTTCCTAGGCAGTTATTTCCCATTTTGTATGTGTGCAACTGATTGTTCCTTCCTAAGTGGAGTACTTTGCATTTGTCCTTATTGAATTTCCTCCTATTTACTTCAGAGCATTTCTCCAGTTTGTCCAGATCATTTGGAATTTTAATCCTATCTTCCAAGGTACTGGTGGAAGATACGATTAATATTAGTATCATCCACAAACTTTATAAGTGTACTCACTGCACCATTATCTAAAATCATTGATGAAGATATTGAACAGAACCAGACCCAGAACTGATCCCCGTGGGACCCCACTTCTAGCATGACTGTGAACCACTGATAACTACTCTCTGGGAACGGTTTTCCAGCCGGTTTTGTGCCCATCTTGTAGTAGCTCCATGTAGGTTGCATTTCCCTATAGTTTTGACTTCACTTTAACTGCACAAATACACGTCATTAGAACAGACTGAAAGCTCAGTTTGCCAAACATTTATGGCACAACCCTGGGAATTCATTCAAATCCTGACCTGGCTCCCATTAGAATCAGTAGGAATCTTTCCTTTGTCTTCAGTAGAATCTGAACAGGGCTGTAAATGCATTTTTTTCCTGACTGAAATACAGAAAAGCTACACATATAGGTTTCGACATTGTTATTTGTATTATGTTTTTTCTATGCTCTACTTACACATGACAAGCCCTACCCCAAGCAGCCTACCATCAAAATACACAAGACAAAGCAGGAGGAGAGGAAGGACCATCAATTTACAGGTGGGTACCAGAAGCCCAGAGAAATGGTGACGTGATAGCAGTCAGCCCTGTGTTCTTGGGGAACCAGGACACCATGTCCAGCTTGTCTGACTCACGAAAGACCTCCCTCACCTCCCAGCCTTGGCTTGAATCAAAACTGATCAGAGGAAAGACGCAGCAAATAGGCAGTGGGAGACACACCTAGACCCCTCCTGACAAGGGTGATAGGATTAAGGCAACTCCCCTAGTCTCATCTGGGTCAGGGAGACATCTCCAATAGCATACAGAATGGGGAACAGAGATTCCAAGGCAAGAACCGCACAGAACTCTGGCAGCAGAAAAGCAGGGAAGCACTGCATCATGGGGGATGTTCCAGATGTTAATAAGCCTACGCCTGCACACACCCAGCTCAGCAGTTATCAGAGCAATTCTAGGAATGAATCCTTGATTGATAGCCAAAATACTGAAACTGCCTAATTGCATTGTGAGCTCCCTGGGAGGAACACCGCCCATGCCGGCGAGGGAGCTACTCGGGTTGTAGAACTTCTGCACAAATCCTGTGACCATAGCAACCTCCAGTTGTTACCAAAAAGGAGCTGCCTGGTTCACTGCATTCCCTGTTTCTTGTGGTGCCTACGGAACTGCAGCCCACTGAATCTGACTAGGTCAGTGTTGCAACTGGGCACATTGGGGTTCCCAGAGATCATCATTTGAATAACCCTGGGTCTGATCTTGGGACAAGAACCTGTCAACCCTCAAAGTGATAACTGGGGATTCTTAAGTCATCAGTATGATTATTACAGAATCTCTAGGTCAGGCTACAGAGCAATGGTTTGGGACCGAGAAATCTAGATTTATTTTACTTGAGTTGATTTATCCACTTGTCTGTCACCCTAAAAGCTGAATAGCTAAATTCCCTCCAATTGCAAGGGCTGTAACATGGACATACACATTGAACGTGGAAATGCTGACTCCACCTGGAATGTTTCAAAGTGTCAGGCACAAGTGATATTTTCCTCATGCGTCATGCATGCAGCGCTGAAAGGGTCCCAAGCCTCCATCAGCACGGCACATACGAAAAGTATTGACAGTTGAGCTCATATGCTTTGCTGAATCAGGGCTATTATGAAGAAGTGGTGCAAAGATTTCTAACTGGCTGCTGCATTCGCGCTGGCCACTGCAGTAGGAAATTCACCTAAAAAGGCCCATCAAAGTAATAGAGCGGGATTAGCTTTTGATCTTTCTCCAAATACGCAGCTGTGCTAGCTTTCCCTTCGCACAGTCACTCAGTCTTTAGCCTGGTGCCTTTTATTGGTGCAAACACATCGGACTCATTGCAGTGGCTCAGAAATCAGTGCAAACACAGGAAATGCCAACACAAATTCCAGGGCGTGACTACCCAAGGAAATCTGTACCGCACACACACACACAGCATAAACTCTACAATATGCCTGCAACTAAAGTTTCCCAGCATATGCATCCACCTGCTTTAGGTACTTACATGTTCCTCATCGCCACAGTATCCTAGCATCTCAGAATCTTTAATGTATTTATCCTCACAACCTCCAAAACACTTGCAACCCCTCCCTGCTTGGTATTGTCCGCAAACTTTACGTGTACTTTCTATGCCATTATTTAAATCATTGATGAAACTATTAATAAGAGTCACAGTTTAGGCCTTTCTTCAAAGATTATTTTTTTCACTCCAGCTTCAACTTCTTGATTCAACAGAGGTGCTGGTCCCTTCTAGGCTTGGACTCTATGGCTCTAATGCCAACATTTGGCAAGAAGTAAGGACCTTTTGCCAGGAGGTTTCTATATAAGGCCACGTGGAGCCTTTTATAGGGTGCTCTAGAATAACATTTGTGCACTTTTCAATTTAGCACCATTCAGCAATTCTTTATGGTTAGCATTTTCAAAGGGGCTTATGGGGTGTAGTCACCCACCTCCCACTGAAATTCAGTGGATGTTGGACATCTGCCTGCTTTATATTTTGGGAAGAGAGTTTTAAATTAGAGACCAAACTTTTATAGTAGAGATTATAATTCACATATAGAGTCACGAATGTGATGAATACTCAAGTCACTTTTCAGCCTTATGGGCTTAAAAAACATGAGACAGCTTAAGTTATGATGCACAAAACATAACTAACTGATGTGAGTTTAAATCACTGAGTGATTTAAACTGCACAACTGATGGATGGGTCATGCGATATCTCCATAAATCCTCCAAATGCACCTTGTTGCCGCTTTCTAAATCATAACACAGATAAGTCAGGGGCATGATGTTAAAGGTATCATCTGTTGTGAAGAGTCATCCTATTGATTTATTGCATCATGGTTCTCTTATTAGGGTCACACCAGGATTTTCCATTACAAGAAGTTCACTTTTCTGTTTTCCCAGAGGTTTATAATTCTATGAAAAAATACTTTAGGGGCTTAAATTGTCCTATTCAATTGGTGCTTGGATTCAAGACATACATTAAAACTTCACAAGAATGTGTATACATATTGAAAGAGCGTTACGGCTACAAAGTCAAGTACTCTGAAATTAGCAAACAGCCTTCCTCAACTTATTCATGATTGCACGCTTCAGAAAATTAAGCATTTCAATCTTCAAGCCAAAAAGCATCCCCACATTCCACCCCTGGGTGACTTCCCTATTGCTTGACTCCAGCCGCCCACAAGCAAGTGGCAAGACACCAGCCAGCAGAGCTGAACTTGATCATGGAATGTTATACTGTATGGGAATCAGCATCAATTTACTCTCCTTTTGGAGAGACATTGTACTGTGCCACCCATAACTAGAGCTGGGTGGGAACCAGATGGTCCATTTTGCAGGAAATTCTGTTATTTCAACATTTTTTCCATTCCAAAACAGAACAGAAATAAACATTTTTGAACTTTTCCATGAAATGAAATTGTAAAAAAATAAGTTAGTTTCAAGTCCATCAAATCATTTAGTTCCAATAAAATCTAAAGATCGTTGTTTCGATTTCCACTTTTGAAAAGTTTTATATAATAATATAAAGTTAAAAAACAAACAAACAAAAGGTAATTTCAAAACAGAAAAATTGAAATGTTCCACTCTAAAAGGTGAAATCCAAATGTTGGACCTAATCAGAACACTCTGGGATGACTTTTTTCAAGACAAAATTTTGTCCCAATATCAACCCCTTTCCATGAAACGTGTTGTTTTAGATGAAATGGCATTTTCTGGGGGAAAAATGTTCCCTTGGAGTATTTCCATCAAGCTCTATAAATAACTTATTCACTGATGCTTGCTGGACCCTTGTCTAGTCTGGAGAACAACTCATTTATAGAGAAACACAAATTGTGCAAGTACGGTGCTTGAATTTGTTAAACTGAGGTCAGACCTGTTTAAATGCAGAGCGCCTTGTAAATAAATACAGCTGTCCTCTGTTTTTATAAGCCCCGCTGTGTAAGTTGTGCAGGCCTCTAATTCAAAATAAGAAAGATGATTTTATTTTGAAGACCAACTGTGCACTTCTTCACTACTACAGCATCTCAGGTCCTGCCTTTCCCTGGATTTTGCCTGTTCTTTTACATCTTGCAAGGGAATCTTTGATCCCACTCCCCCGTCATGGGAATACAGCTGATATTTACACCACCAGCCACAGATTACTGGGATGGATTCTTTGCTGCTGCTCCGAAAACTCAGCCCTTTTATGTGCTGCATTTCTCAGCTGTTCATTTACAGTTTATGCTACATGATAGCTGACAAAACATCTGCCCTCGCAAAAGCAGAAAATCCCTCTGAAAAACGCAGCCTGCCGCAGTAACCTTGAGAAAGCTTCGGTAAGGGGAAGTGACACTCCAGTGGAGCACAATCCACAGTCAAACGCCCAGGCTGCTGGGCACCGTCTTACAGGGGATGCCAGTCAAAGCATATGGCACATCCCCACGTCCCCTAGCAGGCAACGGAAGAAGATGATCACGATCAGCCTCCTGCTCGTTAATCTCTCCCAATGTCAAGCGCATCCTGGCTGGAAGACACATGGAAGAGGTGCAGCTAGGATTAGTGTACATAAATCTGTCAGTCCAGAAATAAAGTATGAGGGCGACTTAATACCTACATTTCCCATTACCTATGCACGGGAACTGAATTGACTTCATTCCTGACAAGAGCCCGGGGCTAAAATTATGGCTCTCAAGATCCATGGGAAGGCAAGTACCTGCAGATGGTGGCATTACTCTTACTTAAGGTATTGCATTCTGTGTGTGTGTGTGGGGGGGGGATTGTACTGGGTAGCACCTCTTTCAAAGTGTAAGCAGGGGCATTCCCCTCCCAGCGCTAGCCAGCGGGGTAAACCCCGGCCATATACCCCTCATCTAGACACACTCCATTTGGATCACAGGGTGCCGGAAGTAGTGCTGGCTTGTCTTTCTCCAGCCCTCTGCCAAGTGGAATCATAGCTGTCTCCTGCCTAGGCAAGCTGTAGGGGAACCGGACTCACCCATTTTCTGTGCAGAGTTCGCCTTGATTCTGGCCAAAACGGGTAAGGCAAATAAAGGTGCCATTCAACAGCTTTTTGGTTGCCAATGCAACTTACTGACCAATGGTAACACTTGTGTGGAGTTGCCAAGGTGAATTATTATGTTGGATTGAGAGAACATATAAAAGACATTACAGGGGTCTTGTAATTGTCCCGGATCAAGCATTGTAAGCCCAGAAAATTCACTGTTAAAGGAAATCCACATGGGGATTTGGGGATGGGAATGCCAAATTAACACCCCCAAACAGCCATAACCTTGCCCTGCAAGAAACATCCTTGTACGATGAATGGATTTTAGTGTTTTGGGGACCAGAGTAGATTCAGATGGTTTTTAAAGCTGATATTTATTTGAACATTTGGAAGTGTAAGAAATAACAAGGAATTAAACAATTTCAGCAAAACATTTCTGCCCATGTCATAGATCAATCACGGTAGAGCTAGTTGGCATTTAAATTTTGAAATCTTGAATTTGGAAAAAATATTTTATTTTAAATGATGATTTCTCTCCTTTCCCACCAGCTCTACTGTTGTTTTTTTTAAGACCATCTCCTGCCCCCATATTTTTATCTTCATGATCTCATTTCAAGGCAGAATTAAGGTTATTCGAAAACCTCAACTGGGTATTTCCATATCTTAACATGGTCAAATATGACCTTGTGCTTCTGCAAATGTCCCTCCCCAATTCCATCCCACACCTGTGTGAATATGTCAATGCTGTTCGTTTGCTGAGACTGTAATTAAGGTTTTGCATTATGCCGGGAGAGAGATTCACGTTGTGTGTGTAGTATGGATCCTTACCACTGGGAGGCAGAAGGAAATTCCTTCCACAAACCAGTATTTGTCACTGCCAGCAGAAACATGCTCCACCTGAGTATGAAGATACAGTTGAGAGCGGGGGGTCTCTTAAACCTTAAAGAGGAAGGAAATAAGTTATCTGGGAGAGATGTCACACTTAACCAGCCTTAGCCCCCTTTAAACAGAGTCTTTGTTTCTGAAGAGATAGGAGGGTTAGCAACAATTTCTCAAGTTACCCAGTTTATTCTCTAGCATCCTTGCAATGCAGCATTCACAGATCTCGACAGACTCCCTATGGCTCGCTCTCTGTTCTTTGAACATTTCCAGTGATAGGGATTCGGTGACCTCCCAGGTCAGATTGTCGCTCTATTTACCAAGTCAGTGTTTCCCAACCTTTTCAGGCTGATAACCCCTCATTCAAAGTCAGAAGAATCGCGTGAGCCCCGCTTTACTCCAAGAGTAAAGGAATGTATCTGGGATACCAATGATAAGCCTGTAAATTTTAGCTGGGCGTGTGTGTTTTCAGGGCTTGAGCGAGAAAACTTGAATTTGAAAGAAAGGTGCGTGAGGAGGCAGATAGTAGAAGAAGGTCTGCTACTAATTAAACAACAGTTTAATTCCCCTCACTAATCATTATTATTAACTTATTTTTTCATAATTAGTACTCCACCTACACCCATACCTACCGCTTTTGTTTCTTATAGACACAGACTAAGGTTATACTTGTGTCTTTGAAACAGATGCTACGCATAGGATCAGCGTTAGGATTTGGGGGAGGCAGGAGGCGAATCAGCGAGAAGGATGGCCTGGTGGTTAAAGTAATGGGTTGGGACTCAATAGATTTGGGTTCCATGTCTGGCACGGCCCCAGATTAACCATGTGACCTCGGACAAGTCCCTGTGCTTCAGTTCCCCAGCCTTATGATGGGGATAAATAATATTTCCTGTGTCTGTCTTGCTCTCACAGGGTCCACACAAGTTTTCCCCTTTTCCGCCCTGCGCTTAGGCCAGTTAAATAAAGAGTCTCAACGTCGCCTTCTGCTGTTTCACCCACGTGTCTTTATTTACAGTGCTTGTGCAGCCCCCGATTCCTCCAAGAGCTATCCCCCCACTGATCCTCCCCGGGGTCTTCTGGCCCTTGAGACTCCCTGCAGTGGGTAAGACGACAGATGTCACCCTCCTGTCGCCGCCCGGGCCAGCCCCCCTCCTGAGCTTTCTCCAGGGCTTATATAGCCCTCCGCAGTCCTCAGCCCAGCTGGCTCTACTTGGCTCAGCTTATTACTCTGAGCCAGCCCTCGTTAGGGCTTACAGCTGGACCCCATGCTGAGCCCCTGGGCCCATGCCCATGGCCTCCCTGCCAGGAAGCAGGGCGCAGCCAGCCTTTTAGAAGGGCACCTGAGGGGTTTACCTCTGCCCTGCTACACCTGAGATAGTTAGACAAGGTGGATAAGGTGACATCTTTTATTGGACCAGCTGAAAGAGAGAAGCTCTTGAGCTCTTCTTCGGGTCTGTGTAAGGTTGAAAGGCTGCCTTTCGGCACCAGAAGCTGGAGCAATAAAAGATGTCACCCTCATCCACTTTATCCCTCTCATATTCCAGGACCAAACAGGGCTACGCCCTAAGATGGTGAACCCCTTGGGGTCAAGCCAAGTCTCTCCTTTTGTGTTTGTACAAACACTGGGGCCACGGTACCAGCTTGTGGGCATCAGGAGCTATGGAAATAGAAGTAAATAAAAATGCTGCGGTAGGGTCCTCACAAGTCAACTCACTTGGTCCACAAAGCAAGGAGCATTGCGCTGCAGAAGAGATGGTGCTCAGATAATTAGGCTGGGATCTATGTGGAGTGGCGAACAGTCTGGTTTTTCCCCCTCCAAAGGACCATTTTGATGGGAAGTTGGAGCTCTGCCTGCTACCCGTCTGCCAACCAACAGAAGCTTTGGCTGCCTTCGGGTGAATTGGAGTCTCTTTTCTCTATTACTCATCAGGCACTCCGGAGCAGCCAGAAATATGAACTAAGCTAATGCCCATTCCACCTCTTTCCCAGACTGATCTAGATTTTCTCCACTGGATATTCTGCCAGGAAAGTAGAATTAAAATAAAGACTAAATTAATTGACTGGTAGACTGAGGGCCAGAGCCGCAGCTGGTATAAATTGATGTCGCTTCATTAACACCTCGGAAATGGATTTGTGACCGTATCACAGCCTTTAGTCATATGGGGGGGGGGGGAAATACAAGGAATTTAGGAGGGGATGGGTAGAAGTGACAGTCGTCGGATGGAACACAAAACTCATTGCCCTGCTCTCCGAGAAACTAATCCAAAACCTGCTCAAAGAATGGAGGAATCCCATTGTCTTTCGGAGGCTTTGGAGCAGGCCTGTGGGTTTAGGTTCTCTTCTCCAGCCCAACCTCTGGGCTGACGATAGAATTGAACAGCAACATGTGGAGGCCCAGATCAGCCAACGAGGTGGAGTCTACACAGCAAGTGAAAGTGTTACTGTAGTTTGCACAACCATACCCTAAGGAGTGCAGGTGACAGCAGCGAAGTACTTAGGGCTACTCTGCAGTCGGGGCTCTTTTGTTAGTACGAGGGGGTTTACTTCCTTCATCCCAGCCCCTCACACGTCTCATCTGAATTTGAGACTCTATGTGCTAGGAATGAGTCATGTGACTCTTTTAAATTCATCCCCCCAAAGCAGCCTTTTTCGAATAAGAGGAGATTAATGTTCCCCTGATGAGCAGAATGGCACTGTGCTGTTGTTTATTGAATGCTTAAAGGCATCTCTATTAGCTGTGTCTTTAGATAAATGCATTCCTCAGAATGAAGAGTATTTATTTGTCTAATTAACGCGGCGATGCTTTAAGTGCTGCACAGAACCATTTAATCAGCCATACGACACAAGAGGGTTTCAGCCAAGAGTTCACGCTTTTCCAAAGCTTCCTCTCCATTTAGGGCTGAGGACTAGAGCAGGGCAAATAGGGGTTTTACCCCAGTTTGATTTTTTGGAATTGCTGACAAATCGTGTGTTTCATCTCAAACTAGCTATTTAAAGGAAGTCTGTGGTGTAACTGGCTGAAATACGGCCTGTCTGAGTCATTAGGTATGAAAAAATATTGCATTGTCTTGCAATAAAATCCCATCCCCATTATTATGGTGTTTGATTCATTTCATTTCAAAGAGAAGGCAAGATAACTTTGGTTGGGGTAGGGGGAGGGGAAAAACCCACAAACTCCTTCTTTGCAATCATTTACAGAAATATATTATAATTTTAATATACCTAATGAGAAAGTCTCTGCCTTGGTACATATGGTAATCCTGATAAAACACTACAAAGACGGGCCCGAACCCAAATCGACAATATAAACATTGCTCAGCTTTAGGACTCTGGAAGGCTGAAGTCAAGAGGAGTTTTTGCAATGAGTTTCAACAGGGCCACGCTTTCACCCTCTATTTAGCATATGAGAAACCCAAAAGGTCTGGATCGAGATTTAAGTGGTTGCATTTGGAGCCCATCTTATAGCTGACATTGGGCAAATACCTAAGGCTAGCCCTTGAAATACATGCAGTACGGTAGGGACGAAGGGATAGGGTTATAGGCAGAGAGTGGGCAAGTTTACAGTACATAGTAGTGCTGATTGAAACACCTGAGCACAGCTAAGGATGGTTTAGGAGCTATTCTTCAGCCATTGCTTGGAATTTTCTGGGTTTATTTTGGACAATAATGCCAGTGAGTGTCTGTGATCGGATATGTTGAAATATATCCCCCCATGCCTTAGCATCTCCAGAGCAGCTGTTTATTTTTAGGGACACTACATTCAGGGACACTGTATGTACATAGGACTGAAAGAGACCTCTGGGTCCCGTAGTGAGACCTCTGCTGTTGGAGGTAACATCATACAGCCCTGGTCATAAACTTGCTTTAAGATGGAGCTAGACTAGTTCCCCCTGGCTCGGATTGGGAGATGCAATAGGGTCGGCACTCACCACTGCAGTGTCTCCAGCTGGAACGTCTGGGAATTAGAGCTAATTCCAGTGCAGGGCACCCTCTCCTGGTGGTGTCCCATCCGTCTCTTGCCCTCCATTGGTGTCTGGATTTGCGCTGGTCCTAGCTCACGGTGTCCTCTTCAGAACACTGCCCTCTAGCAGTGCCCCCAAGTCCAGGCTCGCCCCCTTCCCGGGGCAGGGAGGAGTGTTTGACAGCAGTCTTTCTGATCTCAGCCCTGCCGCAGTGGCCAACCACACCTCAAAGTTTAACCCCTTCTAGCCGGGGTCTGGTGCAGTCTCTTATGGCCACCTCCAAAGGTCAGGTGCAATGTAAGTGGGGGGACTCAGGCCCATCCTCTACTTTGGGTCCCAACCCAGGGACTCTTTGGTGGCAGCCTCCTTCTCGCCCCTCTTGCTTCCATCTCCCTGGGCCTCTTCCTCTTTGCACCTTGTAGGCCCTTCTATCAGGGCCTGCAGCCTGGCAAGTGCTGGGCTGGAATTCTCTTCTGCTCCCTTGAGGCTTCCCAGCACAGCGCTGTCCTAGGTACTACATCTCAGCTCAGGAGCCAGACCTTCCCCTTCCAAAGGTCTGGGAGAGACTGACTGCTCCCTTCCTGGTCAGCCTTTATATAGGGCCTAGCCTAGCTTGATTGGCTGGCTCTAATCTTGGCCCTGATTGGCTCCCAGTAGGACCTTTCCTGATTGGCTGCCAGCCTGTGCAGCTGCACTGGCCTATTCTAGCTCCCTCTCTCTTGAGGGTGGGGCAGTTGCCCCACCACAGGAGGCTGTCTCAGAACCTCATTCATGTTCATGGCCAGTTTATCCCCCTTTGGTCTCGCGCTAACATCATCCAGCAGCTCTTCTCCCTCCCCGTTGTGTGTATACAGAGCAATCAGATCCCACCTCAGGCCTCGTTTTGCTAGGCTAGACAAGCCCTGCTCTTTGAGTCTCTTCCCCTGGTCATCCTAGAAACCCTTCTCTGTACCTTTCCACTGCGAAGTCATGGTTCTTGATCAGAGGTGATCAGAACAGACCACAGTATCCTGTTGAGGTCTTAGCAGTGCCTTATACAAGGACATTAATACACAGACAATATTTAAAGGTACTTTTCTACATCTAACAATTGTGATAGCATATGCATACCTGTCAGCTTACTATTCTGTCCCCTATGAAAGGGAAAAGCAGAGTGTTTTTCCTTAGGCACTGTTTTGCTTTCGAGTAACAATACTAAGGCCTGATTTTGCCACCTTCGCTTACTTGTGAGTAGTATTTGGCTGAGCAGTTCCATTGAAATCAATGGGACTACGCAGAGTGAAATACTCACCATAAGGGAGGCAGCATTTGGGCCTTAAGAAAAACTCTTTTTGTTCTCAGACTCGTTGCAATTTTACCAGATCCAGTGAGCTATTGAAACAAAGACAAGTATGAGTTAGGTTGCTGTAAAAAAAAAAAAAAAAGACCAGTTCTGATCTGGCTCATTTGTAGCTGTAGTTGCTTTATTTTTTAAATTGCCTTCACTTCCAGCAGGTTATCAGAGAGCAAAGCCACTTTCCTGGTCTCTCCCAGAGCTGTTCTTGGTGCTGACATTTCCTTGGCCGTCCCCAAACTCTGCAAATTGGCTGTTTGTCTACACATGAAACAATTCTCTATTGGCCATTTCCTCCTTTGTGGTCCTACAACAGAGAGCAACCAGCATATCTCTTGCCCTCAGCTCACTATCCAGAGGGTTTGAATGCCAATATCATCCACATTTGCAAGGCAGCATTGTATTGACCTACTCTGAGATCTTTTTCTCATATCCCTCCAAGCGTTTGCCCCATTTATAAACAGTCAAGTGGCTGGGCTTACCATTTTCTCGGTGAAAGAAGAATGTCCTTTCAGAAGAATGGATTGTTAAATGTCAGCAGATGCATGAAAGATCAGACTCAAAGCACACCTGTGAATGAATTGTGGCTTTTGGAAAGAAGAAGATAAGGGATATAAGATTTATTGCCATTAGAATGTGGACAACAGTAACCATAGCAGTTTACTACAGAGCAGCGGCTCTCAACCTCTCCAGACGACTTGTATCCGCTTCAAGAGTCTGATTTGTTTTGCGGACCCACCCAAGTTTCACCTCACTTAAAAACGGCTTGTTTACAAGGTCAGGCATAACCATCCCAACGTGTCATTCTTACTGGAAATGTGCTTCCTCGTTTTTACCAGATAATTATAAAATCAATCAATTGGACTGTAAATATTGTACTTACATTTCAGTGTATAGTACACAGATCAGTATAAAGAAGTCTTTGCCTGGATGCAATCTTAGGTTGTCCTGACTTTCCTAGTGCTTTTTATGTAGTCTGTTGTAATACTAGGCAAATATCTAGATGAGCTGAGTACCTCCTGGAAGATCTCTGCATACCCCCCGGAGTAGGCGTACCCCTGGTTGAGAACCATTGCTATGGAGTGAAGATCCTTGTTTATTAACAACAACCTCCAGGTCAGGAAACTGGTAAGCAAAGAAACAAACAGCAGGTGCCATAAACCTCTGTTCTTTACTTTACCTGGCATTTGTAATGCTAGCACACGATCCCCTTTCTGAACCTGTACAGGTCCCTATAGCTTTGGTAGAGTTGTTCTAGTGGGGAAGCTTAAACCTGCTTGTGCATTAATGTTTAATAGTGACTGTACTGTGGCAGCGTAGTAGTACACAGCAGAGAAAGGGATGGTTTTAGAATGAAAAGGAGGGCAGATGAAAGGACTTGGGAGAGATGGATTCAAATTTCTGCCCTGACTGACTTCTTTGTGACCTTGGGCAAGTCACTTAGCCTTCGTGCCTCCGTTTCCTCATTTGTAAAGTGGGGAGGATAGCACTTCTAACTCACCAGGTGCCTGAAGGATAAATACATTTAAAAAACCCTGGTGCACACACATACAGCAGTGCTGGGTGCCCTACAAGACAGAATGAACAGTAATTGGCCTTTTTTTTTTGTTAAGCCACACAGATGATACTGACAATGACAATAATCAACTAAACTGAAAAACAGTCCATGGTGCCTCCTGCCAATGAGCCATCTTGGGAAAAATGCTATTTCTGTTCTAAATGTCAAAATGACACTGTTTCAATTCTCCAAATGAGAATTTTATTCTATTTGGTCAAAATAGCCTTTCCCGTGGACACTGCCTAGTGTAGAGGCAGTATCTCCAGTGGATGAACCAAGAGGAAGCCTCCCTCTGTCCAAGCTAGCAGAAGCTAATCTATCTCCTGGGGTTCTTTCTGGAGGTTTCAAGTTGCCAACGCGACATTGACTGGAACAAGTTTGATCTTGGATAAAGATACACATCAGGGGACAATTCAATCCACCATTTTTAAAGAGAACTTAAGTGGGAGAGTAATATCAAGAGATAGACCCATTGCAACAGCCTTTGATGCTGCTCCAGTTAAGCTTGGGAAAAAGAGCCCTGAACAGACCTGCAGGTAGGAAGCGCCCAGTGAATGACTGAGAAATGCCATGTCCCGTTTTCCCCACAGGAATTCAACCCATTTTCCAAACAATGGTTTGTGACCAGGAAGAAATAAAACCCAGGTCTCTTCAAACACTATTTTAACCTCTTGGTTTAGAGTCAATTCCAATTTTTCAGTAGTGCCGGCTTCTTTTATCCATTACTTTCTTTACCCTCTGCATACAGTCCTCTCTGGAAGCTGACAGATACTACTTATTTTACACAGTTAACAATTTTTTAAAAGCACGCTCACCTCCCTTCTGCTCCTTTCCAGAGCTTGGTTCATTTTGGTCACCATCCTCCGGCCAGGGCTCCATGCAGGGAAATGAAGGCTGGCCAAGACCTCAGTGAACACAGCTTCCCCTGTCAAGACTAGGTTTAAGGTTATGAAAGCTAAACATGTTGAAAAACATTTATTTTTCCAGTTCAGACAAAACTGGTCCCTTACGGCTTTTCTGCTTCCATGTACATCATGACCAGTCTGTAAGACCGCTCTGCCCTTCGCCTCAAAACTGTGTATGTCCTTATGTGGCCTGAAAAAATACTCTGGTGTATGGCCACACAGCATTGACCTGATCCTGACAGTGCTAGAGCTCCTACTGAAGCTACCAGGGGTTCTGCATATGGGAGCATTTGCAGAACTGAACACTGTGGACTAACCCAATGCCCGGAGAAGTCAGTGAGAGTCCAGCTCTAATACATACAATTCTTTATCTACGATATATGTTACCATATGTCAAGTATCAGAGGTATAGCCATGCTAGTCTGGATCTGCAAAAGCAACAGAAAGTCCTGTACCTTATAGACTAACGGATGTATTGGAACATAAGCTTTCATGGGTGGAAAACCATATGGAAAACCTTGGATACTCCATGTGTACTACAAGTATTTCATCATTTCTCTCAAAACAGAGACCAATAAGACTGACCATTCTGAGCAGCCAAAAAGCTTGGTTGCAGGAGATTTAGAGTTTCCAATCATAATATCAGCCTTTGGCATAGATACTCAGCTCCAGATTCAAACACAAGATTTCCCTTTATGTTGCAAAAGGCATTCTTTCCTTACAGCTAATGCAAAATAATTGTTGCTGATAAATAGTGCATCTGTAAAAAAAAAAGTAGTATTCCCTTTGTTTTATATATATATATATAAAGATGATCTTTCACTCTGACAGTGGATAGAAGTAGAATAGGCCAAGAGGTGGATGCTATAACCTTAGAATTCCTGCAGCACCTCGGAGGGGAACTCCCAGTCCTCTAACTCTCATTATGATCCATCCAACTGACAGCGTGTCACCAGCTATTTGAAGTGAGCAGATCTCTGTGAGAGAGAGTGACACTTTCCTCTGGTCATCTCATGTGCACGTAATTCCATTCAGCATATCCTTTGTCACATAAGCGACTGCTTTCCCCTTCCTTAGAATTGCAGTTTTGGAAAAGGCTGGGTCAACTTTTTTTTAAAAGCAGTAAAATGACCCAAACTAAGCAACTGTTCAGAGCATGGAATGACAATGTCACAGTTGGATTCTGTAAGCAGTGGTGCACAACTTTTTTCATAATTAATGGTCCAGTGGCCGGCCCCACAAATCAGCACCTTCACGCTCCATCCCTGGGCCTCCCTCCCACTGCAATCAGCTGTTTCACGGTGTGCAGAAAGCTGGGAGGGAGGGAGGAGGAGTGAGGATGTGGCACACTAAGGGGAGGAGGTGTAACTGGGCGGGAAGAGGCGAGACAGGGGGTGGAGCAGGGGCAGAGCCTTGGAGGAAAGGGTGGAGCAAGGGTAGGAAGAGGTGGGGCGGGAATGGGAAGAGGCAGGGTGGGGGTGGGACCTTGGGGGAAGGGGTGGAGTGGAGAGCCAGAGGCGAGCACCCCCCTAGCACGTTAGAAAATTGGCGCCTGTGCCCAGAGCCACTGAGGCATTGTCTTTATGGATCAGATTTTCAAAAGTGCCCAGTTGTCCCCTGGAGAGCAATGGAAGCCACTTTTGAAAATAGAGCCCTTATTTAGGTTCTGCAATGAGAGTGAAGCTCCTAAATCAGCCCATAATTGTAGGAGGGTGAAAATGATAAGACTAAAAGCTAATCTGACTTTACCAGGGACCCAGCACTCACAGTAGATAATTAAATGCGGATAACAACAGTACAAAGTTCGATGTGCGCTGCACATTTTTTTCAGTCTTCCTCTAAGCCATCAAGGCATGAAAGTGTCAGTAGGAGGTGGTGAATGACTTGCTTTAATTAGTCCGCATAATAGAGGAAGATCACGAATTGATGGTTTCCCCAACACAACTCTGCTTTTTTAACTTGACAATTTAAGCTCACAAAGCGAGCCCCGGGGGGGCTCTCCCTCCTGCTCCACCATTAGTGCAATTATGACCCTCACCGAGAGAAAGCCAAGGGGAATTGTTTGTTCTGACTCTTGCGTTCTGGGGTAGAATGGATTCGTCTGTATCATTGCAGAGGCGGGTGAGAGACAGAGTTTTCACAGTTAATTGTTGACAGCAGTAGACTGGAGCAAGTGAGGATTTGCTGGTTCCATTCCAGTGCTGCCTTCTCCCAGATAAGGAGCAGCAGCCCGAATCCCCGGAGCCAGAGTCCTGGGACTGGGGCTCTCCCAGCCAGGGAGCAGAGCAGCCCCAGCAAGGCACCTAGCTAGGTTGGCTGTTTCCTGCCAGATCCCTCTCCTAGCCCAGGGCTACCAGCAGCCAGCACCAAGAGTCAGCTCCCCATCTACAGCGCTCCACCCATCCAGGACAAGGAGCCACCAGAGTTCCCTGGCTACCTGCGGTGGGAGGCGGCAGAGCCAGCTGGCAGCACCGCAGGTCATCAAGCTTGTCCCCTTCTGCAACCTCGTCAGGGTTACAGTCTCGTCACCGGGGTGGGGGTTGCCTTGATAAGTTCTGATCGCCCAGGAGTTCGGCCTGGAAGAAAGGGCACTGGAAGACAGCGGGAATGATGATGAGGGGCCACTGTGCTGGACTTGACTCGGAGAGATCTGGAGAGTCAGCCGCAAAACATATGGCCGTGCTAGCCTGAAGTGCAGAGCACTGCGCTACCAGCCATTATTCAGTAACCTCTTCGAAACCCACTTTTTTCCCTGCAGGAAGAGCCATCTAATTAGAACTCATTTGTCTCATTTATTTATTCATCTCAGCGCAAGCTCATTTCCCCAACCCAGCAGGAAAAGTGCACGATCTATTAAACCACTAAGCGCTAGTCTCTTCCAACAGCAACAAAGATCGGACGAGCCTCCAAAAACGGAGAGGCCTGATCCTAACCTTCGTCCAAGCTCCACCTAACTCAGTTCAAGGGGACAAAAGCAGCCCTCCATTCCTGGGGCCATTCAGGAATCAGGTTGGTCCCTGGAACAAATCAGAACATCACTATAGCTATTGTAATTTACTGCTCCAGCTACCAGGGATCTCTGGGACATTAGGCATCTGAAGCCACGCCCCCTTTCCCTTGGCCACACCCACTGCCACAGGGAAAGGGCGGGAGTAAAGGAGTTGCTCTGACTAGTACTGTGTGACCTTTTTGATTCGAGGGGAAAAGTTCCTTTGAGCTGACCCGAAAACGAAGTTTTTCAGAATTTTCAGCAAGTCAAAGAGTCAGAAGAAAAATTTCTCTGGCTGAAAATCTTTCTGTTGACCTAAACCCAAAACTTTTTGTTTAAAACTTTCTTAAAGGGAAATTTTGAAACAAAATGCCGTTTTGACCCGAGGAATCAATGTCTTTTTGTCTTTTTCAATCAGAACAATTTGCAAAACTCGGCATGAACATGCAAAATCTTTGATTGACCTGAATCACCTTTTTTTTTGCCCCCCCCAAGAGTGGCGACAAATGTCACCCAGCTCGTGCTATGGCAGCTCTCCCCCAGCCAGGGAGGCTCCTGAGGAAGTAGGTCTGCGCTAGCTTTCCCTTAGATCGCTGGTTCTCAAACTTCAGCAACCCGAGGATCCTCATTTGGATCAAAACATTTTCACAAACCCCCAAGCCCTCTGCTCAGCCTCAGGCCCCGCCCCCACTCCACCCCTTCCCCCAAGGCCTCACCCCTGCCCCCACCTCCTTCCACTCCACCCCGAGCGTGCCTCATCCCCACTCCTCCCCCTCCCTCCCAAAGCCTCCTGCATGCCGCAGAATAGCTGTTCAGAAGCACCCTATGATTGGGAGGGTCGCTGGTGCCCGAAACCATGGCCCCACCCCTTCCCCTGAGGCCCCTTCCCTTCCCCTGAAGCCATGCCCCTTCACCGCCCCTTTCCCCTGAGGCCCCGCCCC